>CM060417.1:125094451-125441489 GCA_030545235.1 Helianthus tuberosus | reverse complement strand
TAGTGTTTTTGGAACCAAAATTATTATTAACTAGTGTTAGGTCCCGGTTTGATCCGTTTCGATTGCGAACCGACTCGTGAACGTGCGGAATCCGTACACGATCGTGACCGAACACACGAACAGTAATATAATCTGTGATTCTATTGATGAATATGATAACGTACAAAGCACCTGAATCACGATGTCACTTTCTCTCTCTACTTTCTCTCTCTAGCTCCTATCTTCTCCAAAGTGCAAGTGAGCAAAGTGACAAAAGTTCCTAAATGAAACCCTAAGGCTCCTATTTATAGGCCAAGGGATATAATGAGAGATCTCATTATTTACATAAATGCCACCTTGCCTTTTTCTAGATATTTCTAACTATTACAATATAAGCACTAGAAATAAACTGTTTCTGCTACGGTCTTGAGATGACGGAGGTGATAGACATACTGCACTAACAACTAGATCCCTAAACTAGTAAAAATCATGTTTTGATACCTTGGATGTCTTTCGTTCGGTCGTCGGTGGATTTACGACACTTTTGTGGCGTACCGACGGATTTTGTCGTGAGTTGTTATTTCCCATCCGAACGATGTAGGAAGTGGTTCCGAGTTCCAAATTAGGCTTAACTAGTTCACTAGAGTTTTCATTTGGTTGTTACGATGACAGAAACACTGCTTACTAGCTCGTCGGTTCGCTAACGGACTAGTTTAATGCATAGCGATATAATATCGGAAGCTTATGATTCTGGTCATCTCATTGATATCCTTAAAAGGTTTTAGTGTGTTTTTCATCAAGTGACATAATTCCGAAGTCCCGGAAATGCTTTATTATAGGTTCGGACAAGTTAAAAATGCTATATTTTTAGCCGAAATAGACATTTTTGAGATTAGGGCGTTATATCGGAAAGTCTTGTTTCTTTGCAAGATGTGTTTTTCATAATAATGTTTTCTTATATAAATGGACTCAGTTATGTTATCCGAGTGTCGTTTTTCAGTGTTTCAGTCTGATTTCACGGTTTGCTTGCATGAATAGTGTAACCGTGAATAGTGCACGTGGCACTTTCTACCAACACTTTTAGGACATTGTTTGTCTGATTTCGCAATGTGGCAAAAACCAACATATGTTTTAGCATTGTTTCCTTGTCCTAACCTTGTTATCCAATTAACGACACTGTTACGTAATTAAATTACGCAAAATGCATGAGATTATGTAAATAAAATAGTGATTAGTTTGTACGGAAATGCCGGTTTATTATTTGTCACACTTTAGTCATTAAGTCAGTCCCAATTACACTAAAATATCTAATAGGAGAAGGTGGAGGTGCTATGCGGGCAATGGAAAATCAATAACACTACGCTCAATGGGGATAGTGCATGACATCGTAGAAGGGGCCACGTCTCCACACACGTCTTTCTCTCTCTTCTTTCTTTCTTTAATAATTTTTTTTAAAAAGGACTGATGGAGGATCCCTCATCACACCTCATAGGATGGTGATAGAGGGGATGGGGGATGTGGAGGTGGAGGGTGGTTATGAAGCGGGCCAGCGGGGGGACGATCATCACACCCAATAGCCTTATGGCTTAGAGCATTTGCACCCCTTCCACCATTTCCTACCCTATAATTTAACTAAACATCACATTTTTCATAATTTTTCTCTTATTTTAAAAAACCTCTGATACCCCATCTTCTATTTTTATCTTTTTCTTACTCCAAACACATATTTTGTTATATTTCTCATTTTTATACACTAACAATATTTTGATGGAGAATGGATAGTAGCTTTTTATATATAAAAAGTTAGTGTAGCAATTTTTTTTTTATAATTTAGGGCTGGGATAGAGAAATGATGGGTGGGATGGAGTGAGTTTTTAGTAGATTTTTTTAAATTTAAAGACGGGGAGATGATGATCGTTGAGATGATGATCGTTGGGATGGGAATGCTTCTATTAGAGCACTCACATTCCATCCACCCATCTCTCACCCTATCTTTAATTCTTTTTTAAACGTCAATAATCCCACAACTATCTTTATCTCCACCCATTACAATTTAACAAAAACTCACACACTCACCCAAATTATTAAAAAACTATTATTCACCCATATGTCGTCTCTCACACACTACAACACACAAAAAAGATATAAAAAATTTAAAAATAATGAGAAAAAATAAAAAAAAAAATATTGAGGTAGGTATGGTGAATGAGATGCGGGAGGGTTTTTTTTTTAAATAAGAGATAAATTTTGAAAAGTATAATTTTTAGTTAAATTATAGGATGAAAAATGTTGGATGGGATATGGATGCTCTCGTACCCATCCCTTATCTTATCCATCACTACCATCTTAGCGTGACATGATCATATTCTCTCATCATTCACATCCATCACTCAACCTATGTTATACTCATCTCTCATCCGTTACCTTTTCTAATCTTTAATATTAAAATTAAATAAATACATTTTTTAATTTAATTAAAAAGTTTTTCAATAGGAGTTCTAAAAACTACATGATGAAATAAAAAAAAAAAAAACTACATAACACCAAGTGTTCTTGCAACCATAGTTTTCAACTTTTCTACCGCTTCAAGTTCTAGAGGAGGAAGATTATCGATGTTAGTGGTTAATATCTTGAAATCCTCCCTCTCGGCCGCTTCTTTTTCTAACCGAAGCCTCTCCATCTCCTTCCCCCCGCTTGTTCGCTAAGTTTTTCCTTCAACTTTAGTCTCTCCTTTTGTAAGTTGTTAAATTCAGCGAACTTATTCATTTAGGACTTTCTGGTGGGCTATTGGACTGCAAAAGGGCCGCCAATGGCAAAGATTTAAGGATTGATAGCTCAAGAGTTATAAACCACGTGTAGTTGAAACACAGCTTTGTAAACCATTTGTGTTTAGAAGTATAAACCACGTCAACTTGAAACACAACTTATAAACCAATGAATTTTATAAACTTATTTAGAGGTAAGTAATCACGAGCATACAATTATCATGCTATATAATAATAGTAAATGGGGAAAATATAATAAAAAACTATCAACACTAAATTATTAGTTCAAGATGGAAACGAGATGAGACTCATTCTTATGGGAGCGATATGAAACTCAATGATGTTATCAGGGTCGGCTCAATCATTTTGGTGGCCTAAAGCAAATCCGAAATTCAGGGCCCCAACTCCTAGTTTGTGTTTATTTTCCTTTTAAAATAACTGGATTCTTATTCCCAGTATCCATTCAAAAAAACAATTATAGTAGTAACTCCCTATGGGCTATAAATATTAAGGAGCCCAAATTCAAATTACACCAGAAGCCCAATTTCGTAATAACTCATAATTATATATAGAGTAAACTGCAATTTTACCTCCTGGGGTTTAGGGCAATTGGCATGTCTACCCCCCCTAAGGAAATAATTGCAATTTTACCCCCAACGTTTGGTGTTATGTCGCAACTTTACCCCCCGGCGTCAAAGTCAATGTTATCTTTAAACGGTCAAAGGGCATAAATGTAATTTCACATACTGGATCTTTCTATTACCCCTGTACTTCTCTTCCTACTTCACCCTTACCCCCTAAGTTTCACTCCCCCCCACTCCACTCCACTCCACTCCACTCCTTCTTCTTCCTACACCGGCGATCCACCTCCACCTCCGGCGACCACACTTCCACACCCACCGGCTTCCACCTCCACCTTCGGCGACCACACTTCCACACCCACCGGCTTCCACTTCATCATGAGTGAATCAGAGAACAACCTGCTTCCACCTCCACCTTCGGCGACCACACCTCCGGCGATGCACCTGTCTGCCAGCGATGCCCCTGTCAACCAGCGATCCTCCCTGTTCTCTCTACTTTCAGGTATAATCGAACAACTATAGTAATGTCAGGTTGAACAAGTAAAAAAACAGGGGTTATTGAACATCGATCTTTCTGTGTTTGTAGTGGACATGAGGATTTGTTTTTTAGTCTGATCGATTGTGGTTTCCGTGGTTGTGAAAATGCGGGGCCGCCCTTTCCTGCACTTCCAGTTTCCCCCGCAACAGGAAATGGTTGTGTAGTTGATGTTTAATATATTAGGATCTTTTGGTTTAATATATTATGATCTTTTGGTTTAATACTGATCTAATTGTATATATATTAGGATCTTTTGATGTTTATAATGTGCCTAGTTATGACCAATGTTTACAGGTAATGTGTTCTTGATAAGCCTTTTTTATACTCTCATGATGGTATATTGGTGTTCTTGATACAGGTTAGGATCAAAATGTGCCTAGTTATGACAGTTACATAATCATAGTTGATGACAGTTACATGTGCAGTTGTGAAGTTTGATGTTTGATGTTTTGATAAGTTGATGACAGTTACATGATCTTACATGATCAAAATGTGCAGTTGTGAAGTTTGATGTTTGATTAGGATTACATTTTGTCCATTTGATCAAAATGTGGAGTTGATGACAGTGGTTAGTCCAGAACACATTGTTAGTCTTTCAACAGTTACATGATCTCACAGGTGGTTAGTCCAGAACACCTGTTTAAAGTCTTTCAACTGTTTACTGTTATTAGCTGCTGCTGCTAATAGTCTTAACAGATTCTAGAACACATTGTTAGTGCAGCAGTGAATGTGAGTGTGCTTAATCAGATTTTGTTAATTACAATGTCTGAATGTGAGTGTGCTTAATCAGATTCTAGAACACATTGTTAGTGCAGCAGTGGTTTGATAGTGGTTTGATACATTGTTAGTGCAGCAGTGGTTTGATACATGGTCAGAGCAGCAGTGGTTTGATACATGGTCAGATAGTGGTTCGATACATGGTCAGATACATTGAATGAAATTGTTAGTGCAGCAGGTATGCTTGATTTTTGAACAGGTTTGATTTTTTGAGTATAGAACACATTGAAGAACCAAACATTGAAGGTTTGATACATGGTTTATAGGTTTCAGATTTTTGAACAGGTTTCTGATTTTGGCGGGAAGGGTTTTGGAAGTTGCAGGGGGTAATGTTGTGTCTTAACACAAAGTACAGCGGGTAATAACAAAGGACAAATTAGTAATTTACCAGTGGGGGGGTAAGTGTGCGACTTAACAGGAATGTTGGGGGGTAAAATAGAAGGGTAATATAGTCATTTCAAGTTATAGTTAACAGATCTGTTAACAACTTTGACGCCGGGGGGTAAAGTTGCGACATAACAGCAAACGTTGGGGGGTAAAATTGCAATTATTTCCTTAGGGGGTAGTGTAACATCCCGAAAATACAAAACCTTATATTAGAATTATAAAGTGTAAAATAAACAAGAATAAGCTAACTAGGATAAATAACCCAGTTAGTTAGGAGTCTTGTAGTAACACATGAATGAGTTAAAGAGACAAAGATATAAACTAAATAAGAGTGGAGGGGCCTAGGTTGTCAAAATTGAAACTTGTATTACTAATATTTGCTAAAAACAAAACCAAATACCCCATTAGAGGGCTCTGGTCGATCAAGAACAACAGGGGGCGACACCCTCACTCTCACAAACCCTAACTCCCACTAAAACTCTCAATTGAAGGCCTAAATCAAGCTAAAATCGAAATCTGAACATGGAATCGTGATCACCTTGTCAAGGGGATCATAAGGTATGTTGAATTAGGTCATTTTCATTCGATTCAAAGTTCATGCATGTGATTGAAATCGAATGCAGAGCTTGATTATGTGTTGTAAACATGAAATTGGAAGTAATATAAGGTTTAGGGACAAACCCTAGACGATTCCTTGTCAAATTCTTGCATGATAATTGTATAAATCAAAATCACCATAGTGGGTGATTAGTATGTTAGTAGAACTTGATAAACACTAGGATTAAAACTCTTGTTCTAGTGTAAATTGAAATTATGAGGAAACTCTAAGTTGTTGATGTTAACATATAGACATGTAGTCTAATTGAAGTTAATTAGGGTGATAAACTCAAGTCATGAACTTGGTTTAGATCATGTAAAAATCTGACCCGCTAGGTGTTTGATAAAATGCCTAAAAGAGGGTTAAAATGTTAAAAGTTGGGTAAAACGCAGATTTGAATATGTTAAGAAATAATGCGTTAAAGCTTATGAAAGAGTTCTAATCTTGTTATGAATTAAACTCTTTAGGCAAGGAATCCGGAACGTCAAGTGGACACGCCGGAAGTGATACTCGCGGAAAAGGTGTGCTTTAAAGGTGCGTGACTTCAGTCTCGTTACATTATGTATATGTTTGGTTTTTGTATAATAATGATATCGTAGTGTAAAGGACGCATTTGATGCGTTATTAAAGTGGCGAAGTTCACTAGACCAACAAACGGGTCAAAATAAAGATTCGGAATTTTGTTTGGTTATCGACAAAGTGATGGTCTTCACTAGATAGCCAAACGGGTTAAAATAAAGATTTTAAAGGAATCATGAGAGTAGAGGCTTGAAAGTTTCATACCTCGTTAGGTGATGGATGGTGCCACACCAATAAATTGGTTATGATAATTTAAATTTACGAACCCATGTTAACGGGTCAAACACTAAGGTTAAGAAAATGTGTCGTTTGGAACGGAATGTTGAATTCCGAGAAAAACGGGCCTTTAGTTCCAATGCAACATAAGGCCATGAATAAGTAAACATACCAAGATGTGCAAACCCGGGAACTTGGGTAAAGGCATCTAAAGGGTTTGAATAAGGAAGTTGAAATATATACATGTAGCTAGAATGCATCGAGCAATGCAAGTATAGAAACTCGTAACCGAACGATCGGTTAGATAAATATTGGTTTGATAAACAAAACGATCATGTCCGTAATAAACTTATAGACATACGGAAAGGAAATAGCCTAAAAAGGTATACGAACTAGAGCAAATTCTCAAAATAGACAAAAGGGCAGAATCCCAGTGTCCACTGTAAATTACGGTATACACCGTAATTTACGGTGGAGATCAAAAAGGTTTACGGTGAGCCTATACTGTGTTACGGCAGAACCAGGGTCATTCAGGGTCTACCGTAACTTACGGTAGACACCGTAAGTTACGGTGGAGCCCTGAAAAACTTGAAATTTTAATTACTTTTGATGTCGGAACTTGTATACAATATGTTTTATTAATGTCAAACTAACGTTTTTAGTTGTTTGACCATAGGTATGGATGAGACCCTCTCGGATGATGATCAAGTACGTAGTCAAGAACCGAACACGCATTTTGAAGCTTCCGCACTAAACTTAACTTTGTCTAGACTTTAATTATGTTGTAAAAGTTTTTGTCAACGATGTTTGGAATCCTTTAAACTAGTTGTAGTTGACTAGCAAGGGTTAACTTTTAACTTGTTATGCACTATTGTACAATGTTTTGGTTTTACAACAAGGATGTATGGTCCTTAAAACATGTAAAAGTTTTTGTAAACTCTGATTTTATATAAAGTTCATATGAAATCATTTAAATACTATTCAAAATGTTAAGGGTGTTACAAGTTGGTAATCAGAGCCCAAGGTTGTTAACAAGTGTTCGGTTCAAGCTTGATCAAACATCCGGTAAGAGTTAATTGTTCTAAAGTAGAGTTACTAAGTATAAAAAGGGAAGTAATGAATGGAAATGCATGGGAAGAGCGTGTTAACACACTCAAACCCGGAAAGTGCATTAAATAAGAACGGTGAAAACAAGTTATGAACTTGAATAAACCGAAGTGAATAAATCATACGTCATAAATGAAATGTTTAACGCTTAATGTAAACATTTCAGTTAAAGATGACGGATAAAGGTAATGATGATGCGGTGCCAAGAGTCACCGAGCAAACGAGAGAAGTGATTGCTGAGGAGGTAGGAAAAGCAATCGAAAACAGTTTGTCGGGTTTTATCGACAAAATCCAAAACACGGTATTATCAGTGGTGGAAGAAAGGATCAAGAAATTGAAGGATAATACCAATTTAGCAAAGGAGAAGTCGGGAGGACGAAAATCTTGTTCTTATAAAGAGTTCATGGCGTGTAAACCGCCAATCTACAATGGGGAGGTTGACCCAATAATATGTCAACCGTGGCTAAGTGATATGGATGGAGTATTTGAAAGGACCCATTGCGATGACGATGACTTCGTGGCTTATGGCACGGGTCAGTTAAGGGGTCAGGCGAAAGATTGGTGGGATAACAAGAAGAAAGAGATCGGAAGTGAAGCGGCTAAGGATATGACTTGGGACGAATTTAAGACGCCGTTTCTTAAACATCATAGTCCCAAGGCAATCATAAACAAAATCAAGGAAGAATTTATGCAGCTTCGACACAAGGGTGAATCTATCGATAAAATCACAGGAACGTTCATGGATAAAATGAAGTTTTATGATGATCTCATAACGAACGAAGAGCAGAAAATATATTATTATTATAAAATGAAGTTTTTGAATGGATAAAACGAACGAACGAAGACACCGTAAGTTACGGTGGAGCCCTGAAAAACTTGAAATTTTAATTACTTTTGATGTCGGAACTTGTATACAATATGTTTTATTAATGTCAAACTAACGTTTTTAGTTGTTTGACCATAGGTATGGATGAGACCCTCTCGGATGATGATCAAGTACGTAGTCAAGAACCGAACACGCATTTTGAAGCTTCCGCACTAAACTTAACTTTGTCTAGACTTTAATTATGTTGTAAAAGTTTTTGTCAACCATGTTTGGAATCCTTTAAACTAGTTGTAGTTGACTAGCAAGGGTTAACTTTTAACTTGTTATGCACTACTGTACAATGTTTTGGTTTTACAACAAGGATGTATGGTCCTTAAAACATGTAAAAGTTTTTGTAAACTCTGATTTTATATAAAGTTCATATGAAATCATTTAAATACTGTTCAAAATATTAAGGGTGTTACAGGTAGACATGTCAATTGCCCTAAACCTCAGGGGGTAAAATTGCAGTTTACTCTTATATATAATTTTCCATTAAAACTGAAGGCCAAATACAAGTGGTGACCTAAAGCATTGGCTTTATTATAATTGCCCAAAAGCTGGCCTTGGATGTTATTGTGAACCTTCGTATATAAGTAAACAATGGGGCTGGTTGTTTATTTACTAAACATTAAAAGGGTTATTCGGGTTTAACCGAATACTAGAAAGTTCACCCGATTACCGAACTTAATAAGTTTCTTAGGGTTTGGGTTCTATGGTCCCGTGTTAATCGAGTCGGGTCAGGACCCGTGAACGGGTCCGGGTCTCGGTTTTAGTAATCATTTCCATAAAAAAAATCAATCACCAAATATTCTAAGATATTAAATGTAAAACTATACATGTTACAAATTCCCTTTCCTTAAATAACTTGCGTTTGGGATTATAAAAAATTATAATCAGTGTAGATAGAAGACAACACAATAATAATAGAAAAACATCAAAATAAAAAAGGCCGAAGAGTAAATAAAGAAAAAAGGCAGCCGCAGCCGCAGCAGCAATGGCATTTGATATAGCGGCGGCCGTCATTACATATTAGAACAATGCCAAAATCAAATCCAAAAAAAAAACACACTCACACGTGTTTTCCTTTATGTCAACCCTCAATTCAATTATCTCATTTTATCTCATTACTCAAATCTAGTAAAAGAAGTAAGTAGCAATAGCCATTGCACCCGCGGCAGCCGATCCCTTCAAGCTGGCCCCTGCTGCCGAGGGTGCATCAGCCGGTGCCCCGTCAGATGCTGGTGCGCCATCAACGGCCGGTGGAGACCGTGTCCTATGCCCGCCGAACGGAGACGGAGGAGAAGTGTTTGGGGAGGAACCTGATTTGTGGCCCTTGGGTGAGGCGGCCGGTGTTTTTGTCGATTTTGGTGGGGGTGCGTTTTTCGGTGCGGCTTTTGGTGCCGCTTTCGGGGCGGGTCTTGGTGCGGATTTTGGTGGTGGCGAGTGGCTTGTAGGTGCGGGGGATGGAGAAGCGGTGGGGCCCGCGGCGGAGACGAAGCCAATGAGGGCTATGGATATGAGAACTAGAACAACCAATTGGCGTGCCATTTTTGTTATTTCAAAAAATGGGGAAAAAACAAGTGGTTTTTTTTGCCGATTTCAAGAACTGCCGAAAAAGTAACTTTTTTCCAGAATGATAGTTTAGGTTGTGGTGGCCGAAATTTATATACTTGGTGATGACAGCGGAGATAGTGGAGATGGGTGGCAGAGCTGCTTTTTATCACTACTGACACAAAACAATCCACAGATACCTGTGAGGATGAGAGGTTAATTAGCCACAAAAATTGGCCGATGGAGGCTTTTTCGGTTTTAGTCTTAATTTGACTCATTAAACTTTCAAATCTTTTTTTTTTTTTTTTGGTACAAATGTGAGTAAAACAATATTGCATTACGAGTGACTTATATTATTTTTGAGAATTGTTATACTATAGTTTGTCACGTTAAATCTTGCAAACTGCAAAGTAGAATGTTTAGCTTTAGGTCATGAAATACACCCATAAATGGCAATGCTGATGATTTTTATAACATAATCAAATGGAAGAATAAACAGTCAAAGAAAAGACTGGACAATGGTTTTATGACATAATCCCCGAGAGACTTTATGACGCAGAACGAAACGATAAAATGCTAGATACGTTCTATGACATAATCCCCGAGAGACTTTATGACGCGGAACGAAACGATAAAATGCTAGATACGTTCTAGCAAATGTTTAGAGAAAACTTAAATGGAATAAAATTTATTATTATATCAAAAGTTGTCCTAAACATTACAAATAAGTATTTATTTATAAGTCGTCTACTAGCCTACACATTAAAGTCGGTCAAAGAAACCGACATATTAACTAGAAGATAAATGAAATAAAAAACCATAACTGAAAATTTCATTTAACATAACCAACATCTATCTTAAATCAAAATTAACAATAAAATCATTAGTCTAAAATAAAACTTAAATTATTTAAAAGTCTTATGATTAATATTTCTTTGAGTTATGTATCTTTTTTTTTTTTCATTTTATTCCTCCACCTCGCTAACATCTTTTGTTACCTCAACATCATGGTTGGAGTTTCGTTATGCTTGTTGTAAACATCTATATCTTGATGTGGCACTCATTACCGTTGCAAGATTCATGGATTTCAACGTTAGAATTATCATCAAAATGAACATACCTCTTGTCATGTATTAAGTCGGAATAAGGGATGGACCTTTTCATGTTGACAAGTTGTTGATAGCTATGACTAGCGCTCCCAACACCTCATTTTCTCAAAATGGGATGTCAATAACCTTTAGTAACTACCCTCATGATTTTTTGTGAGCATTTCCACCACCTACAATCATGGCCCGTAGTTCTTCAATGATTGTGTCGAATTTATCTGCCTTAATATGAAGACTATCCAACATACGCAACAAACCATCAACCCTGCGATCTCCACCACAAGAATGGGGAAGATGATTTACTCCAACGTAGTGTGCCATCAGGTTACTAACGAGCTCTAATACCACCTGACATGGAACAGAAGCGATAAAATGCTAGATACGTTCTAGCAAATGTTTAGAATAAACCCATATGACAGAAAAATTATAATAACATTAAAATTGTCCTAAATATTACAAATGAGCTTTTATTTAGAGTTAAGTGCAGGGATGGTCCCCGTGGCTTGCAAAAATTGCATGTTTAGTCCCCAGCTTTCTAAAATTGCAACGATGGTGCCTGATGTTTGATTTTTTATAACATAGGAGGTCCCTGACTTGGATGGACAAGTTTCCCAGTTAAGTATATGTTTGGTCCTCATCATCATCATCACCCATGTTCTTTACTAACATCGTTGTTATGTCCTTTATAGCCTTAAGCCACCATCTTCATCATCGTTACCCTTAACCATCGTCATCACCATTGACCACAAACACCATTGTCGTCTCTTTCATCTGTAACCACCACTATTGTTACCTCAGTTAAACGAAACCACCACTGTCGTGGTAACACTCACAAGCGACACCATCATTATCACCTTTTATTTCTCGTCACTAGGACAAGGAGGAGGTCTGCTAGAGGCCATAGCCAACTCATATCCGTCACTCTACTCTTGCTATCTCTACTTCTCTCTCTCTCTCATAACCAAATTCTCTCTCTCTCTCTCTCTCTAGCACATTGATAGGTTTGAAAATTCATATATTTATTACCTCATTTAACTCTCATTTTGCTCGGTTTTGCTTGCAACTTTGTCAAAGACACAATATCAAGAACAATAATATGTATATACATTGATCAGCCTTAACCAGGTTCAAAATACAGTAGAACAAAGACTGCAAACCGTCGTAAATACAAAACAGACACTGCAGATCATCAACCAGATGATCCGCGTCTATCAAAAGTCAAATACGACACCAATAAGCTCCCGAACACAAGAAGCAGAACTCTGAATGTTCTAGAGAGAAAGATAGTGCATAGGAACTTCAACAACTTTGATGTTTTGAGAAGACAAAGAGATGTGTTGGACTATCCACTGCGTAAATCCAAGGCAAACTTTTATAAAGAGCTGGGCAGCAACAACCCTAAGCCCAACAACCAGCCCACCTCCAAGCTTTAGAGAAACCGAGCCCATCTTCACATAAGCGAGACCAACGAGCCCAAAAACATGAAACAAAAATAAGATAAAATTAACACATATTGAATTGACTGAAATAAAGGAACCATGCTTTATGTATATATTTTAACACCCCCCCCCCCCCCTCAATTCAATAAGCAAAACAATTAAAAAGACCTAAGTGTTCACAAAACTTTTCATGTGCTTGAACAGGCAATCCTTTTGTAAAGACATTTGCAGATTGATTTTCAGAAGTAACACCAACAGTCTTAATAACCCCTTTTGAATTTTTTTTCTCTTAAAAAGAAGAGATCAATCTCAAAATGTTTGGTATGCTCGTGGAAAATATGGTTAGCAGCAATGGATATAGCTGTTGTATTGTCACAAAATAAGGAGACAGGAAGTTTAATATCAACTTTAAGTTCTTTTAGAACGTTAAGAAGCCAAAGAATTTCACATGTCGCAGCACATATCGCACGATATTCTGCCTCAGCAGAAGATCTGGATATAGTGGACTACTTTTTGCTTTTCATGAAATAAGAAAGTTGCCTAAGAAAATACAAAAAGCAGTGACAGACTTTCTAGAGTTAACACATTTACCCCAGTCAGAATCCGCAAAGGCTTTAAGATCTAAAGAAGCCCCCTTTTTAAACAGTATACCGTTTCCAGGAGACCCCTTAAGATACCTTAAGAGTCTCAAAGCAATTTCAAAATGAGCATCAGTGGGACTATGCATATATTGACTTAGATAGAGCACAGAATAGGCAATATCAGGCCTTATGTGTGAAAGATATATTAATTTTCCCACTAAATTTTGATAGAGAGAGATATCCAGTAACACTTGATTATCTTGTTCACATAAATGCGTTAAAACATGATTTGCTTCAATAGGACTGTTCACATGTTTACACCCAGTCAAACCAAACTCAGCAAGTAAGTCAAGACAATATTTTCTTTGAGGCAAACACAAACCATCTTTGGTTTTTAACACTTCATTCCCAAGAAAATATTTTAACATTCCCAAATCTTTAATTAAAAACTTAGATTTAAGGAGAGATTTTATTTTAGCAACTTCAGTTGAACAACTACCAGTTATGATAATATCATCCACATAAACAAGTAAAATAATAAACACGGATTTACTTGTTTTAACAAACATGGAATGATCACACTTACTTTGTTCTAAACCAAGTTCAAGTAACACATTAACAAGCTTCTCATTCCATATTTGAGGACCTTGTTTAAGACCATAAAGAGATTTCTTAAGTCTACAAACCATATTTCCATGGTTGGAACCATAACCATCAGGAAGAGTCATATAGACTTCTTCATTCAAGTTTCTATATAAAAAAACATTATTTATATCAAGTTGATATAAATCCCAACCATTATTAACAGCAACAGTTAGGACACATCTGACAGTGACCATTTTCATAACAGGAGAAAATGTCTCAAAGAAATTTATCCCCTCCTTTTGACTAAAGCCCTTAGCCACAAGCCTAGCCTTATACCTTTCTATCTCACCTGAGGCTTTATACTTAATTTTGTATATCCATTTACAGCCTATAGCTTTCCTATTAGGAAGCAAATCAACGATTTCCCAAGTATCATTTCTGTGTAACACTTCTAGTTCATCATTCATAGCCTCAACCCAGTTCTTATCAGACTTAGCCTCAAAGAAATTTTTAGGCTCGAAACTTTTCTTCAACACAGAAGCAAAGCAAAGATTACATGGATCTAAATTAGCGTAGTTTAGCACCTTTTCAAGACCATATTATTAATAAATTGTTCGCCGCGAAACAACCGTCGGTCAAACCCATGTTTTAGTAGATCCTGACCGTAATAATTCAGGCGGTTACCTTCAAGATTTAATCTCATCCGTTCAAACCCAAAAAATTTGGCAGTTTGTTTTTTCAACGCCAGTTAAGTTTTCCTGTGTTTTCTGCATGTTTCTCGCTACGTGGGTACGCTCCCTCAACCTTGTTGGTTCATCTTGGATAACTACTACGTGGAAGTTAGCATACAAGATGTATATATATTTCCGTGTATGCTTTGTATTACATCGTTTTCAATAAAGGATATCAATGTAAGGTGGTTACATATTTTATGTGTTTATGATGTTTGTTATATTTCAAAAATAGTTTCTTATTTAGCTTGGTTGTTTTGCTTCAGTTATGATCGATGGATAATGCTGTTTATGATGAGGATTCAATTACGGGGAAAAATGCAAGTTGTTAATTTATATGGTATTGTGTTTATTTAACCATGTTTGTTCATTTGAATAATGATGCTTTGTTTTTCAGTTTGCTGGGTTGGACAGCGTTGTGGAAATGAAGCAGCCAGCAGTTATGAAGTCTTCTAATATAGGTGGAAATGTATTATCATTTTGTTTTGTCAAGTATTGGGATTTACATAGCATTGTGTTTTTTACAATCGTTTTGTGTTTGTAGCAATCCTTTGTGTTATTATAGTAAAAAATCATTGACATGTTTTTTTTGTCAGGTTGTAGCTGACGAGTGTGTGGATGGTCATTTGCATGAATTTTCTTATTGCTCTAATGAGAATGTACATTTAGAAGCAAGCTTATGATGAAGTTTCCGTTATTATTTATGATATTGTGTGTTACTTAAAATCATTGTGTTATTTACAGCTATTGTGTTTTTTGTGATGGTTTTTTTGTTTTTGTTTTTTTGTTTTTTTGTAATATACTATGACAACAGTGGTTGACAGTTGTTTTTTTTTTCTTTTCCAGGTGGTGGCTGACAACATGTTTGTGGATGATCATTTTCAAACGTTGAGTAAGATATGTGATGAAGTTGGAAACGTGCGTAATAATTCTTGTAAAATATTTTATCATGTTGTGTATTTTTAAAAATCATTGTGTTTTTTTACAGATACTGTGTTTTTTGGTTTATTTTTGTAATATACTATGACAACAGTGATTAACAGTTGTTTTTTTTTCCCAGGTTGTGGCTGACAACATTTTTGTGGATTATCATTTTCAAAAGTTGAGTAAGATATCTGATGAAACTGGAGATGTATGTAATAATTCTTTTATAACTGTAAGATAACATTGTTTTAGTTCAACATGGTAGTTTATTTTATAAATGAGTATATTGTTTTTCAGTTTGAAGAATTGTTTGGAGTACTTCCTGACTTGACTATGTCTTCAATCGGAGCTGCAAAGGTAAATCGTTTATGTTAAAGTATGTAAATTATTTTGTTAGTGATAGTTGGTGATGTTTATGCTGAATCTTATTATGTTTGCTTATATTTTATTTTGTAAATTTCAGAACAAATCTAAAGGCTTTGACTTGGAGTTTGGTAGTTTGGTTGGATGTCCTGACAAATCTATAAAGCATGAGATCAACAAGGTTGGTTCCATATCTATATGTTTAGTTGTGTTTAGTTAATATTCTAGATGAGTGACTGACATATTATTCTCTAGCCTCGTAATTTCAGAAGAATTAATCAAAGGGTAAAGGCACTGAAGAATTGGAAGTGGGATGAGGTGATTGAAATCGACAGTTTTGGCGAAGATTAGTTATGTTATTTTTTTTATGTATGATGATGGTTATTATATTTTGGTAATGATACTGTGTTGAGTTGGAGTTTTTTTATGTGTGTATTTTCCTTTCCCTTAAACATGCATGTTTTTTTTTTGTAATATTTTCGTTATAATTTAAAGGGTAATTAATATTTTCGTTGATTCATGCATAGTAAGCCGTGTACCAGTTTAAGTTTCCCGTGTTTAATTAATGGTTTGTGTGTTTATAGTAATAACTGTATGTAAACGTGTGTCTCTTCAGTTATTTGTATGATTGTATCGTTTCCCGGAGCAATTTTTACATCATGTAACCGTTGCTGCCATTAATAGTTCCGCGTTAGTGACCATAAGCCTTTTATATATATATGCAGACATTTCATGTATATCGTATCTCAAGTTATTTAAGTTTTACCGATATCTAATTAAAAAGTTAACTTTTTTCAATGGCTTCATCAAGTAATCAAGAAGAAGATTTGAAGGAACTGTTTTATAAAGCAGTGATGGAAGAATTGGAAGCTGAGTTAGAGTTTTCTAAAGATCTAAGGAAATGCTTTCATTCTTTGAAGACTGGAGTTGGCTCTCGTGATGATGTAACTGAGACGTTGCGTTTATTGCCTCCAACTGCTGTTCGTGACCTGGCTCTTTTGAATAATGGTGAGAGTGGGAACAAAGATGTTCAGTTAATGGCACATATGTTAGAGATATTTAGACAAGTTAATGAGTCAATGGAGTTGAAGCGTAAGTTTTTACTTTCCTTATAAGTAGTTTTGTTAAGTTTAGTGATAGTTTTTTGTTATAGTGAAGTGGTTTGTATTCAATTAGTAAGAGTTATTGGTGGTATTTTTTATTTAATGGAATGTTTTGTTTTGTTTCTTAAAAGTTAGCCTGGATTAATTGTGTTTTTTATTATGGTCGTTTTTTATTGTGGTTATTAAATCATATATTATTTCAAACATTTAATATCTTCAGTTTAATTTCTTTGAGCGACCATCTGGAGAATTGTAATTGATTTGGTTTATTTTGATGTTAAATTGTGCCTGAATATAGAGTTGCACACATGAAAAAAAACACTATCTATATCATAAACATCTAACTTTGATAGATCTCATCTATCTTTATTTAATGGAGTTAGCAATTGCTATGTTAATCAATTTAAAAATAGTTACTTAAAAGTTTTAAATTGTGTGAATTAAATGTAAGAATATAAGAACAGTTGTAGTTACTAATCGCAATCGAATAAAAAGTCATTATTATCTTAAATATAGACATAGTTATTGATGTTCTTAATAGGGATGTAATGCAATGATTCATCTCAATTGAATAGACGGACACTTGCTTCCTCTCAAAGGGTTATGGAGTGGTTATAACAGCTGATCATGCTAAGGACTGTTATAACTAACCACTGCTCCTTATAAAGATTGATGGACTTAAAAGACTGATGAGACCTATCCACTGTTGAAGACAAAGCACTGTTAAAGGCAAGCACTTATGTACCTAAGGCCTGATTAACCAAAGGAAAACCACTGGTCAGTAACAGAAGTGGTTCAGCATCTACAGCGGATTCAACATCAGTATTTATGTATCAGTTTTTCTTATGTAACAGTGTTTAGTGTATCAGTGTTTAGATTTTGTTCCGTGATTGACTGCTCCCCATGTTGATTCGCTTAATGGTATGTTATGTATATACAAAAGTTAGTCTGGTATGATATTGATTTTCAAAGAGTTTTTTGTGTAGTATTTTTAATACGTTACATTGTGGTTATTTAATCATATATTATTTCAAACATTTAATATCTTCAGTTTAATTTGTTTTAGAATAGATGTAAGTGAAGTTGTCCTACAAACCTGATAACATGAATTGTGTTTTTTACAATGGTTTGTCTTTTATCAACGAAATTCTATATATATAGTTTACATTGTGTTTTTTTGGCTTTTGTGTAATATCCTTGGGAGATCTTGATAAAATGAATTGTTTTTTTTTTTCTGTATATGTAACCTGCATGTTTATCATTTATTACAACTCATGAATGTGTGTTAAAAAGCAGTTGTAGAAAAGTGAAAACTGTTAACATGAACAGTTGTTTTTTATTCTAATTGAGTTTTGTGTTTTGTTTCTCAAAAGTTAGTCTGGTATGATATTTGTTTTACTATAGATGTAGGTGAAGTTGTCCTACAAACCTGTTAATATGAATTGTGTTTTACCAACGAAATTGTATATTATAGTATATATTGTGTTTTTTTTGGCTTTTTTGTAATATCCTTGGGAGATCCTGATAACATCAATTGCTTTTTTTTGTATATGTATCGTGCATGTTTATGATTTATTACATTGTGGTTATTTAATCATATATTATTTCAAACATTACTATCTTCAGTTTAATTAGTTTTACTATAGATGTAGGTCAAGTTGTCCTACAAACCTGATAATATGAATTGTGTTTTTTACAGTGGTTTGTGTTTTACTTAAGAAATTGTATATTATAGTATACATTGTGTTTTTTTGGCTTTTGTGTAATATCCTTGTGAGATCCTGATAACATTAATTGCTTTTTTTTTGTATGTGTATCCTGGATGTTTGTCATTTATTACAACTCATGAATGTGTCTTAAAAAGGAGTTGTAGAAAAGTGAAAACTGCTAACATCAACAGTTTTTTTTTATTCGAATGGAATCTTATGTTTTGTTTCTTAAAAGTTAGTTTGGTATGATATTGAATTTCAAATACTTTTTTTTTGTGTAGATTTTTGAATACATTACATTGTGGTTATTTATTCATATATTATTTAATATCTTCAGTTTAATTTATTTTACTATAGATGTAGGTGAAGTTGGCCTACAAACCTGAAAACATGAATTGTGTTTTTTACAATTGTTTTTGTTTTACCAACGAAATTGTATATTATAGTATACATTGTGTTTCAAAATGTTTGTAGAAAGGTCAATACTTGCTAACATCAACAGTTGTTTAAGATTGTGTTAATACAATGTTAAACTGCCTTCATTATCAGTTTTTTTTATATAAGTTACGTGGTTGGTTAGTCTTATTTTATCACACGGTCGTGTATGAAAAGCGGTTGTATACGTTGTGTTTATATATAAACATTTACATATCAAATTGTCTCAATTGTATTTCATTTATTATATTTTATATTGTAGCCCCATAGATCATAAAATGGAAAAGCTTGGGTTTGCAATGATCGTTGATGAAATATTCACAAGGCTCCCTGCCAAAGCTATTGGTTGTTTGAAATGTGTTTGCAAAGATTTCCGTAAGGAACTGTCAACTCATTTGTTTGAGATGATGCATTCTTGTCGAGTTGGAAATTCACTACATAAGAAATATCTCTCCTTGCAAGATATGTCAATTGTTGTTGACGACGTAATAGGTGAGAATTTGGATGTGGTTACAATCAAACACATCACTTTTCCTGACAATATTCAACCTAGATTCTTACGTATAATAGCGTCGCTTAATGGGCTGTTGTTAGTGTGCTATGAACCGAGTTACTGTGAGCTGATCCTTTGGAATCCAACAACCAGGTGCCATAAGTGGTTGTCCGACAACTAGTTTCGTCAGTGGTATGGTCGAAACTGTGATACAGGTCGAATGTATTTTGATGAAACCAATGATCTTAAAGTGCTTCACATCAAAAAAGAATTTTTGATGACATTATTGCTCGTGTTTATTCACGACGTCGTGAGACGTGGAGAAAAATAGATTTCTTGAGGGGAGCTAATTTCGGTGGTCGGGGTTATTCATGGTCTTGCGGAATTTATTCTGGCAAAACCATATATTTCGTGTGTTCAAATAATTTATTCAGCAGCAACAAATATCAATTGTTAATTTACGAATAAACATAATTTAGTATGTATTATCTGTTATAGTTATTCTATGAAGGCTATAAGTGAAGTTATACTTTATTGTTTAGAAAAAAAAAAAACAACTGTTTTAAGGTTTTTTTGTTGCAAACCAAGTTCAATTGTTATGTGTTTAACTGGTAATTCTGTACGTATAAATAGCCTCATGAATGGTGTTGTAAATTGTTCTCATTAAATAACATAAATAACATACCATTCGATAATTTGCTTTCCTATTGAATCGATACACGCCACTTTCTTGAACATAATTTTGACGTGCAACACGTTTTTCGTCTTCATTGCTTACCTTCAACGCCATCCCACTTCTTATATATATAGTATATGGATAGGGATCATGAGTGAACAACATCCTTGGTTGTGATCCTTGTGAACTAATCTCAACCATTGTTTTCAATCCTTGATCAATAGGGCAAGATTGTAATTATATAAATTATTTTCTTTTAAATTCCTTTCCATAATCCAATGTCAGTTACAATTCCTATATTCCTGCATATTATACGTGATCTTCTTTAATTATATTCAAATTCTATCATATACAAGTCCAATATTTGAAACGATTCAAACCCTGATAATTTCTTAACCACGACATCGATCATGGAGGATGGTCCTAGTAGCGGCTTCAATGGACAAGACCCAGTCCAACAAGATGAATTCAATCCAGTTTTTTACACCACCATGAATCGACCAGGTTCAGTTTTTTATATGTTTTGTTCGGTATTTGCATCTGAATCGTCCTGATCAGTTTGGTGATCTTCTTTGCCCAGTTCTTTGTCGTCAGTTTCACCTTCATGGCATTTAATGATCCTCATTCCGTTTTATTGATTTGTATTTTTGTGGGTTAACGTGTACTCAGTTTTTATAGCATTCATGAATGAGATATTTGGATGACTTGTTTACAGATATAACCCAGTAATTGAATAGTTAAGGATAATAAAACAGTTGCATGTCCACATATGTACTAAACATCTCTGAATATTTTAGAATGATTTGTTTACAGATTTCAGTTTTTGTTTACAGATTTGGTGTAGTAACTGAATTTTTTTTTAAGTTAAGATAACAGTGCATGTACGCATATGTACTGATCACTCCTGAGATATTGGATGACTTGTTTACAGATATATATGAGTAAATGAATATTTTTAGGATTAAACAACAGTTGCATCTACACATATGTACTGATCTCATATGTACTGATCTCTCCTGAGATATTGCCAGCTTTTTTTGATATATTCATTCGTATAACAAACTTCCTGATGCTTAATTAATTATACTTGTTTTCTATTTTAATGATCAGAGTCAGTTGCTAGCAATGTTTACGAAACACCTAACGGCAGTAGGTATTGGACGCCAGTTGTGCCGCCCGGTTTCAAACCCTTTGTCAAGGCGAGATTTAGTTCGATGGAAGCTGCTATTGCAATGTATGAGGAATATGCACAACTTGCAGGTTTTTGTACACGGTTGGGTACTTCTAAGAAAGAAAAGATCGGCGACAAAGTAATAACAAATCTGCGATATGTCTTGTGTTCTAGAGCCAACAAACCTAAAGACACCGATGGTCAACCGTCTGAGGTTGATACTATTTCCCCCAAAAGACACTCAAACATAAAAGTTACAGACTGTAAAGCCTGTGTAAAATTTAAACATCTGAAGGATACAGATGAGGTTGAATTATATAAATTGGTAGAACAACATCACCATGGGTTTACGTCTCCTGAAAATCTTGATTTATCTCTAAAGAAGAGGAAGCTTGATTTTTCCACCACCGAGTTTATAGCAAAATGCCGTAATGCTAACATTGGTCGCACGAAATCCCACAAACTTCAGGTTTTCATAAAAGGTGGTCATCATAACGTACAGGGCACTGTTGTTGACTATAAAAATTGTGGTAGAGATATCCGAGATTTCATCGGCAAAAGAGACGCCCAAATGTTAGTTGAAAAAATGAACGCAAGATGCAAGAACAAAGAAAATTATACTTTTGATACCCAGATTGTTGACACAGAACTCCAGTTGATATTTTGGTGTGATAATGTTTCGAAAATGAATTACGAAGCATTTGGGGATGTTTTGGCTTTTGATGCAACGTACCACACGAACATGTAAGTTATAAATTCTCATATTCTAAATCTTAAGTTATTTACATTTGGGTGTTACAATTTACTTTTTTTTACAGGTACGATATGATTTTTGTTCCATTTACTGGTGTTGATCATCACGAAAAATGCACGATATTTGGTGCTGGGCTGCTTCATAACGAGACAATCGAGTCATACACATGGCTTCTTCAAAAATTTCTCCAAGCTCATAACGGCAGACAACCTCTTTTGGTTCTAACCGATCAGGATTGTGCCATGAAACAAGCAGTTAGCAACGTATTCGACAAGTCGCATCATCGACTATGTATGTGGCATATAGTTCAAAAGATACCATCTAAGGTATTTCTTTACAAACTTTCTGGTTATAACCTATTTGTACACTTGTGTACAAGTAGCATCATACATTGGTGTTCATTCTTCCTTCTTTTTTATTTGTCCTTATACCTGTTTTTATTTCGACTTTGATAACTTTTTCATTTCTTTTGACAAAACATAGATCAAGGGAGACAACTTGACAAACGATCGACTTTGATTCCAAACGATCCGATTGCACAAACCCTAACTTTTCGATTCTCTAAAAAAACGAAATTAACAATAATGTACATCAATAATCAGTGTAGTGAAGTATAAACTTACCTCTTCGGCCTTAGGTTCTCTACCATCGCCTCCTTGGTTCTCCATCGTCTTTGTTCTTATCGCCGATTTGGGGTTTTTTGAAAAGAGTGATATTTTGATAATGAATATTACCTAGCTTCAAGGATATTTAGTTACACTAAGATAGGTAGCTATGATTACGGGGGAAAAAGATATCTCTGAATCAAATCCTCACAATTCGTTTCTTGTTACCATATTTAAAAGGTTGTAATTTGACATAAATATCGCTACCATTAAATTATACCTATTTTATTTTATTAAATAATTAATAAATTGGATTACAATCAAATCTCAAGATCTAACAAAACCAATGGCTAGGATTTGTTTATTTTGTTCACAACTTAACCCTTGTTCACTCTAGAACCCTACCCTATAGTATATATGTTAATGTATAAAAAATATTTATAGGAATATTTTCTTAACTTATGCTTAACTTACCAAACGATCTCGTGTTTGTCATCCAGTTGCTGACACGGTAGAATGATCATAAGCTGTACAACATATCAGCTGTTTAGGTTCTTCAGATGTAGAATCGGATGCAATCTGTTTACCTTTCTTTTTAACCTGTTATTACAGCCCGTAACATTAAAGCAAATTAAACTACAATCCTCAACTAAGTATGTATAATAATATGAACAAATAACTTATCCGTTATTATGTTTCAAAGACTTACATCTTCTTTTGTCTGGTTGTTATTTCTTTCACTTATAAAACTCTTTCTTTCAGACTTCAACTTTTCTTTTTCAACACTTTTTTTATTCACTTCATGTTTCTCATCATTCATCTGCATCCAAGATTTTTAAAATTCATTAACATCTGAGGATCAATATATTGTATTGTAAAAATATGTAAACTCATTACCCCAGTAATCAATTGGTCGATTGAGTCTTCTTGATCAGTGAAGATCTGTTATACGATAACATTCGTAAATAAGTCGTATTGACTAGCAAACCATTTTAACTTACTTTAAATTACTTACAGAGTTGAAGTGTTCATAGTATGTGTGTTTAGGTATTTCAACAACTGAGTTGTCTTTAGTTGTCTCTTTCTTTCTAAAAACAACCTCAACTCCGCTACGATAAAGTGTCAAGTCAAATGATTCGCTGTCTGTTTTCATCAACATCAGTATATCACCGTCTTCTATGTCAATATATTCAAACATCTTCGGACACCCTTAAGCAAAAACGTAGCATGCATTTATTTTTTCGGTCTCAACTTTCCAACACTGACCTGCTGCGTATATGTTATAAGAATCTTTTACTGGGCAGTAATAGTAAAATTTGTTCACATAAGCTTCTGGAATGACCTGAAAAGTCGTGTAATATTTTATAAACATATATTCATTTATTCCATTTGCTGACAAGTATAACAAAAAACAAATTCCTACTAACATATAACTATACTTACTATGATCTTTAAATCTCCGTAACGGTTGACTGTCAAGAACGATTCATCACAAACGTTTTCTATGAAACAATGTATTTGTAGACATTTTTCTTTGATTATCCTCAAAACCAATAAGGTGTTCTTTGTCAATTTAAGACCTTTTACAATACTTATCCATCCGTTAGTGACAACACTTTCACCACTTACATTTCTCAACCATGCTGTACAGCTTATTCCGCTTTCATGATTTATCGTTACCTTTGTCCGGTTCCAGTAATCTCCTCCCACAAGCTTTACAAACTCAATTGGTAATGCCTGTAGTTACATTTACTAATTTCAGTTTACGTAATGAAGTTTACACTTACTTATTGTAGGTATTACAGCATACCAGTTTCAATGATTTAGGGTCTTGTAATAGAGACAGGCAGGACGTAATCATTTTTGTATACCTGTGATATATAACATTTAATATTAACTGTTAGTATTAATACACAATGTGTTAAAATGTAATCTTATGTCATGAGAATATTATTCCTAATTCATAATGTGCAATAGATCTCTTCTGTATACCGTTTCAATATATCAGTAAATATATATTCGTAAAATAGGTAAAGGATCCTGTACAAAGTCATACTTTTGTAAGAAGTGTGAGAAATAATTTGGTGATGACAAGTGTCCTCTATCTTAATTAATTCAAAAGGGTATATTAGTAATTTAACTTTCTTATCAATTAATTGAGTTTTAAGATAACTGGAAAAAAAAAACTGTCCTATTTTTTTGCAAGATTCAATTCCATTTTCACCTACGTATGCCATAAAACATCAGTTATACATTTACGATGGTGGCCACAAAATGAAGTGAAAGTGAGACTTAGATTGCCAACAAACGTATTACTATTTTTTGTTCTTAAAATGTAGACCATGGCCACTAAATCTGCATATACTGATATCAAGTATGTCGTCCATTTTGCAAGATCTAATATGGGTTCATCATGGTGTTTTAAAATCTGGGAATGTTTTGTATTGATAAAACACCATGACTTGAATCATAGATTTTTAAAACACCACGCAATGAACAATGTCTCCAGATAAAACACTATGACTTGAATCATAGTCATGGTGTTTTAAAATCTGGGAATGTTTTGTATTGATAAAACACCATGCCTTGAATCATAGATGTTTAAAACACCACACCATGAACAATGTTTCCAGATAAAACACCATGACTTGAATCATAGATATTTAAAACACCACGCCATGAACAATGTCTTCAGATAAAACACCATGACTTGAATCATAGTCATGGTGTTTACGATTTTTATACAATGTCTCCAGATAAAACACCATGACTTTAATCATAGATGTTTAAAACACCACGCCATGAACAATGTCTCCAGATAAAACACCATGACTTGAATCATAGTCAATTTATCCAGTTGTTTTAAAACACCATACCATGAATCTGATTACAGTTCTCGTTATGATAATGTATGACGAATATGCAACCAAAGACCTCCTACAATTAAGGTGAATCATTAATTCCTATATTTAAGGAAAAATGAGTAAATGTAGGAGTTTTTTGGTCGTGTATGATATGGTTACCATATTTCAAACATTGAAAAAGACACTATTGCCCTTTAATTTTACATAAGGTCCCTCTAATTAAAACACAATTTACATTTTTATACCCTATTGATCTCAACCGTTAGATCAAATATCCAATGGTTTAAAACACTTCTTACCCTTCTTACATTTTAGACACTTTTTACCATATCCCTACCCTCGTAAAATAACTCTTTTCGCGTAATCGTACATGGGTTAGGTTATTTTGGAGCAACTTATAACTTATTGACTTAGACCATGTGTAGTGGTAAGTTGCTATAATGCCCCCACCATGGGGCATTATCCGACACGTGGCATCCTAGTCAGCGTTGGGGCATTATAGCAAAAGTGGCGTAGTGAGGCATTATGCCAATAACCCCCTTCCAATTTAGAAAGAAAAAAAAAATTGGTCTTGTGCATGTGAGGGATGGCTGTGCATGTTTCGGTCCCTGTGCATATTAATTTTTTATTGAAAAAGTGGGGATAAAAGCAAAAGTTGTCAGAGGCTCTCAAACATCATTGGTGGGTGACAAAATGGTCAAAGCTCTCAAACATCATTTTGGGCGTGTTTATTAAAACGCTGGGAACATTTTTTTTCAAAAAATCTTAAAAATAACGCCCTATGTAATGGTTGGGGGGCGTTTTAGGGCGTTTTTTTTTTCAATTTTTTTTAAAAATAACGCCCCACTACACATGGTCTAAGCAATATACTGTTTATTTAAACCCATTTAATATTATTATATTTCAACGTCAAAAATCCAAAGTTCTGTCTGTATATAAATAACGCATTTTCCACTTCCATTTTCACAACACCTCACTCATCTTTCAAGTTTCAACATTCTAACAATTTCTCCAAAACCGTCACAAAAATGGCCTTCACTCATCGTCTACTTCACCTCCTCTTCGTATTCTCCATCTTCCATCTCTCACTCGGAGCTAGACGACTCACTGAGTTAGTCCAAGACTCCTCCAACCTCCTCCACTACCACAACGGCCCCCTCCTCACCGGAAAAATCTCCGTCAACTTTATCTGGTACGGTACATTCAAACCGTCACAAAAAGCCATCGTCTCCGACTTCATCTCTTCTCTTTCCACCAAATCTCCTGTCGAACCTTCCGTCGCCACCTGGTGGAAAACAACCGAGAAATACCATACCAAATCCACCCCTTCCCTCTCCCTTCGACTCGGAAAACATATATCCGACGACTCGTACTCCCTCGGAAAGTGACTGACGAACATCTCATCCAGCTGGCTTCCCAAGGGGAGTCTTATGACGCTGTTAATGTTGTGCTAACCGCATCAGACGTGGCAGTAGATGGTTTCTGCTCTAGCAGATGCGGGTCCCACGGATCCGCATCTGGTTCCAAAATGAGACATGTTAAAGGAAAGAATTACAAGTTTGCCTACATCTGGGTTGGTAACTCGGAGACCCAGTGCCCGGGTCAATGTGCGTGGCCGTTTCACCAGCCAATTTACGGCCCCCAGGCTGCACCACTCATCGCACCCAACAATGATGTGGGTATGGACGGGTTGGTGATTAACCTGGGTGCTTTGTTGGCTGGTACGGCCACTAACCCGTTTGGAAACGGGTATTATCAGGGGAACGCGGATGCACCGTTGGAGGCTGCGTCCGCGTGTCCTGGGGTGTATGCGAAAGGGGCATATCCTGGGTACGCGGGGGACTTGTTGGTGGACTCGACTACGGGTGCAAGTTACAATGCACATGGTACAAATGGAAGAAAGTATCTTCTTCCTGCTTTATATGACCCGTCTACTTCAAAGTGCTCTACATTGGTTTAGACTTGAACCGAAAGTTGTGGCATAGATAAGAGGAAAGAGAAGTTAGATTTTGTAATAGCTGATTCATTTATTATTTTAATAAATATTCTTTTGGAGTTTATTATGAAGACTTTTAATACTATATCTTTGTCTCAAATGTTTATTACTTTTAGTCATTAAAATTGATTAATCGTCATCGGCAGAGTACATATTTCTAAGATCACACGTAGTGGGGCACTATGCCCCAAGATGGCGCCGGAAAACGCCCCCAAACACCGAAACGAGGGGCGGTATAAATGAAAAAATGGGGTGGGCGCGAGTATTATAGCGGCGGTATTGGGGTTGGTTTTCAAACTTTAACCAATCAAATTTAAGCAAGGTTTTTTATAATTAATTAATAAAATTGAAAATTAATAATTAGGTAATGATGGGTAGGGGTTTTATGACTATGGGCTCTAGTGATATAACGCCCCATAAAGCCACCGTGTGACGTGGCACGACACGTGTCGCATAACGCCCCACAAGGGGCTTTATGACTACGGATGGCCTAATTGGAGAGTAGAAGGGCGTGACCAACATATTATCAAAACGATGGCAATTGTCTTAAGTCATGAGATGGATAAGTCTTTTGCTGAGACCACCCTTAGTGGGGCGTTTTTTTTTTTAAATTCAAAAAAAACGCCCGGAAACGCCCCCCACCCCATTACGGTAGGCGTTATTTTTAAAAAAAAATTCAGAAATTGAACTTTGGCGTTATTACTAAAACGCTGAAATGAAAAGGAAATGGCCAATGGGAGAGTGTGCTTTTTCTTTTGCATGTGTCAGCTTATTTGACCAGCCAATTAGAGTGTTTGCTTTTTTAATTTTTTTTTTTTTTTTGTTTAATGATTGGAAGGGGCATTATTTGGGCATTATCCTCACTACACCACTTTATGCTATAATGCCCCATGCTGACTGGGTTGCCACGTGTCGGATAATGCCCCATGGTGGGGGCATTATAACAAGTTACCACTACACATGGTCTTATAAAATTTAATAAGTTGTCTTTATAGTGTTTGGGTTAGCTTAGTTAAGTTATTTTTGTGTGTTGAGAAGTTGTTTTTGATAAGTTAGTATTTGTAACTTCTCACTTATGACTTATATAAGTTAATAAGTACTTTTTGAGAAGGAACCCCAAAAATAAAAAATTTTATAACATAATCATTTGTTTTCATCCGTGTTTATATGTTTGATTACAACTTTTTCATATATTATCCTCATTATACTGTAAACATTAATTCGACAATGTCCATAACATGCAATACATAAGATATATATCAACTATACATAACATATGAAAGGTTGAAGATGATTGAAATCTAAAATCAGATTTGACGTCTACAAACAAGTTATTCGCCGGAGAAATCAGCATATGTCGCTGATTAAGTATCTAACAGAGGTTTAGAAAACTAATAGAACTTAAACCGTTAAGATTTACAATTGGAAGTTACCTTTTTGTCGATCAAATCTTCAGCGGCGATGATCTTCAAGGAGATATGAAACGCCGGTGATGATGAAGTTGTTTTGATTGTGATAGATATGATGATGATTGCGTATCTTTTTATAATCTTTTATATTTTATTGTTTGTTTAATTAAATAAAGAAATACTTGAATATTGGTGGTATGGATAGTGTTAATATTAGCCATGGTATTGCAACTGATTCTATATATCGTGTTATTGCATCTGATTATTGTGTTTTGCAACTAGGTGGGTTTTCTATACATTATGTTATGTGTTCTTGTCATTGTGTTTAGTTTGTATCCAATGGATATTAATTTTATTAAATTAAATATAAAGAAAGATTAAAGAGTGAAATATGTATAAAATATTATACGCTACAATTAACACTTCTTAATATTCCGACGACTCTCGCCTTCTTCCACGCGATTTCATTCTTTCTTTTGTTTTGCAGATCGGCTAGGATGTCGCAGATTTTCTGATCCTGTTTCAACAGTTGTGTGATAAACTCTTCTGCGTTGTTCTTGAAATCTGATGGGGGAGAGTGGATGACTTCATCAAGCTATCTGATGCTGCTCTAGGTTCACTTGTAATTGTTATCACTGATGATGCCGACTTTTCTGTTTAGTTCTTCATATGCTCCCTTTTCTTAGAGTGATCATATAGAGAATTGTAATTGATTTAGTTTATGTTGATGTTAAATTATGCCTGAATATAGAGTTGCAAACATGAATAAAAAACACTATCTATACCATAAACATCTAACTTTGATAGATCTCATCTATCTTTATTTAATGGTGTTAGCAATTGCTATGTTAATCAATTTAAAAATAGTTACTTAAAAATTTTAAATTGTGTGAATTAGATGTAGGATTTTAAGTTACTACGTATGACAATTCGAAGTATGAGAATATAAGAACAATTGTAGTTACTAATCGCAATCGAATAAAAAGTCATTATTATCTTAAATATAGACATGGTTATTGATGTTCTTAATAGTTGGGTAATAAGTCATTGTGTTTTTTACAATGGTTTGTGTTTTGCCAACGAAATTGTATATTATAGTATATATTGTGTTTTTTTTTTTTTGCTTTTGTGTAATATCCTTGGGAGATCCTGATGACATCAATTGCTTTTTTTGTATATATATTCTCCATGTTTATGATTTATTGTATATTATAGTATACATTGTGTTTTTTTGGCTTTTTTTGTAATATACTTGTGAGATCTTGATAACATTAACTGCTTTTTTTTTTGTATATGCACCATGCATGTTTATCATTTATTACAAGTCATTATTATCTTAAATGTAGACACTGTTATTGATGTTCTTAAATAATATTCTCATGACATAAATATAATCTACGTTTGGTTGTCATTTATAGTTTTTTTAATACTTTTGTAAACATGTAACATTGATAGATCTCATTTATCTTCATTTAATGGTGTTAGCAATTCCTACGTTAATCAATTTACAAATAATTAATTAAATATTTTAAATTGTGCGAATTAGATGTAAGATTTTAAATTAGTATGTATGACAATTCAAGAAGAGTTGTAGTTATTAATCGAAATCAAATTCAACATTATTTTAAATATAGGCATAGTTATTGATGTTCTTAATAGTTAGATAAGTAGTCATCGTGATATTAAAATATACAGTGAGTTTGGATGATGTTAATCATATATACCCGGACAGGGGACGGGTAAACTACTAGTTTAACTTTACCATCAACTATATAGTCATCAAGTTTAGAAGGAAATTTGGTATTTCTAGAAGATCTCCTAGGAACAGTATTGGTTTGACCTACATTATCTCCCTTAGAGTTATTAGAAATATCCTCAACTTCATTATCATGCTCAGCCCTGTCCATTTGTTCATCAGTGACACTTGGTTGCTGAGAATCAGCCTTACCTAAAGTATCACTAGATTCAAAATTGGACTGCTGAGACCCATGATCAGAAATAGGATTATTTATGATTTCATCATCGGGAGTAGGGCCAACTTTGGGACAAGGAGTACTAACAGAATCATACAAATCAAGTAAATTAAGAGTATTAACATTCGGAGTAAGATCATGATCGGGCAAAGTTATTTTCTCTTTAATGGGAAAAATAGTTTCATAAAACCTAACATCTCTAGAGAAATACATCACCCTATGGTCAAGACTCCAAAGTTTATAACCTTTCTTTTCATTTGAATAACCTATTAGCACACTTTTTTCAGCATGAATTTTAAACTTATCTGAATTGTTTAAAATCCTACTAAAACAAAGACATCCTATAACCCTAAGGTGACCCAATACTGGTTCAAAACCATACACACATTCATAAGGAGACCTTCCTTTCAATACTGACGATAAAAGACGCAACGACTACCTTCAACTTGGGCCAACCAAAATTTTCCGATAGACGTTTAACTGTCGCTTTAACCCCGGAATTATATTCGTGAAGAAGAAGGGCTCGAACATCTTGGCATTTCGGAACGAATAATTTACCGTCATGAAGAAGCAGTTCGTTTTGAAATGAAAAACGATTGTTTCTTTTCAGCAGTTTAGTGATGAAACTTCTTGAGATTTGTAAAAGACTCATAGCTGATCTAACCAAACTGGGTCGGTTGAAGAAGTTGCAAACATAACCAGACCATCGACTCGTCTTAACGCATCGGCAACCCGATTCTCCTTCCGCGGTTTATAAAAACTTCAAAATCAAAACCCAATAACTTTGTTGCCCAACGATGCTGTTCGGGTGTTTGCACCACCTGAGTGAGCAGGTGTTTAAGACTCCGTTGGTCGGTATAAATGTGGAATTTCCGACCAAGCAAGTATTGACACCACTTCTTGACAGCCTCAGTAATGGCGTATAACTGCGCACATAAGCCGACGAAACTTGCATTCGCAGGCACATTTTTGCTAAAAAAAGCAATGAGTTTATCCTCTTGTGATAAGACACCAATCGTCACATTTGATGCATCAGTGGTGACCTCAAAGGGTCAATTAAAATTTGGTAGAGTGAGGGTAATAAGAGATACCATAGAGCTTTTAAGCTGTTCAAAAGCACGAGATGCAGCAGGTGTCCATTTGAAGACCGGATGTTTGAGTAAATTAGTAAGGGGTGCGGCAATTCGAGCATAGTCCCGGATGAAGCGTCGGTAATTACCTGTTAACCCAAGGAAACCTCTGATAGTGGTAAGAGATGACGGTTCAGGCCAAGATTGGATTGCTTGTAACTTGTCTGGTTCAGCCTCGACACCTTTAGATGAAATGACATGGCCCAGATAGGAGACCGAGTCTACACCAAAAATGCACTTTGAATATTTTTTGAACAGTTTATTTGCGACTAAGGTTTGAAACACCGCATTTAAATGGTGATAATGTTGATCCCGGTTTGAATTGTATATTAAGATATCGTTGACAAAGACGAGGACATACCTATGCAATGCGTCACGAAACATCTTATTCATAGTAGATTGGAAGGTGGACGGTGCGTTGGTGAGCTCAAAGGGCATGACCAAAAATTCGTAATGGCCTGAGGTTAAATCAATTTTAGAGAATATCGTAGCACCGTGTACCGAATGCAGCTTTATGAGTGTCTTCCATAGCTACCCGTATTTAATCACACTGTACGAAATGCGGTTTTATGAGTGTCTTCCATAGCTACCCGTATTTGATGATACCCTGTGTGACAACCCGAGTTTTCAAGGTCTTCCCTCGGCACGTTACTTGTTTACAAACTCTGTTATTGTAAATTGTTGCGTATGAGTTGCATTATGGATTGGTTAGTTAATATAAACTTGATTTAAACTTATGAACTGTTTAAAAGTTAAAACCATAACCGATGAAACATCACTCGGTGAAACACTTGGTGTTTCGCCACAAACCATACCCGACGAAACATTTGGTGTTTCGCCATCACCTTGATTCGCCGAGGAAGTATTTCGTCGTATTGGCCTTCGGCCCAGATGAGGCCCAGTAATGACTCAGTTATATTTTTTTTGTTTTCACAATTAGTACGGAAGGCAATAACTGACAAACCCTAAGTCTCCCTTGCACCCGATGGCAATCATCCCTCTCGAAGCTCTCGCTAGTTTCATCTCGTAACCGGTTAGTATGTCCCGATCGTTACTCGTCGTGATTATCTTCTTGTGCTAATTGTATGGTTATGTGTTAATGTGTTAGAGTCTTAAGATCTTCGCTAGAATGGCATTCGTAATCATAGAATGGTAGATTTAGAACTAGTATGTTTAAACTGTTGATGATCTGAGGGTACAAATCAACTATATTGTGATCTAAATGTGGGATGAGAAACTGGGTCTTGAATGGTGTGTGTGTGTTCATGATTAATTGATGATTGGGATGATTAAGTGATGATTGCAATTAATCGTTTTGGCATGAATGGAACAGTGGCAACTAGGGTTACTGTGTGTGCATGATTAACTGTTGTGTTTGACGACGGAAGTCCCCTCCCCACGAAATACCCTATCGACGAAACACCTTAGTGTTTCGTCACACAGCATGTCGACGAAATATCTTGGTATTTCGCCACCTCCATATCGACGAAATATCTTGATGTTTCGTCGCCCTGATCAACAGACTGTGGTCTAGAAGGAGCATGTTATTGAATGACTATGTTAATGCCTGTTAAGGATGTTAGTTATGATTGTGGAAATATAAATTGATTTTTATATGAATGGCAATTAACTGTTATGTGCTTATATGAAACTTGCCTATGAGGTGTGAATTTGCATGAACTTGAATAGCTGCAATGTGTGACTTGGTGACCGCTGCTTTGAATGCACAATACGATTATAACTTATACGTGAACCATGTGAATATAAACTAATTACGTATACATGAATGCCATAGGCTTTGACTCATTAATTGTGAACAAGTAACTAATTATACCGAGCAAACCAAGGTGAGTTCACTGCTCTTTTTCCAAGCATGCGTCCCGGGGAGGGACATCTGGTAAACGTTCCGGGGAGGAATGTCAGGTAATGGGTTTGACTAGAATGTTAAACCTGGGTTGTTAGTTAATACACGTATATCTATCACTCAAGTCCCTCCTACCGATTATTACCGGGAAGGCAACGGGGTATTAGTTAATAGCGCTATTTAGGTTTGGCACCCTCACACCGCACCGAGGAGGTCGGGAGTGAACTAATGACCCCCATTTTGACCATTGCTTTGATAGAGGTATTGGGGAATAGGGCAAATAATCTGGAGCCATCGGCGGTAAGCGTGTGATTAACAACATCAAATCGTTGAATTGTTTTATACTTATATCTGGTAACTAAAACGTGTTAACAAACTTTGAACTCACCAGCGTCGTCTGACACACTTGTCTGCATGCTTGCAGGTCGTTAGATTCTTGGATATGAACTTGCTATCTGGGAGTGCTGGAGTGGTCATGGGTCAAGACTCTTGGATACTTGTCTTGCTGGTTTTGAACACTTATTTTGAAACACTTGATTAACAATTTATATTATGCTTCCGCTGAATGTTTACTTTGGTTTTAACTTATGACTTGGAATTATATTATGAAATGAATGGAATGTTTTGCTTAAATATTATTTATAGTTCAATGTGATTGTGGCTTGGATCCTGGTACGTCACACGTCCCGCGGTGTTTCCGCATGTGGTATTTTGGGGGTGTGACACCCTGAGGTTAAATCAATTTAGAGAATACCGTAGCACCGTGTAGCTCATCTAACAGTTCATCAACTGTTGGAATAGGAAATCGATCTTTGATGGTGATGGAGTTTAATGCTCAGTAATCTACACAAAAGCGCCAAGAGCCATCCTTTTTGCAAACGAGAAGAACCGGGGACGAGTACGGACTCGCACTAGGTTTGATAACACCCGCTTTGAGCATGTCGGATATGAGGGCTGTCATAACTTCCTTTTGGTACCGAGGGTAATGATACGGACGAACATTAACGGGTTTAGATTATAGTAGGGTGGGGATGCGATGATTTTGTGTGCAGTTGTGTCACACCCCAACCGATGGCGGAATCATCGAGGTGCGGCACTAGGCGAATCAGATTGCTCAAGAGAATCCATAACAACTAAAGCGACAATATTGATTACATTTGTTATCCCATACTAACAAACAATACAATCACATAAGTTATCACAAGTTTCTTGTCCTCTCGAACAATACAAATCCGACAACCTAGATTTTAGGTGAGTCTCTAGACTTCCTAGCTGGATTTGATGTAGACTGCGACTAAACCTGCAACATACGTTAAAATAATGTCAATACAAAAGTATTGGCGAGTATACAGGTTTGATATGTAATAGTGTAATAGATAAAAGCTGCGAATTTCCACATACATAAACGTAATACACGACATATATACTCACAAAACTGATACTACCAGCTAAGTCCTCGAGCTGCGATTGCGACTGCTAAACTAGACCCCGTCGGGCGCAATAGTACTATACTAGTCATGGTGGGACGTCGCGAGTATAAGTCCTAGCACATATGTAACTAGCATCACGTATAACTATGCACGTAAGTCATTCGCAAGTGATAAGTAGTTTAAGCATTTGATGTAATTCGATTTGATAGCAACGTATGTTACACCCAAAAGTGCAAAAGCAAAAAGGGTTCAAGTATACTCACAGTCGGTGTTCGGCAAGCAAACATAACTTAGTTGGATTGAAGGGAGCGCATCTGAGATTATCCTGATTACAGATTGATAGCGTAAGCGTCGAACAATGCGTTAAACGGTGGAGGGGAAACAAGTGTCGAATGGTAATCCGATCGGATGGCGATCTGATCGGATGGCGATCCGATCGGATGTCCATTCGTTTGGATTGTCACCTTAATTGGTGAAGGTGTGATTGAATGTGGAACTAAGTGCAATCCGATAGGATGGCTGTCCGGTAGGACGGCTGTCCGGTCGGACGGCTGTCCGATCGGATGGCTGTCCCATCGGACGGCAATCTGTCCCAACGATCTGATCGTCTTTGGCACCTGATTATTTTTGATGGTTTTACAGTTTTGATCGAGACGGTGTTATGACGTGCTAAACAACAGAAACCCCATATCGAACCAAGTGACCCGATCGGACAGGAATCACCCAAATCTGACCGGTTTACTGGTTCATGACGGTCGTTCTGGGTCAACCCGAAATCGGTCGTCTATTTGATAGAAACCAGATCTTGAACCAACACAACACTAAGTATGAGTAGAAGGTCGGTACAAGCTCCGATTCTATCGGTTTTGAGTGCATTAAGTGTAAAAGAGTTGAAAGAAAGCTGGAAAACCATCTTTCAATCCTTTTAACCATGATTACGTGTAGATCTATGCGAGTACATTGTCTAATCATGTGGAAATTCTTCAGATCTGAGTTGTTCTTGGTGGAGTGAGGCCAAAGCTTGAAGTTCATAAGAACTCCATGATGACATCATCCTAGAACACCTCAAATCCGTTGATTTCATGGTTAAAACTTGAGATTCAAAAGATAGAAAGGTGAAGGAGTGCGTGTAGATCATAAAAGTACAAGATTTGAGGTAGAAACTTACAAGAATCACGAGAAATTGAGAGGAAAGAGCCCCAAAGCGTGCTGGTCGAGTGAGAGCTCCACATCAAGGCTATTGATGTGAATGTGGAGGTATTTAGGCGAGAGAGGAGAGGAGGTGGTGCAGTGAGTCGGATCGGACGGCTATCCGATCGAAGTGCCCTTCGATCAAACGCCTCCGGTGAGTTGAGTTTTGGCATTTCGTTTCATCGTTAAGCGTTGTGATAGTTTGGTTACACATTTTCATACCCATACTCGTATATTTATTATAATTAATCACATAGGGTCGTATAAATATCCATATTTCAAAGTTGCGATACAATAACTGGGTTTCTTTTTGAATATGCGTTACTCTGCGACGCTTCACTTCCATTGAGGAGGGTAGAATAGGTCCTCACTCAACGTCATCGTGAGCGTTGGTGTGTGTGATGCGATGTGTTATAGCGATAACGTATGCGTAATATGCGAAAATACTGCGAAACAGCGATGTATGCGATATAGCTACATTATGATCCAAATCTCTGGTGCTAGGCGTAACGAGTATAACGAGTAGCAACAATGCACGAACGTGCGGGTTGTTACAGTCTCCCCTGCTTTAGAAAATTTCGTCCTGAAATTATTCCATAAGAAGGGTCGCAAGGGTCGATGCGAACGAGAGTAGCGATAAAGCGTCAAGAATAAGCGAGCGATTGATTGAGGATTGTCGTGAGAGAGCGTTGTGATAACTAACGATGGCAACGAGTAAGACGATTCATACACAAAAGATGGCAACACAAAGAAATCGATCCAGAAGTATTTTGAATTCTCGAAAAGTTGATTAATTCGAAAAGGTTTGAAGAAACTTGTTTATGAAAAATCTTCCCATAGCGCAGTGTTAAACTGCTTCGACGTTTATACCCACGCTATGAGTAGGGTTTTATTAGGTTACTAAAAGATTTTATGGTGTTTTAAAGTCGTTTTACGAAATTTTCTCATTACGCGGCAGTAACTTAAGTCGATTGTCACACCATCGTTACAAGATAATCTCGTTTTGTACAAAGGTTTCTATCAATTTTTAGAAAAGTTTTGTAAGGAGAGCTTGGTTTACACAAAAGGTTTAAATAATATCAAAAAAATTCAAATTTTAAATCTGAAAGTCGGCCCCGCATGGCACTTTTCCACGAAAGTTTGACAATATTGCCAAAACACTTATATATAGGAATTACCAGCGGCGTATCCACCATGTTTTATCCATATGGCTTCCATCTCGTGAGGCGGTGTCATACGTGTCAACTTAGTACAGACAGATTTGCGATGACTTGATCCAAACGAGGAAGGGTGGAATCAAGTCTTGAAAGGCGAACCGAGTGATGATGTCGTTTTCAAACTCAATTTAGTGACACGAGCGAGTGCGACAAGCGATAAGCAGTACGCGATAATTGATGGCACAAATTAAACATAATAAGCAAAGACAACGGCGACAGGCGAAAAGCGATAACCGTCAAGCGATAGGCGATGATCGATGCGTTGCAAGCGATGGGAATATACGCGATTAATGCGATTCGATTGGATTGATCAACACCACAAAATTTAACTAACATTAGACCCCACATGGCCTTTTTCCATGAAAGTCTGCTGATATGGCTAAAACACTTATATATAGGAAGTACCAGCGGTGTATCCACCATGCTTTAACCATATGAGTTTCGTCTCGTGTAGTGAGGTCACGTGTGCTAACTTAACGCAGATAACACAGATACGGTAAGCGATAGTGTTAGCGATAGGCGACGGGCGATATGCGAGTAAGCGAATAGTGCGATTTCGATTAGATTCCACATTAAAACCCACATTAAGCCCCACATGGCATCTTTCCACAAAAGTTTGCCAATATGGCTAAAACACTTATATATAGAAAGTACCGGCGGCGTATCCACCATGTTTTATCCATACTAGATCCGTTTCGTGAATCGATGTCATGTGTGCCAACATACACAAGTAGCGATAAGCGTTAGAAGCGATAAGCGATGCGAGTATCGAAGCAATGAGATCGATAGATGCGTTAAGCGTTAAAGTGTTGCGAGGGTGATGTGCGTTAGATTCCAGCGAAATTGCGACTGAGTTACGATTAAAGACTTACGACCAGTCTTGCGTCGATGCAATTGCCCTGCGGGGGTAGACTCTCCAGAGTCCATCGATGAGGCATTTGCATTGCGTTTGCAGACTTACGACAAGTCTCGCGATGATGCGATGTAATTGTTACGCCTTGCGAATGAGTGTAGTGTGTCGAAAATAGTATAGGTCTAAATAACGTTCAACTCCACGTGGCACTTTCTTCATGAGACTTCGGTAGTATGACAAAGCACACCTTGCTTTACCCCTACTACTTGCATCCCGTGAATAGATGTCGCACTTTGTTGACATCGTCAAGACGCTTATATATAGGAAGTACCAGCGGCGTATGCACCACGCTTGACCATGCTTTTAACATTATGGCACCATTAGAATTCACTACGATCTCCGTGCACTGACCAAAATAATCCCGTGTGCACCCGTGATTAGTCGTTCCTTGCACGTTTATCGCACCTCATTCTAAGAGTGTAGTGAGGGTAAAACACATTATATCGTACATAGTGCTAGTATATAGTCCGTGCGCGAGTGCGAGAGAATGAGAGATAAATAGAGTCCATACTGCGTCGAGAATTAGAACAAGTTCAATATGCAAAAGAAATTAACGACAAGAACAACATTCGAAACATAATTTTGATGTTGTTGTGGGAGAACTTCTGCAGAGGCTGTGATTTCAGCTGGAATTCCTCAAGTTTACGGTCCCGTGCGGCAGTGCTGGGTAAGATGACCATACCAGTTGCAACTTGCGCAATAGCGACAGTTAGCTTCTGGTGGGTGATGATACGTACACGTGAGACACAGGGGATGAGTTCCGTTGTAGGCGCGTTTCAAGTGGACTGGAGCTGCTCGGAGAGGTTCTGGTTGCGACAGTCCAGTTGTTGAGGAGTCTGGGGTCATGGTCTTTCGTTAACGGCTGGGTTGAGCTTCCTGAGATGATGCAATGTCGTCGGCGGATTCGTCTGATGATTCGCTGGAGGCATCGTCGGAGGAATCTTCAAAGAATCATCAGTAGAATCATTGGAAGAATCGCCGGATGAATCGATGACGATTGCTTGATGGGCTTGTTTGATGGGATTCTTGGAGAAGAATTCGTTCAAGACTCATTTGTCGTTGATTCATGCGGCCAAGCGGTAGGTTTCTTCGATGGTAGTAGGTCTTGCAGCTTCGACAAAATTGCCCACACCTTCAGGTAAGCCGCGGATGTACTTCGTGATGGCTTTTTCTGAAGTGTTGACTTGACTTGGGCAGATTATGCTAAGCTGTTTAAACCTTGCAGTGTAGCCAGCATTGTCACCTTCGATTTGCTTGATTTCCCAAAATTTGTCTTCTAGCTTCTGGACTTCGTGGGGAGGGAAGTTCTCTTTCTTCATGAGCGCTTTCAGCTCATCCCAAGAGAGAGCATAAGTTGCAGAGATCCCACGTTTGTTACGTTCGGCGGTCCACCAGTCGAGTGCTAGCGATTGAAATACTCTGGTAGCGCAAGTAGTACGAAAACCATCGGGACACCCACTCTGACGAAGGGTAACTTCGATAGAATCAAACCACTGGAGTAATTGGGACACACCTCCTTCACCGGTCAACTCCATCAGGCCACAGGCTTTGAAGTGTTTGTAAAGGAAAGCAGATTGCGACGCTTCTGTCTTAGAGTCTTCTGGGGTTCGAGAGTTGCTGAGAGAGTGCACTCGAGCGACAATTTGAGGAACGACCTTGGCCATTTCCTTGACCACAAGCGAGGCAATCCTCTTCTCGGCGTTTCGTTTGGCTCTTCTCCTAGCTGTTTGTCTCGAATTAAAGTCTTTGGAAGACATCTAGACAGAGAGAGAGAGATTTGGAGTGAGATTCGATCATAATGATTTTGAGTTTGCGATGCGATTGAGCGCGATCAAAACTTGTTGCGAGTAATATAATAGACTTCACATAGGAGCCCCATAGGAGACACGAAATTCCTAAGTTCCCACACAATTGATTTGCTTGTATATATATAATTAGATGTAGTTTATGCTTACCCACATACATGTCGGGATATAATGCGCGAGGACGCGTTGAGGGGAGAAAGCGAAAGCGAGGAATTAGACATTGGTGTTGTTGCGAACATTCGGTGTTCGTTTTAGATTGCGATGGCTATGCGAGTTGTGCGTTTATAAAAGCAGAGAGCGAAAATCGATAAATCGAGAAATCGATAAGGCGTATAATAAACACATAAAGCGTAATTAAGCGAGTATTTTCGGAAATCGTGTGTATTATGTTAGCCTTAGGAAAGGCTAAGTAACATTCCAGCCTTAGGAAAGGTTCTTCGCGTGAAGTTGTAGTATGCGGTGTTCACGCGAAGTAGTAGCTTTTAGCGAATTCGAACGAGAGTGTCAAGTAGGCCCGTGCAATTCCTACTGGGTTTGCACGAGTCAGCCTGTTGGTACTTAGACTATAGACTAGGTCGTTTCTAAGATGTTGACCCGGACTAGGTCTAGTTTGGCCTAATTCCCTATAGTTATGGCTCTGATACCAATCTGTCACACCCCAACCGATGGCGGAATCATCGGGGCGCGGCACTAGGCGAATCAGATTGCTCAAGAGAATCCATAACAACTAAAGCGACAATATTGATTACATTTGTTATCCCATACTAACAAACAATACAATCACATAAGTTATCACAGGTTTCTTGTCCTCTCGAACAATACAAATCCGACAACCTAGATTTTAGGTGAGTTTCTAGACTTCCTAGCTTGATTTGATGTAGACTGCGACTAAACCTATTACATACGTCAAAATAATGTCAATACAAAAGTATAGGCGAGTATACAAGTTTGATATGTAATAGTGTAATAGATAAAAGCTGCGAATTTCCACATACATAAACGTAATACACGACATATATACTCACAAAACTGATACTACCAGCTAAGTCCTCGAGCTGCGATTGCTAAACTAGACCCCGTCGGGCGCAATAGTACTATACTAGTCATGGTGGGACGTCGCGGGTATAAGTCCTAGCACATATGTAACTAGTATCACGTATAACTATGCACGTAAGTCATTCGCAAGTGATAAGTAGTTTAAGCATTTGATGTAATTCGATTTGATAGCAACGTATGTTACACCCAAAAGTGCAAAAGCAAAAAGGGTTCAAGTATACTCATAGTCGGTGTTCGGCAAGCAAACACAACTTAGTTGGATTGAAGGGAGCGCGTCTGAGATTAGCCTGATTACAGATTGATAGTGTAAGCGTCGAACAATGCGTTAAACGGTGGCGGGGAAACAAGTGTCGAATGGTAATCCGATCAGATGGCGATCCGATCGGATGGCCAGTCGTTCGGGTGGCAATCCGTTCGGATGGTCATCCGATCGGATGTCCATTCGTTTGGATTGTCACCTTAATTGGTGAAGGTGTGATTGAATGTGGAACTAAGTGCAATCCGATAGGACGGTTGTCCGGTAGGATGGCTGTCCCATCGGACGGCACTCCGTCCCAACGATCTGATCGTCTTTGGCACCTGATTATTTTTTATGGTTTTACAGTTTTGATCGAGACGGTGTTATGACGTGCTAAACAACAGAAACCCCATCTCGAACCAAGTGACCCGATCGGACAGGAATCACCCAAATCTGACCGGTTTACTGGTTCATGACGGTCGTTCTGGGTCAACCCGAAATCGGTCGTCTATTTGATAGAAACCAGATCTTGAACCAGCACAACAATAAGTATGAGTAGAAGGTCGGTACAAGCTCCGATTCTATCGGTTTTGAGTGCATTAAGTGTAAAAGAGTTGAAAGAAAGCTGGAAAACCATCTTTCAATCCTTTTAACCATGATTACGTGTAGATCTATGCGAGTACATTGTCTAATCATGTGGAAATTCTTCAGATCTGAGTTATTCTTGGTGGAGTGAGGCCAAAGCTTGAAGTTCATAAGAACTCCATGATGACATCATCCTAGAACACCTCAAATCCGTTGATTTCACGGTTAAAAGTTGAGATTCAAAAGATAGAAAGGTGAAGGAGTGTGTGTAGATCATAAAAGTACAAGATTTGAGGTAGAAACTTACAAGAATCACGAGAAATTGAGAGGAAAGAGCCCCAAAGCATGCTGGTCGAGTGAGAGCTCCACATCAAGGCTATTGATGTGAAAGTGGAGGTATTTATAGGCAAGAGGTGAGAGGAGGTGGTGCAGTGAGTCGGATCGGACGGTTGTCCGATCGAAGTGCCCTTCGATCAAACGCCTCCGGGGAGTTGAGTTTTGGCGTTTCGTTTTGATCGTTAAGCGTTGTGATAGTTTGGTTACACATTTTCATACCCATACTCGTATATTTATTATAATTAATCACATAGGGTCGTATAAATATCCATATTTCAAAGTTGCGATACAATAACTGGGTTTCGTTTCGAATATGCATTACTCTGCGACGCTTCATGGCCATCGAGGAGGGTAGAATAGGTCCTCACTCAACATCATCGTGAGCGTTGGTGTGTGTGATGCGATGTGTTATAGCGATAACGTATGCGTAATATGCAAAAATACTGCGAAACAGCTATGTATGCGATATAGCTACATTATGTTCCGAATCTCTAGTGCTAGGCGTAACGAGTATAACGAGTAGCAACAACGCACGAACGTGCGGGTTGTTACAGGTTGGGGTAGGGATTTAGGTGTGTCGAATATGAAATGATAAGTTTGGAGGAGATGATGTATGTAGGGGTCCGCATGGGTGAGGGGCGGCTGGGAATTTTGTGGAGTCGTAGCGTTATTGACAAGAACAAGGGCATGCACAGAAGCAATGGTATTTTTTGTAAGTAGTGTATGTAGGGTCGATGGGGTAACTGGACTACTAGAGGGTTCTCCTTTTAACGTGATGGCCTTTTGGCCTATGTTAAAAGTGAGTTGGGGTATTGCAAACTCTGTAAGTACTGTTCCTAATGTATGAAGTCAGGCTATGCCCAAGATGATATCAGCTCCTTCAACCGGAAGGACAAACATAGGTATTTTGAAAGCCGTATCAGAAAGTTGTAACCCTAGAGAAGGGCACATCTTATCGCAGAGAAAATGATCCCCATTACCGACCATAATGGAGAACCCAGGTATTGGTTGGCTCTCCAATTTTAGGTAGGAAATCAAACGCGGCTGGATGATGTTATGAGTGCTCCCGGTGTCGATGAGCACCTGAACGGGTTTGTGGTTAACATAGCCGGTAACACGGGGGGCTAGCGGAGAAGAGATGCCAAAGTAGGTGGCGGTAGAAAGGGAAAATAATTGGTGAGTGTTGTCATTGATTTGGTCAATGGTTGTGTCATGGTTTTGATCGAGATTTGAAAGCGATTCATCCTCATAGTCGACGACTAATAGGAATTGTGGGGAATTGCATTTGTGTCCCGGAAAGTACTTTTTGGGGCATCGAAAACATAATCCTTCGCTTCGGCATTTTTGCAACGCTTCCGGCGAAAGTTTGGTAAACGGTAACGGGGGGTTTGGGAGTGGGAAGAAGTGGTGTGGTCGAAGGCTTGGGAGGTGTAGTGGTGGTAACAATAGAGTTAGTGGAGGTCGAATTATTTGAGGTTGGGAAAAAAAAAAGAGCGAGGCTGGTACGTTTTTGGTTTAGAAAGGTTAAGTTTATCTTCTACCCGTTTAGAAAGACCATAAGCTTGGTGAAGAGTGGTAGGTTTGTGGATGGATAATTCGGCCAGAATTTTGGGTTTGAGACCGGAAAGATAGCAATTGAGGAGAGCTTTGTTTGGTAAACCAATAACATAATTACAAAGCTTTTCAAACTCGGCTTGAAAGGCGGATACGTGGTAGTTTGTTTGAGTTTAAAGAGGGCAGCCTGATGGTTTTCGTAATCGGATGGACCAAACCATAACTCAAGGGCACGAGTGAATGCCGACCAAGTGCCAAGGAGTCGATTATTAGCGAGGTATTTGTACCAGCTAAGCGTTTCACCGGTGAAGTGAAAGGCGGCTAGTTGGAGGCGATTGTTTTCTGGAATGGAGTAGTATGTGAAGTAATTTTCCGCTTGGAAAATCCAGTCTAACGGAGTGGATCCGTCAAACGAAGGTAAAAGAATTTTGGGTGGGCATGGTGTTTTCGGGTCGGGGTGTGAGTTGGAAGGGCCGGGGGTAGTAAAGACACCCTGTTTTTCAGGTTTGTCTTCTTTGTTGGTGAGGAAGGCAAGCAAACGGTTGGTGGTGTCCAACTGCTGTTGCATGGATGCTTGCATGGAGTTGAATTGGGAGATGGATCTGGCTTCGGAGGTTGCATGTTTTTCCAGAAATTGGGTGAACTGGTCGCAAAGATTCTGGATGGGATCATCGGGTGTGGACGAATCTTTTCTGGGAGGCATCTGGATAAAGGATGAAAGCACCTTGATGGATTTTGTTTTATCCTGTAGAGTAGGCAATTCTCAAGAAGATTAAGAAAGAAACAAAGACTTGGGACAATTTTCTCATAATATTCCAAAATGCAAAAACAATGAATTTAAACATGAGTTTATGTGAGACATGTTCCCATGAGGTCCACTATCTCCTTATTTCCTGGACACACGATGCCACAAATCCTACTAACAAACATGCAGAACCTTTCAAATAAACATGTGCAAAATTAATAAAAATGCAGTGTTGAATTAAATAAAAATGTAGTTGAGTACTAACAAACATGCAGAACCTTAAAAATTGGGGCCTAGATTCATGAGTTGAGTACTTGGCCTTCTTAGCTGATTTATTGAAGAAGGAGAAGGCCTAGGGCCCTTAAACTTTGGAGGCCCTAAGCCGTGGCCTAGATCCAAAAGCTTATTGGGCCGGCCCGGTTGAAGGCCTTGAACTTCCAAAGGGGTTATACATCCTCTAGTTACAAGTTTATGTTCAACAACTTTTGTGGTTTATTAATGTTTGTTGTTATGCCAAACAACTTCCACATGGACTTTGTTTAACATAGTATAGATAGGTACGAAGTCAGGGTCGGCTCTCGTGCCGTCGTCCAAGGCCCAAATTTTCAAAGGGCCGAAAGGCTTTTATAAGCTTTTATATATGTGTTAAATTATGTATTTAGTATATACATCCATTTATTATGCAAAAAGGTGTTGGTAGTGGAGTGGAAAAAACCATCTCAAGATAATGTAGAGGTCGCAAGTTTAAGTATTGGCTCCATCACCAAGGTTTTATTTTTTTAATTTATTTCCTCTTAACCACAATTTTGGGCCCAATTCTTTTTGTCGCCCAGGGCCTCCTACACTGTTTTAGAGTTCTCGAGGACGGCTCGGTTTAAAGTAGGTGATGAGTGGCATTGATTCTCAACATGATGTGGTTCAGGAGAGTGATCATAATAAGTATACCTTGGTGTGGTATGTTTCATTATATTTATTTGGATACACTATACGGTGGGATCAATCATACAAAGCTCTTATGTTAGCATTGCAGATTTACGACAAATATAAGGGGGGTGATGGTTTTAAAGTTGGGACTCGTTTCCAAACGAAGTTCAAGTTAAACAAGTTGATAGTAGCTCCTAGAAGTTTCGGTTAATCATGCAAGAGATGAAGTTGTGGATGGTTTAGGCCGGTTTTGGACCAAACCTAGAACCAACGTGTATGCCAAAATTTAGACATCCTTCAACAGTTAAACTATAACCGAGATTTATGCTAAAATTATAGGACTAGTGAGTAACTGACTTTCCTAATTAGTACGACCGGACTTTTAAGCTAGGTTTGGGCCTGATAAATGAGTACCTCAGGCTTTAGCCCATTTGTAGATCTCAATTTATACTAAAACAATGTTATATCATTTTTGTTGAATATTTTAGTGTAATCAGATTAACTTGGATCTTGGCGATCCAAGTGAATTATAATACATAACAAATAAGTTAGGAGTTGCGGCAGCGCATGCTTGTTTTAGTTATAATTTTAAGTGTTCGGGCAGAGCCCCTAATAAGGTTCCCCTTGGCGGGGGGGTCTGGCTAGGGTCAAATGCCTTAGAAAATTTATTTTTGGAAAATACCATTTATTTTCAAGATGAAAAATTCTAGATTTAAATCAGTTTAAATTAAAAAGTAGATAACTGCCTAATGCCAGGGTCTATCCCAAATTTGAAATCCCTTTGGTTGTAGAATTTCTGGTTCATTCAAATTTCTAACACAATACTAGAGTTCTAATTCTCAATCTGAGTTGAATTCGATTAAATTATTCGAGAGAACCACCAAAATAATTTGATCTGAAAGTGATTACACGTCTCTTAGATAATTTGTTGCATTCTAAATTCCCCAACAATTTTGAGCTAGAAATGAATAGTAAGTAGGCTACTAAGGCTTGAACAAGTAATCCAAGTGATACCATCACAGCCTTCTCATTTCATGTAATAGATAATAACATAACCCAAACAACATCAAACCATGCATAGATTTAACATTTTTTAGTTTAAATACCATCAAAACCAAAACAAGAATTACCCGTTCCGTAGTCTATCCATCCGATCAACGCTCTTTCTACCTCTTTCTAACTGTTGAAGGTCAACGCTTTTTCTCGACTTCTCAATCACATTCACATCCACACTTCTTCTTGACCTCTCCATTTGGTCAAATGACATCCTCATCTTTTCAAGCTTTTCAACTTTCGTTTTCTCCATGCTTTTTCTCGGTTTCTCTCTTTTGTCAGTGCTTTTTCTCGATGCTTCAAACACATCGGTGCTCCTTCGTGGCTGGTCAAAATGGATGTCAACACTCCACCTTGAACTGCTGCTGTGCCTGTGTGATGGCGATTTCTCAACCGTTGATATAAACTTCTTTAAATGCCTGATGTATTCGGGATAGAGCTCCAAATCACAATGGTTTCCGCCTTTGATCCAAAGTAGTTCATATTTTTCTTTGCAAAGCTCCCATAGTTGCTTCCCGTGTGAGAAATCAACAACATCATCTGCAGTGCCCTACAAAATAATTAAAAAGTTTTACAGCTATAAAAAAATGATCAACAGCCTAATAGTCACCCAAAGATACTCACATGCTTGCAGTCTATTAAAAACTGCATTATTCGAATAAAGTCAATCATTAATAAAGAGTAAAATGCCATTTTCGTCCCTGAGGTTTGGCCAGTTTTGCGACTTCCATCCAAAGGTTTGTTTTCCCGCATCTAGATCCAAAAGGTTTGAAATATTGCCATTTTCATCGGGCTCGTTAACTCCATCCATTTTTCTCCGTTAAGTCAGGGGTATTTATGACTTTTTGTTAACTTAAAGGGCGATTCAGTCTTTTTCAGGGGTATTCAGTCTTTTTACATAAAGTGAAAAAGACCGAATTGCCCTTTAAATTAACTAAAAAGACAAAAATACCCCTGACTTAACGGAGAAAAATGGATGGAGCTAACGAGCCGGATGAAAATGGCAAGATTTTAAACCGCTTGGATCTAGATGCGGAAAAACAAACCTTTGGACAAAAGTCACAAAGCTGGCCAAACCTGAGGGACGAAATGACAATTTACTCTTATTTAAAATTTAAATAATAATTTCATAATTACGTTTAGTATGTAATTAGTTATAAATATTCAAAAACCCGAAAACAAGTATTGACGGGTTAACCTAACCCAACCCAAAAACTTATCTAGTTTGACTCAAACTCAAGTTAACAACCCATTACCTCACCTACCTACTTTGACACTTATGCTGGACAGCCTTGAGAATCTTTTTTACATTTTTAATGATTGTAAAGAGGAAGGTGACAATCATTTAGGAATTAGCTGAGACATTAAATCAGGCCATAACATGATAACCAAAACATGTAGAGAGAGGGTAGGGGCCATCAACTACAAGACTCACTCACAAAACCAAATAATGACACTAAGATGGTGCTAATATTATATAAAGCAAAAAACAATCATAAACCATCAAACATGTTAAACAATTTGATATGGGTCCGTTTAGTTGACTCTGGAATCTTTGAATACAATATTTTCAGACTTACATGAATGATAAGCACCGGACAATCGACGAATGGGATTTTATCAATGTTCTGCAAAACCATAAAAATGATTTAATTTGAGATGACTATGATAAAGGTGAAAAAAAAATTATACCTTGTAAATGTCAAACCAATATGTGCGTTTAACCGGATACATGACTCTTAATCCTGATAATATAGGACTATGAAGCACAACGGCTCTTAAACGAGGAAGACGGACTGCTAAATCTAAAGTGGGCCCACTTCCAACCGATTGCCCGTAAAGGACAACATCTTCTTGCTTAGTTCCATAACTTTCCTCAAGACATTTATAAACAGCTTCAATATCTGCATATGTATTATTCTCACTTGGCTGCACCACATGAAAAGTATGAACTTGTTAATAAAGTATAAGGATCACTAAGGGGGTGTTTGGATGCTTGCTTTTAGATTTGAGTAAAACCAGAATCAGATTATCAGTTGATAAACAGTCACACATAAAAATTTTTGAAGTATTTTAGCTCACCTTCCCTGTGGATTGTCCATACCCGGAGTAGTCATACCTGCACAAAATATAAATGTTTTTATAATTATACCTTAATGACGTATAAAAGTCATCATCATCATCATCATCATCATCATACTCAGTAAATCCCACCAATAGCAAAGCTAAGGTAGGGTCCGAGGAGGGTAAGATGTAGACAGCCTTACCTCTACCCTGTAGGAATAGAGAGGCTGCTTCCAGTGAGACCCCCGGCTCGATAAAAGTACACACTAATAAACGGTTTTTATGGACTACTTTTACAGCTGTTTCATCTAGTTATTGCATCACTAAAGCAATTGAGTTATTGACAAGCAATGAAAGCTTTTAACAGAATGATGACAAGACAAAATTCAACAGAATGAATGATCAGAGTTTTTTGTTAATAACAGCTTGTACTGAATGATGATAATCATAACACAAAGTTGTACAAAGCATATGTCTAAAACTTATTCAAATCAATTAAAATTCATCTTATCATTGAACCCAAACTATAAGTCAAATATACATTACATATGTAACGAGCCGACGAGTATCATAAAGATCACCAACTAATATCCAAACACCAAGCACAAATAAAAAAAAAAAAAAACCTGGAAATTTAATGAAAATATGCAAATCAATTTATATATCATTGAGTATACAAATAAAGATCACCAACTCATATCTAAAATTCCAAACAACAAGCACAAAAAAAAAACACCTTCTCAAAATTCATTGAAAATATACAAATCACTTTGCATATCATTGAGTATACAAATAAAGATCACCAGCTAATATCCAAAATTCCAAACAACAAGCACAAATTTAAAATATACATAAACCCTCAAAATTCAATGAAAATATACAAATCAATTTGCATATTATTGATTATAATGCCCCCATAATGCCCCATAATGCCCCACTACACATGGTCAAATAACCACTCAATAAACAAACCCTAGAAAATCCTTATAAACAAAATCTGGATTACTCACTAATTCACATGTGTATCAATACGACATATAATTCTGGTGTTCATTAACAATTGACACTAAATCTAAACAGAAAAATTGGGGGTTTAAACAACAGCTCATAAATCATAAGAAGAAGAAGAAGAAGAAGAAGAAAAATACCCCATGAGATTGACTCGCAAGCGAATACTGAGTTCAACAAAGAGCTCATACATCTGGCCTAAATCAGCAGCGTTACCATGCGAGTACAGAACAGTGGAGGTAGCCATGGGGTGCCTCACGTACACAGCAACGATCTCCGATCCTCTACGAGTCGTAAGCTTCAGAACCTCCACGTTTTCCCTGTGCGGAAACGGACTCAACAGCAGTAGACCAGTGAGCTCGTCTTTCACCAGCTTGTACGATGGTGGATTTGGCGGGAAGAAGGCGAATTTCGCAGCCATTGATGACGTCATCCCACCCATGCTGCAGTTGTTGCTGTTGGATCATACAAGTGTTTGTTTTTTTCCAGAAAATATGGGGTTGTTATTAATATTAATAATTAATATTAATAAATTAATAATAATAATATTGTTGTGAAGTGAAATGGAGTGAGGAAGAAGAAGAAATAAGAATATATGTTGGGATGGGAGCTTATGAAAGGGGGTGGGGGTGGGGGTGGGGTACCCTTACCCTGCGCGCATGGATCATGATATGTATTTTATTTATTGTTGTTATTTTACTTTTTTTGAGTTGTTTTAGATTTGTTTTTGTGAATTTGAATCTACTCTCCCTCCCTCACTTTTTACTCTTCCATCACTTTCAATATTATTGAAATATTAAATATAGCTAGGGTAATAAGTAATTTGCTTTCATTATAATTATAAAATTATGACCTTTTTTTTTACTTTTGTCACAGTTTAAAATATTTCATGTATTGGTTTCTATAACACATAAAACGCAACTATCGTATATTATATAACTCGTCAAAAAATAGCTGGCATCAGGCAGTGGCGGAACTAGAACATTAACTCAGGGGTATCCCAAAATTTTTTTTTTCATCGTGCAATCATATAATATAAAAAAATGACAATAAATAAATAAAGTAAAACAAATGCCTAATAGATTTGTCCTCTTCTTTTTTTCATAGCTTGAAATCGTTCCATCACATCGTCGTCTTTATACTTCATGTAAAAAATCCTTTTTGACCGCACAAACCATAGCATTGTTCAAAAATTCCGGGCCCATTCAATTGCGTAAATCCGTCTTGACAAGCTTCAATTTCTAAAAACATCTTTCAACGGTTGCGGTTGCAACCGGTAAAAGGAAAACTAGCTTCACTACCCGATAAACTGAAGGACAAGAACTATGCGGTATCCTTCTGTGGCGCAACGTTTGATTCTTTGATTTTGGGCTGACATATAACATTATAACTGGGCTTTAGTAACAATTGGTTGGGCTTATTATTTACAATCTTCATTATTGAATGTAAGCACTTCATAACTGGGCTTTAATAACAATTGGTTGGGCTATATAAACTGATTTGGACTTATTATTTACAACTTCAATTTGGGCTTAAAATTTTTTTAAGGGTGTCCTCGTAGTTGTTTAGGGGTGTCCTTTGTATAAAAATAAAAAAAATAAAAAATTTACACTACCGGTACAAAGTTGAGCCGTAGCCCGTGCTACGGCTGATTATACATCAAGTCCGCCACTGGCATCAGGTGATTACGAATGAGATTGGCATTGGTAACGTATCAAACCGATACCATACTGCATAGTACCAATATTGAAATAGAGCTAACTTTAAAATCGAATATCATACCACATATGTTAGATTGGTACGAGTATTCGATATAAAATTTCTCATCCCTACATATGATACCAGTGGCTTTTAGTAGATCAACCACATACCTAATCTAAAATCTGTTTGGGAGTTCATGGTTTACTAAGTTTAGTGGAAAATTATAGTCCGCACAAACATGGGAGGAGCTCGAATATACTCTCATTTTGTAGGGAAAATCAATATAACACGTGCTAAACTTATAAATTACATTTTTTTAATATACAAGTTTTTAATGAATGATGTTTAATTTTTATCAAACATGATTTGAAGAAATATGTAATTTTGCAAGTTTAGAGAGAATATATGAAAATGAAAGCACCCCACATGTTATATGTCACATTTGTTTCACGTGTATTAAATTTTTTATGGTATAACATGATGTGTTGTATCATGTTGTACATGACAACATGGAATATGTAGAATTATGTTTTATAGATAAATAACAACATAGCTAGCTACCTCTCATTTTCATGAAAACTTGTAGCACAAACCGTTGAGCATAAGTAAATTTCAAATGATGGAGCGTGATACCTTGTTTTCATTGAGGTGGAAAAGTAGATATAGGCATGAAAAGCCATAATGAGTATAGACAATGTGCTCTTGTTTTATTTTTATTCTTTTTTTCTTTTCTTATTTTTTGTTGAAATATGATAAATAATGTGTTTGTTACGGGGTTTTAGAAGGTTGCAGTTGTAACATAAAACTAAATAAACGAACGATAACCGAAATAATTGAATAGTATGTCTTGAAATTTATACATCAAACACGAATACTTGTGTCCTGAGATGTTGGTCCAGTGGTCAAAATGTCCTCCCTAGTGGAGACATTGGTTCGATTCTCGTTTGGGTCATTTTCGATGAACATCTGGGTGAAGGGATAAATCGAAGCTTTAATCTTGGGTCCGAACCTAACGGTGGTGAGGGTTTGCGGATTCCATCCGGTTCCCGCGCATCAGGAGGCACAGTCTCATGGCGGTCGAGGAGTTGAGCATGGTGGATTTACACATGAGATTTTTTGCCGTTCAAAAGAAACACGAATACTTGTATGGGGTAGCAACATGTTTTCTTTTGGAACGGCTAAAACACTGTCACACCATGACTTTTGCGGAAGCGTGATTATGGTGTGACTTTCTTAATATCATTGCATTAAATCATAACAACAACTATATGATGAAGACCATAGATTCGTCATCCATTAAATGAGTTTGAAACATAACAACATTGTTTTGAAATGTAGACTTCAAATTCAAGTTTTACAAACCGTACAAATTGTTTACGAGTTCATTAGGGACTCATCAAAAGATATTGAATAACACCAAGGTTTGGAAGACGTGTCTCGTTCAGGAATAAGACACGCTGACCAACCTCAAAGACCATGGATGACATCTTTATTCCTAACGCAGCATAAAAACTTCCAACGCCCGCCAGATCCACTTACTAATTCCCTGAAATACATATAGTTTGAAAACATCAACAAAAGTTGAGCGAGTTTATGTGTTTGTTTGTGTGTATGTATAAACCTTTGAAATCGTTGTAAGTATGTATGTATGTTTATAAATCCCGGTATGAAAGCAACAAGGAAAAACAGATCACCAATGGTTTGCAAGGCCATTGATATGTGTGAAGTGATGCAGGAAAACTCAAACCTAGCAGATTTTGTCAGTAAGACATAGTCACTACATGGTCCACTCAACGGACTCAGGGGTGGGGCTCGCTACACCCAGATAGATCTATCACTCATGTCCCTCGGTCCTACAACGAGGATTAATGGCCTTAAGCGTCATACCCACCACTCACATGATCAAGCAGTACCCTTCCTTAGCTAACCATACCACGTAAAATGTTCGTAAACAGTTTGTAACATGTATTTCACCCCCGAAGTATAAAACTGAAAACAGTAAAAGAAAAGGGGGACATGAACTCACAGTTTTGCGTTCCTTGTATCCGATGTAACTCAAAGCTTCCTCTAGAACGCACGACTACCTACATGCGTACTACGGTCCGTTAGACGAGCGGGTCGTGCCTTGTCTTAGTATTGATTAGTGCCTTTGAGTTACGTTTTAAGGTGTCTTCGTTATTATTCCAAGTATATAATTATTCGTTAAAATAATTAATATTTTAACTTAAATTATATTTAATAAATTTTGGAATAATTGTTAAAACAATATATAACAACTTAATACTTCCCAAGTATTTATATTCGTATTTCCTTCCCAAGGATGGGGGTATCTTATACATGTGTATCCGTATTCTTGCATTTGTATAACTTGTCATGTGTTGGTGTCATATTCTGACGTGTATATTCTTTAATAAGTATCCAATATATATTTCTAAAATAAGTATATTCCAAGAAGTATTCCTTAGAAAAATTATTCCTAATTTTTCTCTTGGCAAAAACATTTGTAGTTCCAAAATAATGTATTCCAAGAAAATATATATTTTTCTCAAAAATCATATATCTTCTAAAAATTCTAAGAAAATATATTTTTTTACTTCCCAAAAATAATATATTAAGTAAAAAAATATATTTTCTTCTTGTCAAAAATATGGTATAACCTTGGTAAAAATTTGGAAAGATCATATTTTCATTTCTTTTGTATCCAAAATAGTATTTACCAAAAATATGCTCATACATGTATTTTTTGAAATATTTTGTAAGTTACATTCTTGTTCGGTTTTCTAATATTGTGTGTGTAACTTGTATATTTATTCCATGAGATTTTTGGTAATATTTTGGATTGTAACTTCCTGGTATTTTGTCAAGTTATATTATTTTAACCCTAAAATAATATAACTACTACACAAAGCATACAAATATTCACACACAACATTTCTTTAATGTAAATATATATATTCTAAATACATATTTATCTATTTTTATTTATAAAAACCAACCTCCAATACTTGTATTTTTGTTACAAAAGTTATGGCAAAGTTTATATTGAAAACCATAGTTAAAATATACTTGTAAATATTTGTTAGAAAATATTTTTCTAAGTGTTTATATTTTTAGAAAATTTTGCCATAGTTTCCCCTAAAAATGGAGGTGTCCATGCTATCAAAGAATATCATTTTCTTTTTAAAATCATCACAAACAATCAACAATCAATCCCTAAACAACTTACACTTACCAAGTGCCAAAACAATGCTATTTACATAACAACATGAACTTGAACTTTCATAAAAACTTGTAGTAACTTGGTAGTGTGTTTAGTAGGTTTAGTTACCCTTCAAAATGTATCTACTTCTTCAAAAACTTCATTTTTAAAGAAGTTGGGTGTTTACAACTTCCAAGCACATTTTCTAAAAATGCTTCTTTATGTAATCTTTTTGTTACACAAGTGTTTCTACACTTGTTTAACCCTTAAAAATAGTATTTGTTTATATAAGAACCAAGTCTAGGTAAATCTTGTTATTTAACTTAGTTTCTTGAGAAAACTATTTTGGAAATCATCCACTTACAAGACTTGCATTTTGCTTAAATCATCATCACTTATGAAAACAAATTTCATCATTCAAGTTCATGTATACACAAAGTATGATCATCTTGGTCTTTCACAAGATCATCATCTTTACTTACTAGATCATGTGTTTAATCACAATCCAGTAGGTTTCATATGATGTCTAATATCATAAATACAAAAAATCAATCATCAAGAAGCAAAACAACACTAAACAATATGTATTCTTATGTTATTAAGCTTATGTTAAAGTTTTAAGTTCATGGTTCTTGATGTTCTTCATGATTTGCAACATATATCATCTTTTAACCAACTAAATAAGAAGTAACAAGGAATCATAAGAGCCTTACTACTAGCACAAGGCTAGGGATGAACTCAAGAAGATGAAGATGACAAATGGGTTGGATAAAAGCAAATGGAAGTGGTCCTTCAATCTCCAAGACCACTAAGCTTACTTGTAGACCTTCTAGCACCTTGTAATCAACTTGAAATGGATGAATGTGAGATGAATATGGTGGTGGTGTTTGGTTGGGTTTCGGCTGAGAGTGGGGAGCAAGGGAGGAGATGGGTTGTGTGTGTAAGTATGTGAAAGATAATGAGCATCTTGATCCTTCATGTCTTACATATACACATGTTTAAGTGTTTATCCAAAGGATAAAGTGTTCCCTAAGTACAATACCAAATCTTTAAACAAATCACAATAGATCAAATAAAATCTAGCAATTAGGCCATGTGGGGGCCGATTACTAGATGGGGGAGGGGGTCAAAGTGTAAGTTTAAATCATAGTTAGAGATATTAGTTAGATTTCAAGTGTAGTGTTTATGTGTATTAGGTGTTATACAGTGTGTTAGGGTGTTCGGGGATCATAATTAGCTCAAAAACACTAAAACAATGTTTCTAGTATAATTTTGGTGTTTCGGGTAGTGTCCGGTTGTTCGGTTAGATACCGGTTCGTTAAAGTGTCAAACTATTCCGTTTAGCGTTCATTATGTTACCTTTTGTGACACTTTTAATCTCCGACACTTAGGAAAGCATTCAGGACCATTTTCATATTTTTACATGTTACTAGCTTGTTAAAAAGCTGATTTTTGCTGAATTATGCAAAATTATGCACTTTGGGTGAGTTTTAGGCACTTTCCGGCACTTTAACTATCACCTAGAAAAGCAGTTTTGTGGTCCTTACTTCCCTACACACTATACTAGTGTAGAACTTGGTTTCTGGCTTATACTGGGTCTCAAAACAACGTCTGTCTATGTACTGAACCCCGTCAGCATATTCCTGATTTATCCGTTTACTGTGCTAACTGTGCTTTGTGCATCATGTATGTCAATATGGGTTGCATGTAATGATGATGTGACATTATGAAATATGTGATGCACATGTAAGTATGATGCAGTAAACAGAAAGCAATTCAACTCATAAATTGTAAATCGGCACAGTCATTAAGCACTAATCATCATTTAATAATTGTACGGATGCATCCAAATTTGACAGTTGTCACAAACACACATCCTCTATTCATACTTTTAAACTTCTAATTCTACACGAATGTTTATTGTGAGACTCGAACTTGTTGTTTGGTATTGTCACACCCCGATATTTCCACGTATTACCGGTGGGGAGTATCGTGATGTAGTTGATATCGTCATGGTCAATTAATCACAGTTTAATGCACAGCGGAAGTCTAAAGTAAAAATATTACAAACCGAATGAAAGTATCAAGAGTATTACAAACGGAAAGTAAAAGGATCCACAGGCGGATCAAAACATAGGAAATATTGTTCAACAGATTTTTAAGTGGCAAAGCTTGCAAGACTTCTTTATTTATTCACTCAGGAGTAGCCAGCCTATTTCGCATAGTACCTGCACTTAACCTTTTGGAAAATACGTCAGTTTACACTGGTAAATACAATTAACTGACACTTTTTGAAAAGTTGCTAAGAAAATTGATTTAAATTCACAAGGCACAAATAATCTTTTATAACTTGGGATAATTATTTAAAAATAATCTTGTAAAATAATTATATGTTTATTATACGTTCAGTAGCCCGGGTTGAATACCGGGTTAAAGATTAATAGACACACCACATAATATAACCTACGGCGAGTTATTCTCGAACAGGCAGGTATATCATTTTACATACGCACCGGCAGGTGTATGCCTACACCCCGTGCTTAAGTCATGGCCATTTCAATGAATGAGCCGAGGATATCCAGGACATGCTCATTAACCCCCCAAAGGCTTTAACAAACAAAACAGATTAAACGGGTTATCTCAATGAATTAACCTTCGTACGATTAAAGATTCAATACCCGACCAAGCGGTATTTTATATACCGTATCCCAAGCCCGTATAAGGGAAAATAAGTTAAAAGTATTTACCTGAGCAAATTATACAAATTTATCCCAACCGTATACAATCAGCAAGTGCAAATATCTTTTACTGGGCTCCTAAATCTGGAACGAAGGTTTTAATAACCTATTAGATTCCTAACGGGTCTCACTTAAGTTTAAACTTAGACCGGTTAGTTTTAAAGAAAGGTATACGGTTCAAAACGCGAGATTAAGCGAAGACCGGATTAGAATGTGATTTAGACCCGACAAGTATGAAAACTTGTATAATGTGGGTAAACTAAACACATTCTGGATTTTGAAGTGAAAAAGATAAGGTTTGACCCGTTTCGGTCAATTTATGCAAACTAGTCAGATAAACCGTACCGAACGCGAAAAATGCATAACGGGTAACCAAATGAGTCATATACAAGTTTCACAAGTTAATATGCCTTAAATATATTGTGATATCAGTAGGATACCTTCCATTATGCCCAAAACGAATTTAAAATCAATTTATGCCCCGTATGGGTATTTTGGTCATTTTAAAGGTTATAAAAGAGATTAATTATTAATCTGAAGTTCTGGTCTTAAATGATCAGTAAAAATATTTATTTTTGCAGGTCATATCAGTAGGGTATTGCATATATGTGAAATTTATCATTTATAACCAAACTATGAGCCATAGGGGCATTTTGGTCATTTCACATAAGCTTTAAAGGTCAAATTTAGGAATCTGAGTTTAAAACTTTTACTTATTATTAAAGTATAAAAATTTACTTAAAACATCAGTAGGTATTAAGTCTTATATGTTAAAAATAGTTTTAATCCATACTATGCATTTAAAACGCGTAAAAAGTCGGTTTTAGGCGATTTTCGGGTTATATAAGGAAAGCTGAGATTTTTATCAGTCCAGAAGGCTTAAAATATTTTATTTATCATATAGAATCAGTAGCAAAAAGTTTAGTATCAAAATGTTATGTAAAACTCATTTTATTAGCAAAAATGGTATAACCGACAATTACCGAATCAAAGCAAGAACCATATGCCATGATCAGTTTAAAAATAAATAAAAATCTTCAAAAATCCCAAAATATTATATTACATCAGTGGGTAAAAAGTTTGGTGTCGAAATTTGGGTTTAAATAGGCTTTATGCTAACAATGTCGTTTAATTAATAAAAAGCTTTCAAATTACGATATTGAGCATAACTCCTAATTTAGACCCCAAATTGATGTCAAATTTTTAGGACATGTTTATAAATCAGTAATAAAGGTTTTTGTCCTCTCACATTTTCAAAAATCTCGTTTTAACGTCAAAAGGGCATAATGGTCAACATTTAAGCAATTAACGGAAACATGCAAATGAATCGGATTAACTAGGAACCAAGTTGTATAACCTCAGAGGGTTATACTAACCTATAACCTGGTCCTAATGGAACTTTAAAGCATATCTAAACTAAGCTAAATCGGGTCAGAACTGAAAGTCAAAGCAAAAGTCTACTTTTGCGACTTTCGGTTCCGAACCGAGCCTAAACTCAAAATTGTCGGGTTGAACATGCTTAGACATGTTCTTACATTATTTACCAAGTTATTTAAGTGTTAAAACATGTTTCATAACTTCTACATTGTTAGTTATGAGTTTATTTGCAAAATAGCTTTCTGTTGACTTTTTATAATTAAGTTTGACCCGACAATTGACCAAGTTAGATTGGAAATCAGAGGGTGCCCTTTTAAGGGTTTATTACCCACATAATTACCAACTCATAGCCACTTTCAATTCAAAAAAATAACTGGACCATTAGTGATTAATCACTAAGTCAAAGCTTAATTACGACGGCTTTGACTTTTGGTCATTAGACTAATAAAACATGAACTAGGAAGGCTAAGAATGCTTACAAAGGCTCTTAGCACGAATTAGGAGCTTGAGAAAACTAGCTTGAAGTCCAGAGAGCTCCAGCGAGTGTGTTTAGAATAATTTTGTGAATGAGCACATGAACTTGCAAACAAGAGTTCTTTATATAGCCAAATAAACATCACAAGATCACTCCACACAAGTCTACAAATGTTTCTTGATCATCCCAGGTGTCCCCTATGCATGAAAAACCATTGGTACAGTCCCTGAATTCGAAAACTAGGCTTTTAAGGCGGTGGGACTGGCTGTAGAGGCATCTGTCCCCATTTTCTGCACCTGGCAGTCTTACGCGGCCCGCGTAAGACTTGCCTTATGGCCTACGCGGCCCGCGTGGGGGTCTGATCCGGTCACCAAGTTTTCAAATGTTGCAATTTTGGTCCCTGGTCCTTCTAAACTTGTTTTAACTTGCGTTTATTGCACTTTTAACCCTCAAACTTGATTTTTAAGGGTCTTGAATCTTTAAACATTTACCAATAAGCTTTCTGTTAGTCACGAGGTCATCCGAACGGTCTTGAAACGGAATATTAACGCATGTAACCCTTATTTCTTGTAATTAACATTTTGCTTATTTATGTGCGTCGAAACTCCACGAATTTAATATCCGTTATTCTTGGGATCAAACTAAATTATCACAATGTTTTTGGGATCGTTAAAAGGTCATTCAGAGGTTACTTTCAACATGTTGACACTTTTAACCCCTATGTTTCACAAGATCCTTATTTCGAGCACAAACGACTTTTCAAGTTCGATAAATTATTCTTTAAAGAATACGAACGTCGTGTGAGGTCAATCAGGGGCACAAGAATGGCATGTTGACACTTTGGATCCCTTTATTCACATTTTTACATTGTTTGACAACTTCAGTCCCTCGGAAATAATTCTTTACACGATTAAAGTCCATGACACGTGTCTTCATAATATTGGTCGTGATTTTACGAGGTGTTACAGGTATAGAGAATAATCTCTGATTTGAGTTTGAATTGTATTGAGAAATTGTATTGTACACAAAATAGGGTTACACAAAGATGGTGTTTATATTGAACACCATATTACACACTAGCCCCTATACTATCTATTTCCTTCTTTCCGACACTCCCCCTCAAGTTGAGTAGTAGGGTCACCAATACTTAACTTGCTCAAACAGCTTCTCAAAGCGTTTCCGTTGACTGCTTTTATAACAATATCTGCGAGTTGATCTTTTGTAGATATATACGGGAGCTCTATGATCCTTTCCTGCAGTTTTTCCTTGATGAAATGTCGATCTATCTCCACGTGTTTTGTTCAATCATGCTGAACTAGGTTTTCTGAGATTTGTATTGCAGCTGTATTGTCGCACATAATTTTACTGGGTGTCGCCCTTTGGGGAGAAACCAATGTCTTCTAGGAGCTTCCTGATCCAAAGAACTTCGCTTAGCCCTCGAGCTATGCCTCTGAACTCAGCTTCTGCACTCGACAGAGCGACCACCTTCTGTTTCTTACTTCTCCAGGTAACAAGGTTTCCATCAACCAAGGAGAAGTAACCTGACGTTGACCTTCAGTTTCCCTTATCTCCTGCCCAGTCGGCGTCAGTGTAGAGCTCAACATTTAAATGTCCATTTGCTTTGAACAACACTCCATGGCCTGCAGTACCCTTTAGATACCTTAGAATTCTCTGAGCAGCTTCCATGTGGGCAACTTGTGGTTGGTGCATAAACTGACTTACCACTCCAACAACATAAGCTATATCAGGGCGAGTGTGAGAGAGATAGATTAACTTGCCCACGAGACGTTGATACCTTTCTGCAAGCTCTCCATTAAGTTCCATATGAAGATTGTGGTTCACTATCATTGGCGTATCTGCTGGTTTACAATCAATCAACCCAGTTTCTACCAGGAGATCAAGGACATACTTCTTTTGGCAGATGAAAATCCCCCGTTTAGACCTGAGAACTTCTATTCCGAGGAAATACTTGAGATTCCCAAGGTCTTTCATATCAAACTTTGAAAACAAACTCTTTTTCAGCTGTGCTATTTCTTCTACATCATTTTCGGTAATAATCATGTCGTCTACATATATAATCAGGCAAGTTACGAGGCCGTTTCTTCACTTGAGGAACATAGTATGATCAGCGTTGCTTTGGTAATACCCTTATTCTTTCATGGCCAAGGTGAACTTTCCAAGCATGCCCGAGGAGACTGTTTAAGCCCGTATAGAGATTTTTTCAACCGACAAACTTCCCCGTCTTTAAAACCCCCTGAAAAACCTGGAGGTGCTTCCATGTAGACTTCTTCCGCTAGGTCTCCATAGAGAAATGCATTTGTAACATCAAACTGATGGAGAGGCCAATCCTTATTGGCTGCAACGGAGAAGAGGACTCTGATGGTGTCCATTTTTGCAACCGGAGAAAAAGTCTTAGAGTAATCGATCCCATATGTCTGAGTGTACCCTTTGGCTACTAGTCGAGCTTTGTATCTTCCAATGGAACCATTTGGTTTATATTTAATTGAATACACCCAACGGCAACCAACTGTTTTCTTTCCTTTTGGGAGAATGCACTTTTCCCACGTATTGTTTTTCATAAGAGCATGCATCTCCGTTTCCATTGCTTCTTTCCAGTTCTTCTTACCTTGTGCTTCCTTTACAGAACCAGGTATTTGTTCAGAGTATAGTGAGGTGACAAAAGCTTTCGCACTGTTAGATAAGTTCCCATTAACCATATTAGCTACAGGATACCTTGAATTTCTGGTTTCCCTCTCTGGCGAGTACTGTTTTAGAGGGACCCCTCTATTGGCTCTAAGAGGGAGATGGTATCTTTCGGTTGTCTCTGCTGCAACTGGTTCCAAATCTTCAACGACTGGTTCAACCTCTTCCAATCTGGTTCAACCTGTTCCACATCTAGTTCAACATGTGGAGTAGGTTTCGTTGTTGTCGGTTCTATGTGTTCCCCTGTTGTCTCATGATTATAAAACGCATGGTCCTCGACATTTCTTACCTCAGGTATCACGTTGGATGGACTTTCTTCAGTGGTACTGTGCTCCACAGATTGTGTGGCTGTGTTTGAAGGACTCGCAGTACTGTGATGATTTTCTGTTGTTACTTCTTCAGAGGAGGGAAGTTGGGTTAGCCAACTCAGAGTGTCTATACATTCATTCTCCCCCTGACCACTGAGTTGGGTGTCATAAAAGTATTTTGTTTCAAGAAAGTCAACGTTCATTGTGGTGAAGATTTGATGAGTTTTTGGATTATAACACCGGTAACCTATTTGGTCGATCCCATAGCCGACAAATACACATTTCTCAGCACATGGGCCGAGCTTATTTCGGTTGGTTTTGGGTATGTGGAAAAATGCGGTACACCCGAAGATTCGAGGTTCAAGTGTAAGAGGATGGGGAATACTGGCAGACTTAGACAGACAATCTAAGGGAGACTTAAATTTAAGAGCTTTTGTGGGAAGATGATTTAGGAGATACACGGAGGTTGCAACTGCCTCCGGCCAGAAAGATTTAGGTACTTGAGATTCAATTAAAAGAGCTCGAGTCATTTTAAGAATAATACGGTTTTTCCGTTCGGAAACACCTTTTTGTTCGGGGGTATGAGAACAAGAGGTTTGATGAATTAATCCTTTGGTTTTAAAGAATTGTTTCATGGATGCATTGACAAATTCCCCCCATTGTCGGATTGAAGGATTTGGATTTGAGTTCGGAATTGAGTTTGAATCATAGCATAAAACGTGGTAAATTTTTCGTAAACTTCGGCTTTGTTTTTTAAAAAATATACCCATGTCATGCGGGTGCAATCATCCACGAATAGTATAAAGTATCGAAGACCCTGCCCCCCCCCCCCCATCACAGGAGCAGGACCCCACACATCAGAATGAATTAGTGAAAAGGGTGAAGCAACTTTCGTATTGCTAGGTTTAAATGGTTGTCGATGGCTTTTAGCACGAAAACATGTTTCACAATCTGTTTTTCCATTTGAAGGGAAGAGTTTTGGAAATAAAAGGTGCGAATAACCACTGGATGGGTGTCCCAAACGTCTATGCCATAGCCAGGCTTCCCGGTTTTCGGTTCCATGTGCCAACATCACAGTACCCTGTTGAGCCACTTCATCCACGTAGTACAATCCGTGACACTCAGTACCACGTCCAATAATCACACCCGTCCTGATATCCTGTAGAAGGCAGAAAGTAGGGTGCATTAGTACCGTGCAATTTAATTCTTTGGTAATATGACTAATTGAGAGCAATTTGTGTGATAAGGACGGAACATAGAGGCAATTTGATAATTTCATAGTTGGTGAAATATCAATTACTCCTCCTCCTTTCACTTGCATCGTTCCGTTGTTTGCAGTATGGATTTGAGTTTTTTGAGGTTGGGTCATTGAACGTATGTCTAATGGTTCAAACGTCATGGTGTCAGTGGCACCAGAATCAAATATCCAAGAACTATTTTTATCATGATTGTATGTCATATTCACTTTTCTGACACGAGTGTGACAGATATTTTTTTTGTCCTTTTTTTGGGATTACGTTGTCGTTACGAATAAGACAGCAGACTAGCGTATTTAATAAATATGCTGGACACTTGAACTCGCGTTCAAGATTTATCGATTACGCCGGGAATAGATATGTTGGACTACTTAAATCCGCCAGAACAACGACGCCTGAGAAAGACGTTATCTTACCGACGTATTTATCAAATACCCCGGGTGACTTGAACTCGCGTTCAAGATTTAAAGTCTCCCGCAACTAACACCTCTGCTACTAACAACTCCGCTACCGACCGATGACATATTTATTAACTATGCTATATCGACGCAGCGTATTTATTAAAAAAATATTTTACTCTTCTGACAGTAGCCAAATTGATTGGACTGATGGTTTAGGGTCTTCTTCAACTCTCTCCAATAACAAACCCAAATACCCAAACCCTAATTCAAAGTTTCAGCCGCCACTCTTTATTATCTCTCTCTGTCTTCTCTGTAGATCTCACACACAATCAAAAAGAACAATCTGCAACTATCCTTCTCCCTCTTTTCACTCAAATCCAATGATAACTATGAGACGACGGAGGTAGTGCGGCGGCGGGGGTATCCTTTTCTGTATTCATACGGCGGAGGTAGTGCGGCGGCTGTCGTTGTTGTGTGGGTTCCGAGAAGATCCGAGATCACAACGAACCCTCAAGATCTGGTAGCCCTCAGTAATCACGGCGGAGAAGTAGATGACGGATCTGCTCGACTGAATATGTTGTAGCGGCTGGTTGAAAGAGTTTTTCGGGTGTATGTTTCTTGAATAAAGAACACAGACTCCTGGTAAGAGATTCGAATGATTTGGAACGATTTTCGAAGTTTGATTTTGCTTTTTTTTTTGTTTGGGGTTGAATTTGCTGGGATAAATTGTAGGTGATGAACAGAGTGTCCAAGAATTAGAAACTCTGCTCTGATACCATGTTGTTTAGTATAGAGAATAATCTCTGATTTGAGTTTGAATTGTATTGAGAAATTGTATTGTACACAGAATAGGGTTACACAAAGATGGTGTTTATATAGAACACCATATTACACACTAGCCCCTATACTATCTATTTCCTTCTTTCCGACAGAACCTTCAATCTAATAGGACGGGACACCACTTTAAATACCTTAATAGCACATGGCAAGAAGCAATTTAGTTGGATAGGTACGCATATATACATTTGTGATGTATTTACACCGTGAATTGATGTATGGTAAGGTGGCTTCTTGGGATCGGAACTCGGAAGAAAAAAAAGCCACAATCTTTATCTGTGATGGGTCCATTCTTGACTTTGTTAAAAGTAATGTCCCCTCAATAAAAAACACAAAGCATAAGGTGTACGGGCGTTCGCGGGGAAGGGGTGCGGTGACCCTAGTCACCGATCGGGAACACCGCCGCCATCAAAGCGGGGACCCGAATCGGTGATAGGAATCGGTGTGGAGTAACCGCGTGGTTTGGCACGATTTTCGAAAGAGTACCGTTGTCAAACGGTCATTTTTATAAAAAAAAAAAAAAAAAAATTCAATTTTTATTCAAATATAAATAACCATACCTTCATACTCTCATCAAACCACACTCTCATCAAACCACATTTTTTATACAAATTTCATTTTTTTATACTCTCAAACCACACCCACTTCACAAATTTTTTATATTCTCAAACCACACCCACTTCTCAAACCGAGCAATGGAGAACCAACCCCGCGAAGCCAAGAAAAAAACTAAGGGACGAGGCAAGCAACCGTCTCGTGGTGGTTCGAGCGGTGCAAGTGCACAATCACAACCCCCTTTCGGATATGCTCCACAACCCCCGTTTTTTTTCCAACAACCTTCACACCCCTCCTTTTACAACACCCAAGCAACCAACCTTCAACCCAATTTCGGCTACGGTTTTCAAAATTTGTTATCAATGGATGCTCCTCCTCTATCCCCGCCTTCGACCCATATAGTTTTCGTTCCCCACAAGTTCCATCGGTCCAAGAAAATGTTGAACGTCCTCTACCTGTTTGGGACGACGAGGACGATGAGGTAGTGCCCGAAACTCAAAATTTGGGCGACGAGGACGATGAATATAATGTGGATGCAGATTTGGGCAACGAAGAAGATGACGCTCGGGAAAAAAAGGGAAAAATGACGAGCGAAAAAATGGACAAAGGTCCAAGAAGAGGCGTTGGCGAAGGCGTATGTACATTGCTCTACCGACAAAAAGAAGGGCAATCAACAAAACCGCGATAGTTTTTGGCGTAAGATTTTAAATCATTTTAACGCCACCGTCGGTGGAAGTAACCGGACCGTGCATCAAATACGGTCTAAATGGGGCCCGATGCAAACGAAAATAAACTTTTTCAACGGCCTATACCAACAAGCGGTAAAAATTATATTTTTTAACATTGTATATTTTTTATTTTTCTTTACTAAGTTTATATTTTTTTAACATTGTATATTTTTTTTTTCTTTACTAAGTTTATATTTTTTTAACATTGTATATTTTTTTAACATGTAGGATCGCACATGAGGAAGCGGAGTCAAGGATCTCGACGTGATGAAAGTCGCTTTAACATAATTTAAAGAGAGATATCCGAACGGTTTTCAACATATCGAGGCGTGGGAGGTCCTTCGAAAACACGACAAATGGGCCCAAGTCCCATTGTTGGGTGAGGAAGGGGAAGGTTCGGGACATAAAAGAAAGCCCGTTGAGGTGGACCCTTCCATACCCGATATGAACGAAGACCCCTCGCCACAAAGAGCACATAGGCGAGACAAGCGTCAAGCGACATCGTCCGAGGGAAGCTCGGCCGAGTTGGCGGCACAATTCAAAGAGTACACCGCCATGAAAGAAAAGAAAAACGCGATTGAATTGGAGGCGGTTGAATTGAGGAGGAAAAGAGGGCGCAGGCTCTCGAGCTCATAGCGGAACAACGCGAGACGATGAAAAACTACAATTTCGATCGAGATATGGAAATATTCATCAAGCCGCACGACGATGCTCCGCCAAGTATGTTGCCGTTCATCCTCGCCCGAAAACGCGACATCGCTAAGAAGTACGGGTGGCCAATCGATTTCTAAAATTATTATTTTCTAGTTTTAATGTAATTTTTATTTTCTAGTTTGAATGTAATTTTAATTTTCTAGTTTGAATGTAATTTTTTTTTTTCTAGTTTGAATGTATTTTCTAGTTTTAATGTTATTTTTATTTTGTAGTTTTATTTTGTTAAATTTTATTTAAATTTTATTAATATTTTTTTATAAACATGCATAATTTCAACAAATAAAAAAAAAAAAACAAACAAACCAAGTCACCTAAAGAGGGGAGTGCCGCCATCAAAATGGGGTGTTAGGAGAGTTTAAAAGGGGAGTTGACGTGGCACAAGAGGATTGGTTGGGTGTAAGAGAGGGGACTCACCTCTTAGGTGAGTGCCCCTTACACCGACCTAAATGATGGTCCTCTTCTTCCAAAAGTAAAATGGTTAATCTCATAAAGACTATTATGAAGAGCATGTGCCTCCCATGTGCAACCCTCATACGTACCATGGTCGATGATGCTAGCGTAAAGAAATTAACAGTCTTTATTTCTCAACACGTGATTAATCAACACTCGCGAGAACTTAAAACAACAAGATTCGGTTTGAGATTTATAAGATTCGGTTCATTATTAAGTTTTGGCGATTTCACAATCTGAGGTTTAGAACTTGGAACAAACCGTAAAGATTCTTTTCTATAAAAGGGTAGCGGTTTTTTAGAACCAAACAGTAAACAGGTAAAACTAGTTTTCTGAAAAAAAAAAAAAAAAAGGGTTTAATGGATTTTGTAGTGGATTTTCAAAAAAAAATAGTGCCCCCATGCAGGATCGAACTACAGACCTCCAGTTTACAAGACTGGCGCTCTACCACTGAGCTATAGGGGCTTATTTGATGTACTTAAGGACTCTAATCTTAGTTATCTATTTTCCATAAAATCTGATTTATTTTTGCATAAACAAAAACAAAATGATTTATCATATAACATAGCCTTTAAATAGGGGTAGCCCCCAGCCTCCCACTACCCTTTGACGACCGGGTGGTAGTGTAAATTTTGGAAAAATTTGACATGTTTTTTTATTTCGTTACCCTTTTTTTGAAACGTTACTCCTTAACGTTTTTTTCTAGATCTGCCACTGATCTTGAAGAAAAAAACACCATCATCTACAAAAACTTAAATTGTGTAGTTATACGACTAACAGACAACCTAAGTCCTAAACATAAAAAAACAACATAGTAAGGTGGATCCCATGTATAACCGGTGCATATATATGTAACAAAGAAAATCCTAAAGAAAGAAAAATGAAGTAGATATAAACTGTTGATGCAGTCTGACACCATTTAAGGATGTGGCTATGGTTTAGCATTGGGCCAAAGAAATGAGTATGGTCCTTCACACCATTTATGAATGGTGAAAACAATAAACTGTTGTTTTCTTCTTATGTTATCCTTAGGGTAGATGCGTTTTTGGTGAAAATTTACATTGTTTATACTTTTAGCCGGAAGAGATAACTTTGGTAAATAATTTTGGCTTGGGCTAAACGCACGCCCTGCCATCTTATTTTTGACACCCTGACATATATACGACCCATATACTAGTCGGAGAATGCCATTGTGTGTTTGGTTGGGCATGTGTACAACCCATATCTATACTATATTATAATGCATGAGGGAATGGTATTTTAAGATACCCAAAAAATAAGAAACTCCCCCTCCTTTTATTTATAAAAAGACCCCTAAAATGAGGGTAGTTTGGTCTTTTAAACACTATTTATTTTTTAGCTCCTAAATTTATTACACTTAAATCCCTGAGGTTTTAACAAAATTATAGATAACTAGTTACAATCCTAAATTTATCGACGTTTCGCTAGTTGTCTTGTTCAATATCAACACACGAATTAAAAGGTACGAGTCGATAATGCTTTAATATACAAGTAATTAATACTTGTGATCTAATGCGCCTACTCTACAAAGATGGGCTCCATCTATGCAAACAAAAACAAAAAGAATTAAAAGTATCGTAACATAAAATGAAGATATTATTTGTCACATTTTAATTTATTAAAACTGCCTAATATCTATACTTATATATGTCTTATAAAAACTTAAAACTAATCACAGCAAACTTCCTAAATAAAGCAACGGCAAATCTAAAATTAAACCCTAATGCACTTCTATAGTTACTACTATAAATACATAGTAGGACACCCTTGTATCTGTTGCTAAACAAAGTTAAAAATGGATCCAGTTCTGAATTTAATTGTTGCGAAAAACCAAGCATGCGAGATTGAAAATTCTAAGGTCAGGTTCAGATTCAGTTCTAAATTTAGTTGTTATGAATGTTAACTTATTTGACTTTTCAGATTCAGTTGCATGATGAACATGCCAATTTAAATAACCCAGTTGTCGAACAAGCTTCTAAGGTATTGATTTTGCTGGTTTTAAGTATTATTTTTGCGTATATCTTTCATATTAACATGTTCGTTATGTTATTATCTGTGTGTTTTATTGAAGGATGATGATGATTAAAGTGTTGATATTATTTCTTATGGTGCAATGTTTAGTCCATACAAATCTAATCTTCAACGTGAATTTAGTGAAGAGGTATTTTTAAGGTTTATTTAATCTTTTTTAACTTTTGTATTCATTTTTTGTCCTTTATAAGGATCGGTAGTTCGAGACTCAAAGGAAGAGATCCAAGAGACTCTCTGAATAGAAATGGAGTGAGGTTATTAATTTAGACGATTCTGAGGACAATGACAAAGAAGAGGAATTAGAAGATACTGGCGATTCAATCACAAACCAGAAAACCCGATTAAAAATACCTCGAGTGTCAATTCAGAAGCGGAAAAAATTTCATGCGGTCTAATATGAAATCTATCAAGTGTTTTTATGTTTTTGTTTTCATTTTCAGTTGTTATGTTTGATCTAGACGTATGAATAAAGTTCAAAATAAAGTTAGTATCCTAAATTTACAAGTCAACTAAACTTATATAAGTTAATATCTTAAAGTTGCAATAAATAGATATTGCAGTTAGATATAGTCAAGCTGAAATTATAAAATATTACAGTTATTCTTGGATATTAATTAATAATTTGCATTTCACAATTAAAAAATAATAAAGTAATAAACTTTAAAGCTAAACTAAAAAACTGAACTTACTATGATATAAAGTTAATAAAGATATAAACTGTTAACATTCTATTTTTTATAAAAACTTTTTTTAAAATTTTATAAAAACTTATCTTTTATTTTTTATCATTTGATTATTATTTTTTTATTAAAAAACAAAATTTAACAATTAAAGTTAAAGGTGTAAAACGTACTTACGAGTCAACTACTATTTTTATTTTTTTTTATTATTTTTATAGGATGAGTACCATGTGGATATTTAAGTACCATGTGGATATTTAAAAAATGTTATGAACTTTAAAAAAAAAATTATAAACTTTATCATTTAACCAACAAAATAAGCTTACTTTACAAAATAAAAACTTATCTTTTATTTTTTCTCATTTGATTATTATTTTTTATTAAAAACGATATTTTACATGTGTAAAACAGTTTTTTTTTTACTTTATTTATAAACAAAACATTATGTTTTTATAAAAAATAATTCTTTTATAAACATTTTTTGTAACAAGTAATATAAATAAAATACTCCAGAAATTTACAATCTTTACTAGATAAATACTAAATTGTGTTGTAATTTTTTAGCAATTATAAGTTCAACTATATTGTTATAGATAATATTAGTCAATTTCAAAAGAATTCTTTACCACCTTGACTAGATATATAGCAGATTGTGTTGCATATTTTTAGGGTTTATAAGTTAAAAATAGACTCATATAGATAAGATTAGTTAGGAATTAAAAACTTGAACTTAGTATGATATAAAATTAATAAATATATAAATTCTTAACATCCTATTTTTTTATAAAAACAATTCTTGAAATTTTATAAAAATATAAATTTTTTATATCTGTAAAAAAACGAAATTTAACAATTAATGTTAAAGGTCTAAAAATACTTACGAGTCAAATACTATCTTTTATTTTTATAAAAACAAAAAATTTTAAACTTAAAGTTTATTGAATGAGTACTATGTGGATATTTAAAAAAAATTATGAACTTTAAAAAATAAAATTATACTTTATAATTTAACCAGTAAAATAAACATACTTTACAATTATAACTACTTATCTTTTATTTTTTGTCTTTTGATTATTAAATTTTATAAAAAAACAATATTCTTTTGTCTTTTGATTATTAATTTTTATAAAAAAATAAAACTTTACATTGTATAACACTTATGACATATATCCACCACAATAATGTTATCATAAATATGATACGAATAAGAAAAATAGCAGAAACGAGTGCCGCAATGCAAAATATCGCATTTGCCGCATCGTGCGGGCACCCTACTAGTACATTTATACGAGTCATGTATATACGACCCACACACACTTTGACCGGTATACAACTTGTGTATGTGTATACGAGTCATATACACAAATCTGAGTCTCATATACGACCCATATACATTTATACAAGTCATGTATACGATTCATATATATGTATGCAAGTCGTATATAACCCATTTACATTTATGCAAGTTATGTATACGACTCAAACGAGCCAAACACACTTTGAAATTTCCTGACCGATTTACGACTCGTACATGTGTATACGAGTCGTATACAGGGTGTCAAAAGAGTCTTTTTGAGTGTACCATTAACTAAGGATATGCAAATCAGACCCGGTACCGGTACCAAATTTACCGGACTGGGTACTTTTTCGGTACCGGTCCGGTACGGTACTGGTTCGGTACCGGTATTTACCGGTTTTTACCTTCAAATACCGGTATCGTACCGGTACCGGTACCGAACCGGATATATTCGGTACCAATACCGGTACCCACTTTTAGGGATTTTCGGTACCGTTTCTTTCGGTACCGGACGGTACCGAGCTCAACCCTATCATTAACAACAACCATAATTTTTATTTAAGTATAATTGCAAGCCTATTGCCAAGCTCACATAATATTAATGGTCTTTGGCGAGGTTATAAAATATACACAAGATGCAAACTAAATGATCCTAAAATGTTAATTATTATTGGACTTTGGTTAATTCCGGTAACCCACTCATCAATAAATATAAAAATTGAGTTGATAGATTTCCGGATAACGAAACATATTGATACCAAAAAGAAAGATCTACATAAGTACATAACAATAATATGTTTTTGGCTATTTCTTGTGTAACATTACCGTAAACATATATAGGATATGTTTCATAACACCCATAAAGCATCTATCAAAACTAGGACTTTATTATCTTTTATAAACACGTGAGTTTTTATACGTTTTGATGAGTTTTTATACGTTTTGATGCATGATTACAAAAACTAAAATTGTCATTATGAAAAAAAAGATTGATTGTTTTTCTTAAAATATCACAACTCCGTCAAATAATATTTAATATACCAAACACCATTAACACAACTACTTAATTAAATGTGTCAGACGATCAATTTTTTGTTTTTACTTTTCTTTCTATCTCTATCTCTCCCTCAAACTCTATTTTTCAATCTTTATGTCACACCCTCATAATCTACAACAACTCCATGTAATGCCTTTATATCGTTCAATTCATGTGAGTTTAATATGAACATGGTTCAATAAAGACCAATGAATCATCTTCAACTTTGACCATCATCATTATGCACCAACCCCCCCCCCCCCCCCCCCCCCCCCCCCCTTCGATATTTATATGAGACCGATAGTGGGTCGAGTTTCATGTGAAGATGATATTAATATACCTTTAATATTACGAAGAGTTATGATGGTTTTGGTGAAAATAAAACAACAGGTTTTTCCATATAGGGAAAGAGTGATTTAATTCATAGATGATGTTGGAGATGACAATGATTGTGAGACACAAAGGCATCATGATAATTGGATTAAAGAATGAACTGAAAGTTGGAGGGATCTTCTTGTTACTCCAAATTCAAGTTATAGTTGAATATGAAATGAGATAGTTGAATATGTAGCAATTGTGTTATTTTACTAAGCATTAATAAAAGTGAAAATGAATTATTGTAAACTTCACTTGTTACTTTAGTTGTATTTTAGGGAATTTTAAGAAGGTTGTAAAAATAGTATCTCCACGAGACCGTGGAATTTTAAAGGGAATAAAAAGATAGTTTGCGAGTGTTTCTCAACCAATATGAAAAAGCCAAGTTAAAGTCCAAATTTGTGTGAGAACTTTATAAAGTGTTGAAATGTTTAAAGTGTTCTTGCATCAAGAACTAAACGTAATCAAACTGACTATGGAAAGTCAAACCTCTTTAGCCTAATTAGTGAATATTTATAAATGAATTTTATATTGAGTAAAATGTTAAAAATAGTCTAAGATCATCATCCATCATCATCCTCATCATCAATCAATCCTAATTTCATTATTTATCAATTTTATATTTAAGTAAATTAAGTTATCAAAATTAGTTTCTAGTATTTGTTGGCGTAGCTGTAGAGCCCCGCAAAAGAAATATCGGTGGCTCTGATACCATTTAGGGTGGTAGTAGCCGGAATATTTTGTCGGTTCAAAATCGTTACTTCATGTAAGCAATTATCAAAATAGTTTAAAAACATATCAAAAGTACCTATAGTTGTTATTTTTATTATCCACATATTGTATATTTAATTTATATCTTAGAAAACCAAAAGACATAGTACATCTTAATTTGAGATCAAAATTTATATTATCATCAAAGAAGATCATAAAATTTATATTCATTTGAATTTAGGCTATTTCTTGATGAGTTGGTACTCATATTGCTGAATTCAAATGAATAGGCATTAAGCATAGATTAAAGGGTTTAAACATGTGAGTTTAAACACCTAATTATCAAAAAAGATTCTCTTCTAAACTTTTAAACGATGTGTACAAAAACTTTGATATTTGGCCTTGGAAAAGGAGAATATAAGATTCACATGACCATAAAGACAAAAGATGCAGGTTTAAGTGTCTTCCCAAGGCAACTTTGAATAAAGAGATGGGACACTTCAAGGCAAGACATAAAGACACCTAGCTAAGAAAAAGGCAAAAGAGGACACGTATCTTGCAACATGAAGACTCATCATGAATAAAGCCTATAAAAAAGGGAAAAGGAAAGGAAGGGAGGCATCGGTCTTCACTCAAGTTTTAGAAAGTCTTCTCTTATGGAATAAAAATCTTTGTATTTTCAGAGTGTTTTATTTTTCTTTTTGTAAGATATTTCCCCTTTGTAAAATTTTCATCATGGAATAAAAGTCTTTGATTTCCTTATAAATTCTGAGAGTGTTCATCCTTATTTAGAGATATTTTTCTCTTAATAAGAAAAATCCTCCAACCTCAAACTGTCTCTTTTTTCCTTACACCGGAGGTAGGAAACGAAACCAGGTTGTGCTGAATATTGCTGAAGGAGCCAAAGAGGAGTTACCTAAGATAACTTAGGTTTGGTCTGAAAGAGCCTAGTAAAAAGACTATTGGTATAACCCGGCGATATCTTGGTCAAAACGGGAAAGAGGTACGGAAGCATGTTGAACCCTTTTTCTTTTTAATTTTGAAATATCACTAAATAATTGTTACTCTTAGTTTTTGTAAGGAAATATTTTACAAACAAAAGTAAATCTTAATTAAATTTTATGATATTCTTTGATGATAATATAAATTTTGATCTCAAATTAAGATGTACTATGTCTTTTGGTTTTCTAAGATATAATTAAATATACAATATGTGGATAATAAAAATAACAACTATAGGTACTTTTGATATGTTTTTAAACTATTTTGATAATTGCTTACATGAAGTAACGATTTTGAACCGACAAAATATTTCGGCTACTACCACCCTAAATGGTATCAGAGCCACTGATATTTCTTTTGCGGGAGCTCTACAGCTACGCCAACAAATACTAGAAACTGATTTTGATAACTTAATTTACTTTATTATTATTATTATTATTATTATTATTATTATTATTATTATTATGATACAACTGAACACCTATTTGTCATCATTCCAAATACTTGGGACTAAATTTAGTCCCAAGTATTTGAAATTTAGTCCAGTTTGACCTATAATGCCCTTCAATTAATATTAAAAAATATACGGACTTAGCCAATTGGTCTGAAATAACAATAAATGACAAACCTCGGGTGTCAGTTGCAACAAAGAAAACAAAAAAAAAACATTTTTTTATATAACAAGTAAAATTGGCCTAAACCTCAAGGACAATTTTTGCATTTTACTAATTTATATTTTTTTAACATGGAAATAATGTTAGAGGTGTCTAAAACTTATTAGACATGTTTGATTTGATAATCTAGCAAGGGCATGGTTATGGATGTCGAAGGAAATTAGTCCAGTTTGACCTATAATGGATTCTTTAGACAATTTTATGTTTGAGATGTAATAAGGATTGGAAACGAGTTATAATACTATTAAACATGATTAGGGCAAGTATTTGAAATTTAGTCCAGTTTGACCTATAATGTCAACGTTGCTTAATGTTTGGGTTTATATCGGTTTGGCCATATGAATTTGAACTAGCTAGGGCTTTTTTGTAATGGTGTGTGGTGCGACAGGGAAGAGGTGTCACACCCTTTTCAGAGGCGTAAGCGCGAGATATGACTGTGATAGAATCTCATTGCATACAATAGGTAAACATATTACATGATATAAAACAAACTCCAAATTTGCCATTCAATGTTTCAACATTCAAAACAGAAGTTAAGTTAAGAGTTTACATCTCATCTAAAAACAATTGTTTTTAAAAAAAAGTTTACAACATAGTTCCAAATTTAAATGATCAAGGTTTTGTTTCCTATATCGCCGCAAGGAGGCGGGATATAATGAACAAATCATTCGAAAGTTGGCAAATGAGCGTAGACACATAACATCTTGAACATAGACCTAACTTCTTGAACATAAGCCCGCAAGCATCCACTAATTTCCTGAAATACATGTAAGTTTGAAAATCGCCAACAAAGTTGGTGTGAATTCATGCAGTTTGTATAAATTGTATGTGTTGTAATTGTATAAAACATGGTATGTAATTGAAAAATGTATTTGTAAAATGTCAACTGTAATGTAAGAAAATCAAGATCGCTAATGTTTCGCGAGGACATTAACATGTGTGACGACATAGGAAGCATCCAATCCTAGGCAATTTTTCTGTCGTTTCACGACTGGGACCCAAAAGCACTCTATGGCAAATGTGGGGGCCAAGAGTGAGGCTGCCAATACCCATTAGATCTAACATTTCGCTCCTCGGTCTAAGTGTGTACATGATTAATGGTGCTTAAGCTTCACCCTATTCGCACATGATCTATTGTATCATTCCTTAGTTTTCTACATACCATTGTACATGAATTTTCCCCAAAGTTTTGAAAACAAGAAAATTGTAGGATCGGGGATTCGATCAAACGAGTCGTTCAGAAGAGTTCTCGATCAATACGAAAGGCGGAATCATACGTTTTGATGTTATATTAGCTAGATTCACACTTAGAATCACTTTAATTGTTGTTTGTATTGATTTGAAACTGATTACACGAGCTGACGACACTTCAGCAGAGCTTCGCTACTGGAATCCAAAAGTTACAAATGAAATCCAAGACTCACCTATTTATAGGAGATCCAGATCGCACGAACCAGTCCACACGATCTGGTCCAGGTCGCACGAACTGGTCACTTCGTGTGAAGTGGCTGGTTCAGACCTGTTTCCCGTTTCTCTCGAACAACGTGTCCTGGTTTATCTATTTTATTACATGACTCGATACAAGACGAAGTCAACAGACATATGCACTAACAAAAATGTTTAAAAGTGTGGACATGAACTCACTGTTTTGCGTCTTCAGCGTCTAAACTCCACCAGTGTCTACTTCGTATGTGACATGACCTATAAATGTTCTACATATGTTAATTACCTAAACTTGTAACTCACTACGTACAAGTTACCATCTTGTCTTATGTATTTGTTTTGCTTTAATTATATATGTTCGTAACATGTGTGGGTCGTACCCATGATAGTCGGGTCTCGCCCGTTCGTCGCATTATTGTTTATTTATATTGTATTTTCCATTTGTGATTATATATATTTTTATTCCCAATATATATATATATATATATATATATATATAGGGTCGGGATTTAGAGAAAAAGGGAGAAAGTGTGAGAACGGTGAGAACGCTTATCGATCATCCGATTAAAACAATCTATGGACTAGATTGGCGCGATGGCGTTTTTGTAAATAACATCAATTTTATTACGTGGACACTCCTCATTAAGGGTAAAAGCGTCTTTACACCTCTATACCAAAACGCCATACTGATGAACAAAACGCCATTACGGACCAAAACACATCGCTATATAAACAAAAACATCCCAGACATAGAAACACACCCCCCAGAACCTGAAACGCCATATTTTCTACTATATACCATTCATCTTACAAACGCCAAAATCCCCAAAACATCAAACACAACTACTCAAAAAACGCCATATTTTCTACTATATACCATTCATCTTAGAAAACGCCAAAACACTCAAACATCAAAGATTCCAAAAAAATCGACGGTTCTTTCAGATACACTATTTCCTCAGTAAAACGCCAAAAATGCCAAATATCGTTTCTTGTATATTCAAATATTGTTCTACGCCAAAGTTTCGGATAATGCATTCTTCCCTGAGGTGCTGTGACTCAAATAACATTTTGCTGCATGAGATGGACAAATCATAAACAAAAAAATGTTGGGGTCAGACTTATGTCATTTTCTGTGTTTTGTTCTTGATGAATATTTGAATGGCATGAAAAGACGAATGACACTAATGAGTTGTTTGAAGATACATATTCAAACAAAAAACTCATATCATTTTGTCTTTCCAAACGGCCACAAAAACACAAGCATGGCTAAGCCAAACCACCAGCGAACATGATTCAAAAGAAGAAAGAGACTGATGACAGTGAAGATTTGGAAGATGAATTGTTTTTAATTTTATTTTTTTAATTTTCTTTTTCTGTTGTTTGCTATGTATTTTTTCAACTTAGAATAAAAAAATACATTATGTTAATAAAACGCCAAACAGTCATAATGCATATGAAACGCCATAAATGGAGTAAAAACGCCAAAAACTCCCAAACTATAATGAAAGTAATTTGCAGAAGTATTAATTAATAAAAGCTAAAAATGGAAAAAACGCCAAAAACTACTTAAACCCATTCAAAAACGCCAAACTTGGGAGATGGAAAGTCTATTAATATCATATATTAATACAGTAAAAATACACAGTAACTGAAAAGACGGCTACTTTATTAATATCATATATTATAAATAAAATCCCGCCTAAACTACGTGCCAAAAACATCCTATAAGAGAGACGTCTCTACACAATCAACTGATCACAACCCTAGAAACAAAACGCCATATTTCCTAAAAACCATTCACTTTAAAAACGCCAAATATAATAGTTAAAAAAGCCACAGATGCAGAACCTCGATTCTGCTATATTGAGTGTAACAACTCTCATCAAAAGTCATATTTATTATTTTAATTGTCCAATAGGAAACCCTAATTGAGACACCCAAGTGATTCTGCGCAAACCCTAAAATTTTCAGAACAATCAGAATCAGGATTAGGGCCCCTAAAACTCAAGGGGGGTAAAACCCTATTAACGATTATCCTTATAAAATGCTGTCGAAATAGAATTTTCATGCAACGTCGACTCATCAGGGCTAGATAGGTGACGAAGCAGGCCTACCCTACTTTGACATCCCAGGCGATACGCGGCACGTACCGCGGATTCTTCCGCGACTAGCGGGAGGTGCCAATTTTGGGTATAAATAGAAGGGCCTGGCACTTGCATTCTGTTGTTAGTTCGACGTTCAAAATCAATATCTACGCTGAGTTATAGTATAATCACTACAAAACACACACAAATTACGAAGTGCTGCCACAATACAGGGTAATAACTCGATCGCTATTACGATTCATTGTCCGATCGATCAATATATCCAATGGATGTTTAAGTCCTGCCCACATTAGGGTTATGCTTTGTCATTCGTTGTTAATTCGATGGATGTTTAAGTATCGCACTTTGTCATTCGTTGTGAGGGTTTGATCTCGTGAGTTATCGTAAATGCGGTATTGATTACTAACCCAGTTTTGTGTGCCTGTTATTAATCTAGGTTAAAAGGCTAATCAGTAGGCTAGACTCTGCTCAAAATTAAATCTGCAATGTGAGTCATTCTCTTTTTATCAACTATTTTACAATACCTCAAATTATTTTCAAAAGTTGTAATTACAGGGACTAAGTCGTGGATATCTTGAAACACTGGCTAGTGGGGTATTGTGCACATTACTAATTTTCTCCTAGTTAGGTTCATTAACCTACTATGGATAATCATCACTATTTAGGTTCATTGACCTAATAGTGGTATGACTATCGTCACCATTGTGACATGTCACCATTGTGACACGACGCCAGATAAAAATAAGATAGAAGCCATTGTAATCGCTCTTATGCTGTAATTAATAACTATGCATCATTTTATGTAAATAGAATGATTCACTCAGTATTTCCCGCTGACAAAACCTTTTTCAAACATGTTTCAGGTGATCTGTTATGATCCAGGAAAAGTGCCGCGAAGCACTACAAGCTTAAGGAAGTGGCTCAGTATAAAATCAAGAAACATGTTTTGTAAAATAAAAAGATTTCTTCGTGAAATCTCAAGATTGTAAATTACCGGGTTTTATCCCGAATTGTGAAATAAAATAATCGAGAAATATTTCAGTTTTAAAAAGATCCTGATAATAAACTTCCGCTGTTAAACTCAATTAATTAAATACCACGGGATTTCTGTCCCGCGGCTCCTGAAACGGGTCAAACCGGGTCGGGGGCCGTGACATTGAGTATTGATATGAATGAAGTTTCACTGAATGGATTCTTCTCTGAGTTGGGTATCTCTATAATCTTTTGCTGAATGAGATGGATAAATATTCAAGATAAAGAGACTGATGACACTGATATGACATCATGTCACTTTGTTCTTGATGGATATATTGATGGCATGAAGGGATCAATACATTAGAGCAGGCGTTGGTCTTCAACATGTCATCAAACAAGTATATATCCACCACAATAAAGGATGCCACAAAAATAAGCATCTTCTAAAGACGACCGTTATGTAGGAAAATAAGGATCTACATAAGGTATTCAAAAACAGGTTCAAAACGCCAAAAAGGTCAAAAGTAGAAGAGGCTGATGACAGTGAAGATTTGGATGAGAAATTAGATTATAATTTTTTTTTCATTTTCTATTGTTTGTTATCTAATTGTCTGTTGTTTATCATCTAATTCTCTACTATTTTAAAAAAATTGAGTATAAAACGCCAAAAACTACAAACACCAAAACGCCTGATAGTGTGAAAAACTGTGAGAACGAATGCTAGCAAAGCACGATGTTGCTATATAAAACGCCAAAAAACGCAAACAAAGTATTACTGGAAAAATCAACACTAATTGAGAGATGGAAATTGAAAGAAACAGTAAAATAAGAGACGGTATCATTATTGCCAAACATTATAGTTATATTAATGCCACTACATGGAAAATTGAAATTTATTTATCTTTTCAAAACGCCATAATTGCCTGTCACATTATAGGCCTGTATCCTACATGGCAATACACTTGATATAATAAAATCAAGAAAATTACTGATGTTTTTTACATTAAAAGCCTGCATCCTGATCTAAAAAACAATAAAAACGCCAAAACAATACTTAAAACGCCAAAATATTTACTATGATTCTGATCTAAAAACAATAAAAACGCCGCGTATTTATTAAACGCCAAAAAATGGAAAGACGACGTGACACGCATTTAAAAAAAGAAAGATGAAAGGACAAAAAAGCCCCTCCGCCCTTCTCTAAGCGGCATGACACGTGTTGGGCCAGGAAGCGTTCTCACCGTTCTCACACTTTTGAGCGCTTTCTCCTGATCCTGTTTCTATATATATATATATGTATGTATGTATATGTAGAATTTGAAAATGATATATGTTAAAAATAATATATATTTTTAACTTGTCCAAATATATGATACTTATATTATTTTTCAAAATAAGTATAAGTAAAATGTTAAATAATATTTCCAATATTATTTTTGCATAAGTATACTTAGGAAAGTATACTTGCATTTAAGTATAAATACTTATGTATTTTGTGTTAATTGTCAAAAATCATTTCTTATGATTTTTAATACTTTCCAGAATTATATTTCTTAAAAATAACAATTTTTAAGGCTTGTTTGTAATATATATATTGTCATACTTGTTAAGTATACATATTTATTTTTTTGTCACTTGTCCGGTTTTGTATACTTTCCATTAGTTGTAGTATTATATATATATATATATATATATATATATATGTCCAAATATTGTCCAAGTGTCCAAGTTCATGAATTTGTTATGAAATATATTTATATTAATATATATATTTTGATATTTGTCCATACACCCTTTTATGGGTGATTTTGTATATATTATTTATAAATATTTCCTTGTGTATTTTTATGTGTATTTGGTGTTTATACTCCTTGGGAGTATTTAGTGTATTTTTAAGTTCCTAATCATACACTAATATATATTCACATAGCACATAATTTTTGTGACCACTAAATATATATATTTTTCCTAAAAATATACATACTTATACTTGTTTTTATTCTTGAAGAAAACTTTATTTTCTTAACTTGTATTTTGTATAAAAATTAGGGAAAACCTTCGTTAAATATTCTTGGACAATTTTATAGAAAAAGTTTCACAAAACTTTACATTTTTCTAAGTGTCAAAATTTTGACATAATTTCCCTAAAAATGGAGGTTTTCCCATGTATTAAAACATGTGTTTATTTTCTTTTAAGCACCAAAATTCAAAATTCAACAATTTTCACAAGTAATCATCACTAATATCATCATATTTCTTCATGTGATGAACTTGAAATTTCATAAAAATATGTAGTAATTTAGATCCGTGCACTAAACACATAGATCTTCTTAATCAAGGCTTCTTTGTAAATTTTTGTAAACTTTAATGAAACTTTATTTTGTAAAATTGATCATCCATGAGTTTAGTGGTTTCAAGATCATGAGAAATTCATTTTAAAACCATTTTCAAGCTCACTTTAAATATCTTCAAGTTTATCATCATGTTTCTTCATGAATCTTTCAAGATCCATGCTTAAACTTGTTATATCTAAGCTTCTAACAAGCTTACATATGATGGATCTAACCAAAAACACAAGATCAACAACAACAACTTCATAACATACATCAAACAACACTAAAACCACTTGTTTTTCTTTAGATTATGTTAGTTCTTCATGTGTTCGTCTTTTAAAGTTAAGATTTCTTGATGGTGTAACTTGTACATATCACTAACATGAAGTAACATGGAGATTATAATACTTACCACTAGCTCTTGTGGCTAGGAAAGTGGCAAGAACAAGATGAAGAAGAAAATGATGAAGAAGTGGTGGTTAAAAGCTCTACAATGAAGTCCTTGAGCTTCCAATGCTTCACACCTTCTTTGATGACATTCTAGCACCTTTGAGTATGCTTAGATTACCTTGAATGATTTAAGAAAATGGTGGTGTATGTGGAGGTGGGTGTGGCTGAGAGCAAGGGGAGGGGAAGGAGAGAAAATGAGTTTGAAAATTGTGGTGAAATGATAAGGATCTTGGCCTTGCATACATTCTTATAATCATCCGCAAAGTAATTAACCGAAGGGTCTTAATTTTAGGATCTTTGACCAACTAAGTTAGTGGTCAACATGAAGATGATGTGGGGCCATCATGGGGCCGGCCACACTAAGGGGGGGGGGGGGGTAAAGTGTAAAAAATTGGAAGTTTAGGGGTTAGGAAGGTAACTTGAAGGTTAAATGTTATGTTAAGTGTGTTTAAGTGTTCTTAAGGTTTTTAGTGTGTTTTATGGTCATAACTAGCTTTAAAACACTAAAACTATGTTTCTAGTCCATTTTTAGTGTTTTGGTAGTGTCCAGTTTATTGTTCGATTGTCGGTTTGTTAAAGTGTTAAATTGTGTAATTCATATGGTATGAAGTACCTTTTGTGACATGGTTTCATTCCCGACACTTTACAAGTTATTCTGGATGTTTAATCCTTATTTCTGCATGTTACTTTGGCTTATAAATACTGAATTTTGCTGAAAAGTGTAGAATTTTGTGTTTAAAATGCGTTTCGGACAATTTTTAGTGTTTATTTAAGTTTCCGAAAAGTGTTAATGTAAACCCTTGTTCACCCACTTGGGTTTTAATGTGTTTTTGATGTCGGACCAACATCTAAGTCCTAGATCTATCGTTTAACTGAGTACTAAAATTGTGCTGACACATCTTGTCTAACTAGTGAGTTTTCAAATTGTTTCGACGCAACGTTCAAATTGTTTCATAATGCGATATACGAAATATGTAACATGCATGATTTTAAATGTATAACTTGCAAGCATATAATGTTGACGTTCAAACACATAAATGCAGACAATAAATAATTATTAAAGTAGTAACGAAATTACCGGTTTTGTGCCGATTGTCACAGTCTCCCCCCGTTAAAAGAATTTCGTCCTGAAATTCAAGCGGAGTTATCCCTTGCAGGAGTTTCCTCGAATAGGTGGGGATACTTGGCTTTAAATTGATCCTCACGTTCCCAAGTATACTAGGGCCCGTGTTGAGAGTTCCAATGGACTTTGACCAGTTTAATGCGACTTCTACTTGTTTTCTGGACCTTCCAGTCCATCACCTCAACAGGTTCTTCTGTGAATCGGAGTTTGTCGCAACCCCCGTCCCCTGTCCCGGGAACGGGTGACGCGAGCTCAGATGGGTGGTATCGGTGTTTATTAATTTAGCAGCGGAATACATCAGGACCGTAGTTAGGAAATATTTTGATCAGAGTAAACCACCAAACTTTTATAATAATAGAAACCCAAGTTCTTTTAACAATACATTTTGTAGGGATAAACCCTAATTTATTTGAAAATAAAACTTCTTTTTGTTTAGGTAACTTTTATAGCCACTTTTCCAAGCCTTCAGTTGTCACGACCCCTGACCACACCCTGGACGGGAGCCGTGAAGCAGTCAAGTGGTACCAGTGGTTATTTTGAAAATATTGCAGCGAAAATATTCATCAGGACCGTGAGTTAGGAAAAATATCAGAGTTTAGAAAACACCGGATTTTATTTATTAAATAGATGGGACAAAAGCATGTTTTGAAAGGTAGTTTTGATATGGGATATACCCGAATACGTAAAACAACTTTTAATTTAATTTAATTTATTTGATAAAATAAGCCACTTCTTTAAGCCTTTCAGTGCCGTCTCGCTACTCTTGTTCCAATCTACTGTAATTACCTGAAACGCGTTTTAAAAATATTTTGGTCAGCAGGAAATACTGGTGAGTTCATTCATTTTGTATAAAAACACATTTGTTATAATTCACAGCATTAAGGGTTTTTATATTTGCTCTTTCAAGATTGGCAAAGACTTAATCACTGCAATTATATCTTTGTTATAATTTACAGCATTAAGGGTTTTTATATTTTCCCATATCTTATAATTAGCCGATTCAGCTGTCACTCGACAGAATCTATGACTGTGGACATATCACTAATTAGGCTCGCCCACCTAAAGTGATAAATCGTTAGTAGTAATGTGCACAAAACCCCCACATACTGCCAGTAATTAAAGATTAGCAAAGACTTAATCACTGCAAAGTATAACTGGAAAACATTTAGGGTTTTGTAAAACAATTTAATAAAAGAGAATGACTCACTTTGTTAGCATATAGTCTTGATTAAACAAGCATCTTGATTCTAAGCATCTACTTTATGGCTCTGAATCTTCTGATGATTAAGCATCCATTTTGATTGTAAGAGTATAGTGTAGAGTCTCGGGTAGTTAAACATTTAGTTTAACAGAGTGGAATACGTATTAGTGTAAAACCACATCAAACCTAACGATGGTCACGAGACCAGAACCTTAACGAAATTCACAAAGTATAGTCTTGTTTAGACAGCACTTTGGCATTCGTTTAACGAAATTCACAAAGTACAGCACTTTGGCATTCGTTAGTTGGTTCCCGAATCGATCGGACATAATATCGCATCGGTGATTATTGGTTAGAACACCAACGTATAGAGAGAAGAATAGAAGGAATGAGCAAAGAAAATGAATCATAAGCTTCCTATTTATAGGTAGGAAATATGAAATTTCTAGGAAGTTTCATATAGCTTTTCTAGTAAGTTACCTATACATTTTCTAGGAAGCTTCCTACCTACATATATATCTTCTTACACCTTCCTTGCACCTTCCTTTGATATTATCTATCTCATATATATTTATTTTCATGTATATCTATCTTGGTGTTTAATTTATTTAATTAATTTTACTTAGCTTAATTAATCTTGCTTAATTAATCTTGCTTAGCTTAATTAATCTTGCTTAACCGATTAATTAATCTTACTTAACTTAATTAATCTTACTTAACTGGTTAATTAATCTTACTTAACCGATTAATTAATCTTAACGGTTTAATCAAGTAATTTACTTAGCCGATGAATTAAATAACATAACTAGCTGAATAATTAACTTACTTAGGTTACTTAACTGCTAAGTTATCTTAATAGCTAAGTTTGATATACTAGTTTAACAGCTTCCTGATTATGAGTTCTAATGCTAGATACAATGGAACTCGTATTAGCGTATTAACCCAATTCAACTTTAACGATAATCACGAGATCAAAACTTACAACGAATGACAAAGTATAGCCGTATACAGGCAGCACTTAAACATCCGTTGGATCAGTTTCAATCAATCGGATATGGTACCGTGTCCGTAATTAGAGTTATTACCCTGATAACGAGCAGAGTTTTAGGGTTTAGGGGTGTTGTGAAAAGAAACGGAGATACGAGAGAGTAAGTTCGTCAAAATTTGATCGAACTGGTGCACAGACTTCAGTCCAACTGCTGTCCTCTTATAGCTGATTTTTGGGTCCCCTCGCGTGGCGCGGGGATGGTTGGCCTGGCTTTGGTCGCCACGTGTCCCACGTAGGTCTGACACGTGTCGTCCTCGCGTGACGCGTGTCCTCGGCCGCTTTTTCGTCCAATCATATGTTTTCCCTCAATTTTCGTGCTGATACTTATCGCGTATATTTGGGTCTTGATACCAATTGGTTTGGTTTTTAATTGTGAATCTAATAAGGCTATGTTTATGTGATTTAGTTCGTCGAACGCCAAGATTCCTTAACCGCTAAATTTTCCAAATTGAATATACAAGTTCCATCGTGAGCACTTCTGGTTTTGATCACATGTTGTCGTTGGGGGTATTTTTGAGGGTTGTTACATCCTCCCCACCTTGTTTTAAATCTTGTTCTCGAGATTTACAGAAATTTGGAGGAATATTCTTAATTCGACACTGATCCTAGTTTCCAGGTATACTCGGGTCCTTACTTTGAATTCCACTTTACTTTGACCAGAACCATTTTCCATGTTTTGAGATTCTTATCTTTGATTTGTAAGATCTTTCAATGGACTTTTTGTTTACCTTTATATCCTGCCATTTCCTTCGGAAATTTTAACTGATAAGCTACTAGCCCAATCCTTTTAATAATTTCAAATGATCCAACAAATCCCGGGCTTAGCTTTTCTTTCTTACTGACTCTGACTATTCCTTTTTATGGAGAGATTTTTAGTATATTCTTATTCTAATTCTAATGATTTTCCAGTCTAATGGTCTGATAGTTGATTTTCTCATATTTTTGCTTGACAGAATGGATGGTGCCTTCATTCCATAAAGTGTTTCAAATGGGCAACACTAATACTTGAAGGTTAATTATCGAAAAATCCTATGGGTGATAATCCCACTTTCACCACTATTTATTGCACATGTACTTAGCACATCTTTTATGTTTTGTAGTGTTCCTTCAAACTACATCAAAATAGGTCGGGTTAAAATTTTCCTAGAAATGAGAAGGGAAATGACTATCTTGATAGATACAGGATTCTTTGTAATGAGACTATTTTGTCTACACACAATTTAACTAAGTGTCTTATACTAAAGGGTTTCCTTCATTGGTAGGGATTGAGCAGACTTGGTTAGTCGATCCACAATCACCCAGATTGTGTCTTTTCTTGTTTTGGGTAATTTGGTAATAATATCCATTGTTATCAATCTCATTTCCATACTGATGTCGTTGAGGTAAACCTAAAGGGTTCTAATGCTCAGCTTTAACTTGCTAATCGATTAAATACTTAGAGACATAACTTGCTACATCCTTTTTCATTTCTATTTATCAGTAATTCAAACCTTGATACCTTATATTACTTACACGATGTATCAAATACTTAGTTCTATGGGCTTCTTCGAGAATCCTTTCTTGCAGGTTCCCTTGAATAGGTACCCGAATTCTTTATGGAATCACTAATTTCCATTAGTTCCTTTTTCTGATTCCTTCATTATTTCTTTATAATCCTTCAGCATCATCCTTGATTGCTGTTTCTTGGGTACTCTTTAATTATTTCATTAAATCTATCCGTAATTTAATCTAAGAGCACGTACTTGATTCGACTTCCTATGAAACTTATGACTTAAAGCATTAACTACTACGTTAGTCTTAACTTTGGGATATAACAATCGGTGTTGTTCCTAGTCTCGAATGAATTCTAAGTTTCTTCTCACGATCGGGTGATAGTCTAAGTAGATCTTCTGGGAACATGTCGGTCGGAATATCTTTCAGTTCCATGCTTCTAGTGTTAATGAACTCCGAGATCATATATGCTATTTCTTACCCCCCGTGCATAACTCGTAGTTTTCATCACAGAGACGAACTTTGTCGGCTGGTCTGTCTTGTCTTCCTTGTGGTCACTTCCCTAGTTGGCTTGCAAATCTCAATCTAATTAAGCAATCACCTCCGGAATCTTCGTTTCCATTTGTTCCTTTTTATGAAGCAGACAAAATTTCCTATCTGTCAATCTTTTTCATTCTTTATGGCCTATGTCTTGACCATGTGTTTCGAGGCTCGGTCACATTATCTTAATGTCTAAATTTTGAAGCATACATTACTTCATTCTTTTTGACATATATACTAATGGGTTGGACAATTTAGTCCCTTGTAGCATGTGTATTTCGTAACAGCTTCTTTATTACTAGTAAGCTTAGTAGGATTATCGGTGAAGAGAGTCTTGGTAAGTGCACCTAGTCATGGTTACTTTTATCTTTGCAAGAGTTTTTTAAAGAAAGTAGAATTACTCTTATTAGTGTAAGTTTTTAGACGTCTTGTGCCTAGCATGACTTTTAGTTACAGATTTCCTACTGTGTTAATAATCTAAGGTAACACATAGGGAATTTTTTTTTATACTTTCGATGGCGTCCCAACTAAAAGGGTTCCCGTCGTTTATATTGTCGCACGAGTTACGAGATAGATGATCAAACGAAATAATGTTTGATATCGGAATTATAGATGTATACAAGAGATTAAAGAAATCTATAATTATCATTGACACTTATGCTTGTGCTTTCTTCTAATTTGTCAATCCTTATGGTTTTTGGATTTCCTTATAGATATCTATATAATCATATATTTCACATACTGTAATTTACATTCCATTCATAAGGTCAATGTATTTAACAGATTCATATTTCCAAAAACAAGTCAGACATCAGGTCATGATACTATTTAGGGAATTCTTGTCACTTGTTTGACATATCATATATTCCATCTTACCCGGTTCTCGCCGGAGAGGTAACCCCATCTTACCCGGACAAGCTGGAGAGTCTGCTACTCCATACCCAGTCTTGCCGGAGAGGTAATTTGAATTTCCCATAAATAGATCTTTCTTAAATCATGATTTAAAAATGAACCTTTTATTAGTGCTTTCATCAAGGAACAAGGAAATTAGTATTCCCATGACGGATCATATTCCAGAACCAAGTAGTACCAATAAATAAGAAATAACAGTGGCCAAGTGTTATCGCTTATTTACCATACTGGCAACGTTCTAGTCATCATCCTTATGGCATATCAACACCCATCACATTTTATCTACGCATGTAATTAGCTTATCTCGAAGCTAATACTAAAGCATTTTTCTTAGGTTCAAGTCTAAATACTATCACGTGTGCTACCATTTAATAGCAATTTCCTAACTCTTTCGTTTAAGCTTAGGTATTATTACAACACCTAATTCCTTAAACCAGTGGCTCTGATACCACCTTCTGTCACGACCCCTGACCACACCCTGGACGGGAGCCGTGAAGCAGTTAAGTGGTACCGGTGGTTATTTTGAAAATATTGCAGCGAAAATATTCATCAGGACCGTGAGTTAGGAAAAATATCAGAGTTTAGAAAACACCAGATTTTATTTATTAAATAGATGGGATAAAAGCATGTTTTGAAAGGTAGTTTTGATATGGGATATACCCGAATACGTAAAACAACGTTTAATTTAATTTAATTTAATTTATTTGATAAAATAAGCCACTTCTTTAAGCCTTTCAGTGCCGTCTCGCTACTCTTGTTCCAATCTACTGTAATTACCTGAAACACGTTTTAAAAATATTTTGGTCAGCAGGAAATACTGGTGAGTTCATTCATTTTGTATAAAAAGACATTTGTTATAATTCACAGCATTAAGGGTTTTTATATTTTCTCTTTCAAGATTGGCAAAGACTTAATCACTGCAATTATAACTTTGTTATAATCTACAACATTAAGGGTTTTTATATTTGCCCCTATCTTATAATTAGCTGGTTCAGCTGTCACTCGACCGAATCTATGACTGTGGACATATCACTAATTAGGCTCGCCCACCTAAAGTGATAAATCATTAGTAGTAATGTGCACAAAACCCCCACATACTGCCAGTAATTAAAGATTAGCAAAGACTTAATCACTGCAAAGTATAACTGGAAAACATTTAGGGTTTTGTAAAACAATTTAATAAAAGAGAATGACTCACTTTGTTAGCATATAGTCTTGATTAAACAAGCATCTTGATTCTAAGCATCTACTTTATGGCTCTGAATCTTCTGATGATTAAGCATCCATTTTAATTGTAAGAGTATGGTGTAGAGTCTCGGGTAGTTAAACATTTAGTTTAACAGAGTGGAATACGTATTAGTGTAAAACCACATCAAACCTAACGATGGTCACAAGATCAGAACCTTAACGAAATTCACAAAGTACAGCACTTTGGCATTCGTTAGTTGGTTCCCGAATCGATCGGACAGAATATCGTATCGGTGATTATTGGTTAGAACACCAACGTATAGAGAGAAGAATAAAAGGAATGAGCAAAGAAAATGAATCCTAAGCTTCCTATTTATAGGTAGGAAATATGAAATTTCTAGGAAGTTTCATATAGCTTTTCTAGGAAGTTACCTATACATTTTCTAGGAAGCTTCCTACCTACATATATATCTTCTTACACCTTCCTAGCACATTCCTTTGATATTATCTATTTCATATATATTTATTTTCATGTATATCTATCTAGGTGTTTAATTTATTTAATTAATTTTACTTAGCTTAATTAATCTTGCTTAGCTTAATTAATCTTGCTTAGCTTAATTAATCTTGCTTAACCGATTAATTAATCTTACTTAACTTAATTAATCTTACTTAACTGGTTAAGTAATCTTACTTAACCGATTAATTAATCTTAACGGTTTAATCAAGTAATTTACTTAGCCGATTAATTAAATAACATAACTAGCTGAATAATTAACTTACTTAGCTTACTTAACTGCTAAGCTATCTTAATAGCTAAGTTTGATATACTAGTTTAACAGCTTCCTGATTATGAGTTCTAATGCTAGATACAATGGAACTCGTATTAGCGTGTTAACCCAATTCAACTTTGAACGATAATCACGAGATCAAAACTTACAACGAATGACAAAGTATAGCCGTATACAGGCAGCACTTAAACATCCGTTGGATCAGTTTTAATCAATCGGATATGGTACCGTGTCCGTAATTAGAGTTATTACCCTGATAACGAGCAGAGTTTTAGGGTTTAGGGGTGTTGTGAAAAGAAACGGAGATACGAGAGAGTAAGTTCGTCAAAATTTGATCGAACTGGTGCACAGACTTCAGTCCCACTGCTGTCCTCTTATAGCAGATTTTTGGGTCCCCTCGCATGGCGCGCCGGCCTCCCTTGTCCCTGGCGCGTGGCGCGGGGCTGGTTGGCCTGGCTTTGGTCGCCACGTGTCCCGCGTAGGTCTGACATGTGTCGTCCTCGCGTGACGCGTGTCCTTGTCCGCTTTTTCGTCCAATCATATGTTTTCCCTCAATTTTCGTGCTGATACTTATCGCGTATATTCGGGTCTTGATACCAATTGGTTTGGTTTTTAATTGTGAATCTAATAAGGCTATGTTTATGTGATTTAGTTCGTCGAACGCCAAGAATCCTTAACCGCTAAATTTTCCAAATTGAATATACAAGTTCCATTGCGAGCACTTCTGGTTTTGATCACATGTTGTCGTTGGGAGTATTTTTTAGGGTTGTTACATCAGTGCTCTCCAGCTAGCTTCTATTGGCTTTCACATTTTGTTACCTGAAACGCGTTTTAAAACATTTTATCAGCGAGAAATACTGGCAAGTGCATCTCAGTTTAATCTATACAATTTTATCACTTTTACAGAATTGAGGGCATCCTCAATTACATTTGCTTATATCTATCCAATTACCCCTTTTTCCTGGTATTGTCCTCCCTGACTGGTTGGTCATGCTACCATTCCAATAGTAACGAGTTTCAAGTAATGTATACAAAACCCCAACCTACCGGTAGTAATGGTAGAATCACAAATACTCAATTTACTGTCCAAGTGTTATTTTAAAACATTTGAGGTTTTGATAAAGCATTTAGACTCACAAAAATAAATTTACAGCTTCCTGTTGTATCTCCTGGTTATTATCTATTAAAATGAAACAATGCACACGTGTTAGTAAAATAACCCAAATCACATTAACCATACAACTCGAGACAGAATTCCAATGACTGAGTAAGGCAGAGCCTTGACATGCATTACGGAATCCTAAATCAATTGGGTGTACACACGAGACAGAACTCCAACGACTGAGTTGGGCAGAGCCCTGACATGCGTTACAGAGCCCTAAATCGATCGTGTAGGGTAACAGCAGGGTTATAATACTTACAACGAGGCAGAGCTTTGCTTTATAGTGGGTATTGTGCCCGAGTATAGTTTCTACTATACAGAAATTGAGAGAGATCAGAGAATTTTGAACGAATTCAAATGAACTCGTCGCCTGCTATTTATAGCAAGATTTTATGGCGGCTCGCGGCCCGCGTAGAACTTAGCTAACTTTCTCGCGGCCGGCGAGAGAGTAGACTAGGGTTTAGGCTCGACCAGTCAGCAAGTATAGGCTCGACACGTGGCGACACGTGTCGGCTTTGTTTGCCTGACAAGTCATTGGGCCTCGCGGCCCGCGAAAGATCAAAGGTGTCTGTGTCGCTGTAACGCCTGCGTCCCTAGACTTTTAGCTATTTGTCACTTTTAACCCTTACACTATGTGCTACTTGACACTTTTGATACTTGGTGAATCTTACACTATGATTCTTGATACTTGATACTTGGAAACTATGATTCTTGATACTTGGAAATTATGATTCTTGATACTTGATACTTGGAAACTATGATTCTTGATACTTGATACTTTTAAACTATGATTCTTGATACTTGATACTTGGAAACTATGATTCTTGATACTTGATACTTGGAAACTATGATTCTTGATGCTTGGAACCAAGATTCTTGACTCTTGATACTTTGGTGCTTGACTCTTGAGGCTCGTAAAACTTGAGACTTGGTTGAACGAGGGACTGGAGTCTTGTCACTGGCGGAAACTATGGAAGCTATGGAAACTATGAAAACTTTTGTGTTAATGATATAATCTAGTTATATGATACTCTTACCCGATAATACACAACGCAACGCTTAATCTAACTCGCGAAACGAATCAAAGACGGGAACGCGGAAAGGATGGGATTGACCGAGTGGTAATCCGATCGGATGATGACCAACCGATCGGATGGCCATTCGACCGACCTGCCATCCGATCCGTGCACACCGCCTCACTCCCTCTCTCTGACAATATAAATAGGCCTGTCACATCATTCTCACTGATGTGACAGCCTCACTCAATCCAGACGCACGCACTCCTACTTTTCTTCCATTTCTCGGCGATTTCGATACGTTTTACACTAGATTCTTGTACATCTTTGATCTACACGCTATTCTCTACGTGATTCTCTTTCGAAATCTCACTTTTCACCATGAAATCTCTGAGATTTGAGCTCTTGAGGGTGACGTCACCATGGCGGTTTGTACAAACTATTGAGTGATGTCATTCCGTTCAAGATCTAGCTTAGATCTAAGGAATTTCATGTGTTTTTACATTAAATCTTAACTAAATCTAGACTTTTCAACTAAAATTCATGATTATCTTCACTTTTCCTTAACTTTTCACTTAAAACGGTGGAATCCGGATCTGAACGGACTAAAGACTTGATGATTAGTCTTAAGTCAGCTTGGAAAAGGATTGTTGCCGGAGAAGATGACCAGAGTACGGATTCCAACATAAGCACCGCCAAGAACAAACGACTTGACGGACTGGGGTGATTCCCATCCAATCAGAACGGCTGTACATTGGTGTGTTTACCCTTGTCTCAATACGTACAGTGTCGTCATCGTCGAAGCAAAAACTTAGAGACTTTACAAGGTTGTGAACGGGAAAAGGACAACCCAATCGAATGGCAATCCGATCGGATAGCCAACCGATCAAACTGCCATCCGATCAGGTGGCATTTGTCTCCTAACCTTAAACACTTTGAAATTTGAAGTCTTGATCGTCGAATGGCAATCCGCTCGGATAGCCATCCGATCGAACTGCCATCCGATCAAGGTGATTGTGTCTTGGAATCTTTCAACACTTAGAAACTTTTCAGAAACTTGAGCGCTTGGAATCTTGACACTTGGATCAAACAACCATTCGATCGAATGGCCATCTGAACGGATGACCATCCGATCGGATGGCAATCCGTCCCTCACTCATAACAGTCACTTCAATCGAATGGCAATCCGATTGGATAGCCATCCGATCGAATAGCCATCCGATCCAGTGACTGATCCGACACTTTGCGCAATCTCATTGTTTTTTCCGACACTTATCTATTGTAATCTAATCAGGCTAACTCTAAAGAGCTCCCTTTGATCCAATAACAGTTAAGCTGTTAGGGAATCACTGTAAGTATACTCGATCCCCTTTTGGCTTTAAACTTTGGGATGCAACATGTATTCTATTAAACTATGATACTTGAAACTTTTGGAAACTAAACTCTATCCTATGTGTATGTGTGAAACTTGTGATTCTTGATTCTAGACTCTTGTGCTATGTGCATGTTTAATCCAGAGTGTGTAGTTCCGCCTTAACAATAGTAGCGCTATAGGAGATGCACCTCCCCATTATTCTCGGGGGTATTGTTAGGAGGATTCTAGTTTTCCTTGAGACTTGGGAAAACACTAAAGCATCGGGATACTTGGGCTATCACTTGTTGGACTGCGAACACTAGCATGGTTGAAACTATTTTTGTATCATTTACACGATGGATATGAGTTGTTTTAATCTATTATGCTATTACTCAAACTTGTATACTCGCCAGTGCATTTTGTATTGACTTTATTTTAATACATGTTGCAGGCTGACAGGATGCTAGGAATCGTGAAACAAGCTAGGATGGAACTTAGATACTCCACATAGCTAAAACTAGAAACTTGAAATGAGGATTATGTTTGTTTTAGTTTGATACTATGTTTTGGTGGTTGATGTGGTTTTAGACAATTGCATGAAATGAATCTAATTTATATTGAAACTATTTAGTGTTATGGATTCTCATGAGCAATCTGATCGCTTAGCGCTCGCACCCCGATGTTTCCGCCATAGGTTGGGGTGTGACAGATTGGTATCAGAGCCATAACTATAGGGAATTAGGATAAGTAGGAATACTTGCCCTAGTCTATAGTTCTAGGAATCTTGATTCTTATCTGTTGTTTAAGACTTATGCATTTTACCGTATCTGCTTCCTAGCAGCACACTTTCCTGCTAAACTTACATGCCTTTCCTAAGGCTGACACAATATACACTTAATACTTTGAAAACACTGTAATCGGTGTTTGTATTTTGCACGAGATTTTCCCTTAAGACAGGAGTGACATCCGAACCTTGATGGGAAATTTCCTTGTTATATACTAGTAAGGTCTTATCTGTTGATAAGTACCGACGCTATTAGGGTACGAGGTTGTCAAGTTAGAGGTGAAACTCAGACCTTGATAACTAGTCCCACTCCTTGATTTTATGTCTCGCCAAAGTCTCGAAACTTCCAATCAATTAGGAACATGAAATGACCAAAAGGACGAATATTGTAGGCCTAACATCGATGACGTATTTGTCTAAGTAAGTCAAGACACGCTGCCTCAATTCGAAAGGAGTTCGAATCACTTTGGTTAGTCACCGTTCCTCTACCCGGAACAATCCTATGTTTTATAAGCCTACCATTTATGTTATCTCGATTTTATGTGTGGTTTAACTTGATTCTTCGTTTGTTTTGAGACTTGTACACGAATTGCACGTATGTCCGCAATCTAAAACGCAAATTCTAATCTCAAGATGGAACTAAATTATGAAGCTTTGATGAATCTATGTGTTATTGTGGTTGTGAAACGCTAAACGGAACATGGCATAGAAATACGAGACAGAAGTGACGTGTCTGAAACATGGAGGATACGCCGCTGGTACTTCCTATATATAAGTGTTTCAGGCGTGTTACCAACTTTCGTACCAAGCGCCATGCGAAACTTAGTGTTTTGCAGACCGGTGATGAGGTCGTTGAATTCTAAAACTATGGGAAACTACTTGTGTAATCTATGTGGAATCTATATCAGATCTATGTGAAATCTATGAGTACTCTAGCGTAATTTATGTTTAATCTACATATATGTGGTTAAGAAACAAAATACGAACCGTAGCCTAGCGCCGAAGATGAGGCAGACGTGGCATGTCCGAAGCATGGTGGATACGCCGCTGGTACTTCCGATATATAAGTGTTTCTGGCATGCTACCGAACCTTCTTACCACGCTCTAAGCGAAGTTTATAGTTTTGTAGGCTCGGGTTGAAGTTGTGGAATCTATTTGGTTAATCTATGTGGTTGTATCTATTTGGTTAATCTATGTTGTGAGAAGTGGTGAAATCTAATGTTGTGGTTAACGAAGCATGACACCGATGACAAGACGGACATGGCATGACTGAAGCATGGTGGATACGCCGCTGGTACTTCCTATATATAAGTGCTTCCGTCATGTTGCCGAACTTTCGTAGCATGTGCCATGCGGGATTTCGTTGGTTATGGATTGTTAACACTAACCTATGTGAATCTATTGGAATCTTTGTGAATATATTGGAATCTATTGTAATCTATGTGAATCTATTGAAATCTACTGGAATCTATTGGAAACTATATATAAGCGCTTCTGACACGTTGCCAAACTTCGTACAACGTGCCATGCGAAGGTCGTGGATTTGTGGTGTTGAGTCTATTGAAATCTACTTGAAACTTGAATCCTTAATATATGTGAATCTTGTTGAGTCTTAATCTATCGAGTGTGAATCTATGTTGTAAGGCTTTGTGAATCTAGTCTTATATGATCCTCTTGTTGGATCTTTAGGATGTCTTCTCGTAAGCTATCCGATACTCTCAAGAGATCCAGGGAAAAGTCTCAGAAAAAGATGATGTCCTTCATGGCCGATCAGATTGCTCGACTCATGCCAAAGATCGTCTCTGAGATCCAAGGATCAAACACTCCTCCATCCTCTGTGGACTCGAAGGCCGAGAAGCTAAAGCCTACAAAGTTCAACTACAAACATTTCATCTCTTGCAACCCTAAGCCTTTCACGGGCAGTGATGGGGTGACTGCTATGCTCGAGTGGTTTGACAGCATCAAGGTTACCTTCATTAACAGCGAATGCCCAGATCATCTAAAGACTAGGAGTGCAACGGGAATGTTTCAAGGTAGAGCGTTGGAGTGGTGGTCAAATGAGAGAAACATCCGTTCGAATGAAGAGGCCTATGCTCTCCCATGGGCCGAGGTGTGTGAACTAATGATGCTTGAGTTCTGTCCTCCCCATGAACAATTGAAGCTTGAAGAAGAGTTCTGGCACTTGAAGCAGATTGGTGATGATAATCTTGCCTATACTACCCGTTTCAAGCAGCTCAGCTTGATCGTTCCTCACTTGGTTTCTACTCCTAAACGAATGATAACCAAGTACATCAATGGTCTACCTCCAGCTATGCGTGATTCTATTGAAGCGGCCCAACTCGAAACTATTGAGGAAGTCTACCGTCTTGCAGCTAGTCTCATCAACAACCGTGTTCGTGATAAGCAGTTTGCTACCCCTGCTACTTCTAAGTCTGCACATCAAGTTACCCAGCAGCCGAGTGGCAGCAAGAACAAGAGGCGAAAGTCTCAGGGTTCAGGATGCATTGCTATTGTTCCTGCTGTAAACCCTGCTGCTAAACCTGCTCCTGGTGCTGCTGCTCCAACACTGCTGCCCCTGAAGTCAAGAAGCAGTACTCTGGGTCTTACCCCAAGTGCGCAACTTGCAACTTTCATCATCCTGCTAATTCTGCATGTCGCTTGTGCACCAACTGCAAGTGCTATGGTCACACGACTCCCTATTGTCATCAAGCTAATCCGGCCCAACCAGCTCAGCAAGCCCCAGCTCAGGTAGCCCTACCAGCTCTTCCAGCTCCTCAATAGAATCCGAAGCCAGTCAACGCTGTTCGTGCATGCTACAAGTGTGGAGATACTACTCATCTTCATAACCAGTGTCCTCAGCTGAACCAGGACCAACAGCCAGCCGCTCGTGGATGAGTGTTCAATCTTAATGCTAATTAGGCTCGTAACGACAATGACGTCGTTAATGGTACGTTTCTCGTGAATAACCTTTACGCTTCGATTCTATTTGATACTGGTTCCGATAGAAGTTTTGTGTCCGTGGAATTTGAATCTTTGTTAAACTGTGCACGTTCTAAGTTACCTAAGTCGTTTTCGGTGGAGATTGCCGATGGGAAGTCTATTCTAGTTGATTCTATACTCTGTTGTTGTTCTCTGACTCTTAACGACCACGTGTTTTCTATTGATCTAATACCCATGCAGTTGGGTAGTTTTGATGTCATTATTGGTATGGATTGGTTGCGTAAGACTCATGCCGAGATTGCCTGTCACGAGAAATTTGTTCGTTTACCACTTCCGTCCGGTGATATTTTGCATGTCTATGGAGACCGACCTTCAAAAGGACTGAAGTTGATGTCATGCACTCAAGCGAATAGATGCTTACGTAAACAAAACTTTGCCTTCTTGGCCCATGTGGTGGAACAAAAGGGCAAGGGGAAGAACATAAGTGACGTTCCAGTAGTGTGTGATTTCCCTGACGTCTTTCCTGAAGAACTACCTGGTCTTCCTCCTCCCAGATATGTTGATTTTCGTATTGATCTCATACCTGGTGTGACTCTTGTCGCCAAGGCTCCTTATCGACTTGCACCTTCCGAGATGCAAGAATTATCCAGCCAACTACAAGAATTGCTCGACAAGAGATTCATTCGTCCAAGTACCACTCCGTGGGGTGCTCCTGTACTGTTCGTCAAGAAGAAAGATGGTTTGTTTCGTATGTGTATCGACTACCGTGAACTTATTAAGCTTACCGTTAAGAATCGTTATCCCCTTCCTCGTATTGATGATCTATTTGACCAACTACAAGGCGCGTCCTGTTTCTCGAAAATTGACCTTCGTTCTGGCTATCATCAGCTTCGAGTACTCGAGGATGATGTACCCAAGACCGCTTTTCGCACTCGTTATGGACACTACGAGTTCGTGGTCATGCCTTTTGGATTGACCAACGCACCCGCTGTGTTCATGGATATCATGAATCGTGTTTGTAAGCCCTATTTGGATCGTTTTGTGATAGTCTTCATTGATGATATCCTCATTTATTCTAAAACTAAAGCCGATCATGCTCGTCATTTACGCTTGATGCTTGAACTCTTACATGGTGAACGCTTGTATGCTAAATTCTCTAAGTGTGAGTTTTGGATTAACGGAGTACAGTTTCTTGGTCACGTCGTTAGTAAGCAAGGTATTCATGTTGACCCATCTAAAATCAAAGCTGTGAAGAATTGGAGTACGCCTAAATCTGCATCTGAGATTCGTTCCTTCCTAGGGTTGGCGGGCTATTACCGCCGATTCATTTAGGACTTCTCTAAGATTGCTGTTCCTCTTACTTCGTTGACTCAGAAAAAAGAGACCTTTTGCTTGGGGTCCCGAGCAAGAGGAATCTTTTCAGACTCTTAAGACTCTTTTATGTAATGCTCCTGTTCTAACTCTCCCCGATGGAAATGATGATTTCATGGTATATTGTGATGCCTCGAACCGTGGTTTGCTCATGCAGCGAGACAAGTTTATTGCTTATGCCTCTCGTTAACTCAAAGTACATGAGAAAAACTATTCTACTCACGATATGGAGCTTGGTGCAGTTGTGTTTGCGCTAAAGATATGGCGACACTACCTGTATGGTACTAAGTGTGTGGTTTTCACTAACCATAGGAGCCTTCAACATATCTTTGACCAAAAGGAACTGAACATGCGACAGAGACGCTGGGTGGAATTGCTTAACGACTACGAGTGCGAAATTCACTATCATCCTGGCAAGGCGAATGTAGTGGCCGATGCTCTTAGTCGTAAAACTCATGTGAAAGCTATTCGTATCTCTAGTGATCTTCATGTGTGTATTCGTGACGCTCAGTATTCGTCAGCAAATGAAGGAAGTCTAGAAGTGGAAATCCAAGGAGCTAAAATTGATCAACTCGAAACTAAACCTAATGGACTCCAATACTACCTCAATCGCATCTGGGTGCCAGATCGCGATAATCTCCGTGAGCTCATTATGAATGAGGCTCACAAATCCCGTTACTCTATTCATCCAGGAGCCGATAAGATGTACCATGATTTGCGTATGACTTATTGGTGGCCTGGTATGAAGAAGGACATTGCTGTATACAACGTTTTGAAAACCGGACCGGACCGGCCGGTCGGACCGGTCCGGCCGGCAACCGGAAGGTCAAACGGTCCGGTTCTAGTAGTCAAACCCAATCTGCAGCAGACCGGCCGACCGGACCGGTAGCCGGCGGCCTGACCGGAAAACCATTGAGAGGTGTGGTCGGGCTGGTTTTGATTAACCTGGCATCTTTTCTTTTAGATTCGTTTATGCTACTGTAGCTCCCACCTAAAACCTTATTAATATCAAAACAAAACACAACCTCATCACCGCTGCCTCCATCCATCGCAACTTCCATCCACCACTACCTCACATCCATTTACTTGAGTTTAGGTGAACAAGAAACTAACTGTATGTGAGAATATATGAAGATGAAGAGAACTAGCTAAGAATGCCGTTTAAAAAAAGCAAAAGAGAAGATGAATAGTTGAGTTTTTTATATAAATGAAAAGACTTGGAAAGAATAACAATGAAAAAATGAAAAAGTCTGCCAACTTGTGACATTGGGAAGAGATATCTGAACAAATAAACAATTGATATACTAATTTAAACAATAAATAATATTATAGTTTTTCATAGATAAGTGTTTTCTAATTTGAACCTAAACATTAAATAATACTATAGTTTTTCATAGTTAAGTGTTTTCTAATTTAAACAAAAACAAACTGTTCGAAATGTCATGTATTTCTTTCCGGTTTCATTGTTAATATTATTATTATTATTATTATTATTATTATATACATATATATATATATATATATATATATATATATATATATATATATATATATATATATATATATATATATATAATAAAATATTTCCGGTTCTTATATCCGGTTCGACCGGTCTGACCGGTTTGACCATCGAACCGTTAAGGAGACCGGTTCGACATCTGATCCGGTCTTGAAAACATTGGCTGTATATGTTTCGAAATGCCTTACTTGTACAAAGGTTAAGGCTGAACATCAACGTCCTTCTAGACTCTTAGAACAACCCGAAATCCCTATTTGGAAATGGGATAGTATCGTTATGGACTTTATTACTAAGCTACCACGAACACCTGCTGGTCACGATAGTATATGGGTGATCGTTGATCGTTTGACCAAATCCGCTCACTTTCTTCCTATTCGCGAAGATTATAAAGTGGAGAAACTTGCTGGAATCTATACCGATGAGATTATATGCCGCCATGGTATACCTATTGACATAATCTTGGATCGTGATGGTCGTTTCACTTCACGTCTTTGGCAAACTTTTCAGTCCGCTATGGGTTCTCATTTAAATCTTAGCACGGCCTTTCATCCCCAAACGGATGGGCAGACCGAGCGTACTATTTAAACCCTATAGGATATGCTCCGTTCTTGTGTCATCGACTTTGGTGGTAACTGGGATGTACTTTTACCATTGATTTAGTTCTCGTACAACAACAACTATCATTCCAGTATTCAGATGGCTCCTTTCAAAGCCTTGTATGGTCGCAAGTGCCGATCTCCTCTCAGTTGACATGAGTTTGGTGACAAGCAATTTTCTGGCCCTAAAATCATTCAAGAGACAACAGATAAGATTCTTCAGATCCGTGATAACTTGATCAAGGCTAGGAGCAGACAAAAGAGCTATGCTGACAAAAGGCGCAAGCCTCTGGAATTTGATGTTGGGGACCGAGTTCTTCTCAAGGTATCTCCATGGAAGGGAGTAGTTCGTTTTGGTAAGAAGGGAAAGCTTGCTCCTCGCTATGTGGGTCCTTTCATGATACTCGAAAGGATTGGCAAGGTGGCGTACCGACTCGACCTGCCACAGGAACTAAACAATGTGCATCCAGTGTTCCACGTATCTAACCTGCGTAAATGCCTAGCCGACGAGGAACTGTATATCCCCCTTGAAGACTTCCAAATAAACGAAGCTGTACACTTTGTGGAGAAACCGGTTGAAATCATGGATCAGGTCGTCAAGCGACTGAGGCGCAGCAAAATTCCCATAGTCAAGGCTCGATGGGAAGGAAAGCGTGGCGCCGAATTCACTTGGGAACTGAAAAGTGAGATGGAGACCAAGTATCCGCAGCTCTTCGAGCAGTCTTCTACCTAGATTTCGGGGACGAAATCTCCTAAAGGAGGGGAGACTGTAACGCCTGCGTCCCTAGACTTTTAGCTATTTGTCACTTTTAGCCCTTACACTATGTGCTACTTGACACTTTTGATACTTGGTTAATCTTACACTATGATTCTTGATACTTGATACTTGGAAACTATGATTCTTGATACTTGATACTTGGAAACTATGATTCTTGATACTTGATACTTGGAAACTATGATTCTTGATGCTTGGAACCTAGATTCTTGACTCTTGATACTTTGGTGCTTTACTCTTGAGGCTCATAAAACTTGAGACTTGGTTGAACGAGGGACTGGAGTCTTGTCACTGGCAGAAACTATGGAAGCTATGGAAACTATGGAAACTTTTGTGTTAATGATATAATCTAGTTATATGATACTCTTACCCAATAATACGCAACGCAATGCTTAATCGAACTCGCGAAACAAATCAAAGACGGGAACGCGGAAATGATGGGATTGACCGAGTGGCAATCCGATCGGATGACCATCCGATCGGATAACCAACCGATCGAATGGCCATTCGACCGACCTGCCATCCGATCCGTGCACACCGCCTCACTCCCTCTCTCTGACACTATAAATAGGCCTGTCACATCATTCTCACTGATGTGACAGCCTCACTCGATCCAGATGCACGCACTCCTACTTTTCTTCCATTTCTTGATGATTTCGGTACATTTTACACTAGATTCTTATACATCTTTGATCTACACGCTATTCTCTACGTGATTCTCTTTCGAAATCTCACTTTTCACCATGAAATCTCTGAGATTTGAGCTCATGAGGGTGACGTCACCATGGCGGTTTGTACAAACTATTGAGTGATGTCAATTCATTCAAGATCTAGCTCAGATCTAAGGAATTTCATGTGTTTTTACATTAAATCTTAACTAAATCTAGACTTTTCAACTAAAATTCATGATTATCTTCACTTTTCCTTAACTTTTCACTTAAAACGGTGGAATCCAGATCTGAGCGGACTAAAGACTTGATGATTAGTCTTAAGTCAACTTGGAAAAGTATTGTTGTCGGAGAAGATGACCAGAGTACGGATTCCGACATAAGCACCGCTAAGAACAAACGACTGGACGGACTGGGGTGATTCCCATCCGATCAGAATGGCTGTACATTGGTGTGTTTACCCTTGTCTCAATACGTACCGTGTCGTCACCGTCGAAGCAAAAACTTAGAGACTTTACAAGGTTGTGAACGGGACAAGGACAACCCAATCGAATGGCAATCCGATTGGATAGCCATCCAATCGAACTACCATCCGATCAGGTGGTATTTGTCTCCTAACCTTAAACACTTTGAAACTAGAAGTCATGATCGTCGAATGGCAATCCGATCGGATAGCCATCCGATCGAACTGCCATCCGATCAAGGTGACATTATGTCTTGGAATCTTTCAACACTTAAAAACTTTTCAGAAACTTGAGCGCTTGGAATCTTAACACTTAGATCGAACGACCATTCGATCGAATGGCCATCCGAATGGATGACCATCCGATCGGATGGCAATCCGTCCCTCACTCATAACAGTCACTTCAATCGAATGGCAATCCGATCGGATAGCCATCCGATCGAATAGCCATCCGATCCAGTGACTGGTCCAACTTTGCGCAATCTCGTTGTTTTATCCGACACTTATCTGTTGTAATCTAATCAGGCTAACTCTAAAGAGCTCCCTTTGATCCAATAACAGTTAAGCTGTTAGGCAATCACTGTGCGTATACTCGATCCCTTTTTGGCTTTAAACTTTAGGATGCAACATGTATTCTATTAAACTATGATCCTTGAAACTTTTGGAAACTAAACTCTATCCTATGTGTATGTGTGAAACTTGTGATTCTTAATTCTAGACTCTTGTGCTATGTGGACGTTTAATCCAGAGTGTGTAGTTCCGCCTTAACAATAGTAGCGCTATAGGAGATGCACCTCCCCATTATTCTCAGGGGTATTGTTAGGAGGATTCTAGTTTTCCTTGAGACTTGGGAAAACACTAAAGCATCGGGATACTTGGGCTATCACTTGTTGGACTTCGAACACTAGCATGGCTGAAACTATTTTTGTATCATTTACATGATGGATATGAGTTGTTTTAGTCTGTTATGCTATTACTCAAACTTGTATACTCGCCAGTGCATTTTGTACTGACTTTATTTTAATACATGTTGCAGACTGACAGGATGCTAGGAATCGTGAAACAAGCTAGGATGGAACTTAGATACTCCACATAGCTAAAACTAGAAACTTGAAATGAGGATTATGTTTGTTTTAGTTTGATACTATGTTTTGGTGGTTGATTTGGTTTTAGACAATTGCATGAAATGAATCTAATTTATATTGAAACTATTTAGTGTTATGGATTCTCATGAGCAATCTGAACGCTTAGCGCTCGCACCCCGATGTTTCAGCCATCGGTTGGGGTGTGACAGTCGCGGCCCATGACAACCTTATGATTTTTGTTTTTCTTGTTTTTAATAAGTAAAAGAGTATTTCGGGCTCGTTTCTCGGAGGGTTGTTATAGAGTTTGGTGTCAATGTGTTACGTTAAGGGTTCTAGGAGGGTTGTTAAGGGTTACGTTAAGGGTTCTAGGAATGTTTAGGGTTACGTTAAGGGTTCTAGGAGGGTTGTTATAGAGTTTGGTGTCAATGTGTACCTCATCCGCAGGGATGATAACTGTTTCCTGTGTTGGACTCTTCTTGAGGTTCGACACGTGGAACATATCATGTACGCCATTAAGTTCCTCCGGTAGCTCCAATTTATACGCAATGGTACCAATCTTTTCCAAGATCTTAAATGGTCCAATATATCATGGATTCAACTTCCCACGTTTCCCTAATCTTGCTACACCCTTCCAAGGCGAGACTTTTAACAAAACTTTGTCTCCTACCTCGAAAGCTAACGACTTTCATCTTCGCTCGGCGTAGCTCTTTTGTCGAGCACGAGCCGCTTTGATACGGTCTCAGATCTGAAAGATTTTATCTGTCGTTTCCTGGACTAGTTCGGGACCGATCAGGTGTTTGTCTCCAGCTTTCGCCCAACATAGCAGAGAGCGACACTTGCGACCGTAAAGAGTCTCGAACGGTGCGGCTTTTATGCTCGTGTGATAGATGTTATTATAGGAAACCTCGACTAAGGGTACGTGAGTATCCCAACTGCTGCCTAAATCCATTACACATGCACGAAGCATGTCTTCGAGTGTTTGTATGGTTCGTTCGCTCTGTACGTGACTGGATTGAAGGAGAAAACTCCTTAAATAGAACAGTACAAACTGTTCTATTTATAGTACAGATCAAACCACTGAGATCAAAGCTGACGTCACCATTAAAGTGACATCTAACAACCTAACAACCTCTAAGGACTGTTACATACAACCACTGACTATCAAACAACTGATTACATAGACACTGTTTCTATAAACTACTGTTTCACTTTCCACTGATGTAGTCTAAGCACTGATGTTGAGCATCAGTGCTTTCTTCAAAGGTGATCAGTCCTTGAATGAGCAGCACTTTGGTCTTCAACAGTACTTAGGAGACATCAACAGATAGAGCTTTAGTTCTTTAATCTTCATCAGTGCTTGGCCTATCAGTGGTTGAGATGATCAGTGTTTGGAGACTATCAGTTGTTAGAGCCACTGTCAAGGGGAAAGTCTTTGCACAAGCACTGCTTGTTGTGAATCCACTGATCTGATCTAGTTTTGGGTTTTATCATCTGTTCCTTTGTTAGGGTTCAATCCCAACAATCTTCCCCTGGGACAGATGATGCCAAAACTCTTCATTATTCTTGGATCTTTATTGCCTCATCAAATATTCCCTAACTTGTCCTTTGAATTGTAATTCAAAGTCCATGGAACTTGTATCATCCTCATCCCTGCACAGTGGAAGCTCAAGGAGATCCTGTAGATCTTCAACACCTAGGCCAAGTGCTTGTTCTCTTGATATATGCTTCACCTCATCATTGGATTTGAGCAGAGTCAATACGTGGGTCTGTTTATCAGATTTCCACTTTAGTATTTTTGAATGCAATGGGTTTCTTGGGAGAGTTTTTATTGTTGATGAGTTTGGAGATTGAGGCCTGGTGATGACAACTTGAGTAGTGTCTGGAGATTTTGTTGATTCCTGTTGTTCTGCCCTAAGTGTCTGAAGAACCAACTTCATGATATATTCTTCTGAAGCTTGGTCTTCTTTTGATACTGTTGCATCCATCTGCTTTTGATGCCTTCTTTGATAATAGATGGCAGCAGTTGGAACAGTGGGTCTCCTAATGGGTAACTTTGGTTTTCTGACTGGAACCACTGCTTCTGGATAACCAGGCTTTTGAGAAGCAGTGGGATCCCTTTTTCTCAACTCTTCCAACTTTTTGTAAGTGGCCAACACTTTATCCTCTGACCACCTTGTCACTTGGTTCCTTGACCCATAATCAGCTGTTATTAGCTCTTTTTTCATTCTCTTCAGCTGCAAGGTTCTTTCTGGTACATTTTTCTTATATTTGGCCCAGATTGGAGGAGTCTGCTTTACCTTGTTTTTGATCATATTTTGAATTCTGGTTGTTTCCTTTTCTAGCTCACTAATGGTCCATTCCTTGTACTGGTGCTTTTCTGTCCTGTACTTTTTGTAAGCCATGATATATTCAAGATAATCTTTCCTCATGCTTTCATCATCTCTTTCAGATAGTTTTTGACAAAGGTCTTTTGAGAACTGTTCTAAGGTTCTGACCTTGGTGAGCAGGTATTGAAAGTATCTTTGAATCTCTTTGTCAGATTTTCCCTCTATATTTCTTTTAGAGATATCCTCTGCTTGTTGAGCCTTTAACTTCAAATATTCTTCTATGTTATTAGGCCTAGGATAACCTTGAAGAGATGGCAGATTCCTTTTTGCAGGGTCATCTTCAGAGTAGAATGATTTTATCTCCTCTCTAACTGCTAGAAGATCTAATGGATACTAGACTCATGCAGGAACAATGGCAGTATTTGGATTAAGAGCTTGCACTGAAGAGAGTGGAATAGGGTTTGGAATGATAGCAAGGGTCAGTGGTTGTGAAGTTGTTGGAGGTGGTGAAGATTCATCATCCAGTATTATCCTTCTCCTTTTGGGTTTTGGAGAGGTTGGTGGTGGATTTGTGGATTGAGTGGTAGTGATTGAAGTGGTAGGTGGCAGACTAACAGCTGTTGAAACAACTGGTGTTTCAACCACTGTTGTCATTACAGCAGATGATGTGTCATCTGATGTCTTCTGTTTTTTGGCAGGTGGCTTTTGTGGTGATGAGGATGTTTTTGATGGATCAGTGGATTGAGTGAGAGTGGTTGTGGTAGTGATGGCAGTTGTTGGGGTAACATCTGTTGAAACCACTGAAGTACCAACAACTGTTGATATAACATGTGTTTTAACATCTGTTGGTTTGGAATATTGATGAGAGGAGCTTTTGGGAGTTTGGGGAGTATGTTTTGTGATTCTGGAAGGTGTGGATTTGGGTTTCCTTACTTTTCTAGTAGGCTGTCTTCTTTTTGGCTTAGGATTTTCCTGCTCATCCTTGGGCTCAGAAGTACCCTGTTCTTCCATCTCCATTAAAACTTTCTTCTCCTGTTCAAACCTTTTAGCCCCTTGTATCTCCATAGTCTCTTTTATGCCTGCTATTGCTGCATCTAGGGCATTTTGAGACTCATCAACCTTTTTAGAACCATCTGGCTTAGGGATTTCCACAACCAAGTTAGATTTTGCATCTGGTTCAATGTATAGACCATCTTCATATCCCTTTTTCTTCTTAACTTTCTCCCCCTTTTTGGCATCATTAGGTGGGTTGTCAACAAAAATGATTGAAGGAGGAGCAGTGCCAGTGGTTTTCAGCAAATGGGCCTTAATTGCCTTGATGTCTACGTGTGTATCCTTGAACCTAGTTTCCATCAAATTTCTGATCTTTTGAATTTGAACTTCATGTTGTTGATCAGCATATTCTCTTTGTTTGTGAAGCAGAGGTTGAAATAGGTTCCAAAGCTCAATGGGAGTAGGAGCAGATGATGGAGCAGATGTTGCAGGTGTTGCAGCAGTGGGTGTTGCCTTTTGTTCTTGTAACAACTGTTGCAACATAGTTTTGATTTCTGCAATAGATGTGTCAATGTTGTCAACCCTCTCCGTCAATTCTCTATATTTTAAACCATCACCCAATTTAATGGGATCATCTGATTTCCCACTGGCAGTGGTTGTATCAGCAGTTGACTTAGGGAAAGTGTCCCAAAAGTTATCCACTGATGCCCCTTTTTCTTGGTACTGGGGACTTCTTCCTTCAGCAGGGGTAACCAGTTTAAGTGAACCAGTGAATACTGGAAACACTCTGGTTCCCAAAGAAGAAATTGCCTTCAAGGGAGTCTCACTTATGAAACTACTTTCCAAGTGTAAACCAGTGGGTTCAACACTTGTAGTAGCTGCTCCACTTGAACTATTGACAGGAAGTACTTGTACTTCCTGCAGTGTAACCTCCTCAGTTGTTGGTGGGTTAGCAATGATAGGGAGCTCAGACTCAGTCACTTGTTGAGGCCTATTCTCAGTGATAGGTGGTTGAGAAGAACTGATTTCTGTCTGAGCTATATCCAGTGCATCCAACAAAGGTATTATTGATGGTGGAATTTGGGCAGTGAGTATGGGTGTAGCAAGAGAATTTGCCCCGGGAGCTGGGCTGTGGATGATGGAATCAAGTGATTCCAGAGCATCATAATGTGGTGTCCCTGTTCTTACAACCAGATCTTTTTGAGAAGAAGCAGGAGGAGTTTGAGGCTCAGGTTGAGATCTTTCATCCAACTGCTGTGAGGAAGTAGCAGCAGTGATTATTGGTGACTTTGGTGTTGTCACAGGTATAATCTCTGGGATATCATCTTCCAGAGTTACCTTTTTTGTGGGTTTGGGGGGCTTTTGGATATTTTTCTTTTTGGGTCTTTTGTTGGTTTTAGGTGTGGGTTTCACAACCGTGGGTTTTCTGCTGTGATCACCTTGAGCAGTGGGCTCAACAGCAGGGACCTGAGGAGCAGTTGTTGCTGCTAAATTCTGCTCAGGCTCCTCTGTTTGTGTTTTTGAAGGTTTTGACAGCCTAGTAAAGGTTTCAAAAGATAGGCTGTTGATTTGAATAGGATTCCCTTGGATAAGTACATGAGCACTATCATTAGGAATCTTCTTTTGCAAATAAAAGCTCAAAAACCTTGGAAATAAAAGAAATGGTTTTTTGTTATCTTTGATATTATTAACATTTTTGACCATGTCATTAAAAAATTCTTGGGAGTAATTAAAAGTTTCATTTTGCAGGATAGCATATCCCAAGTATTGGATTTTTAATGGAGTTTCATTAAAAGCCGTGGTCTTGTTTGAAACACACATGAGGAGGGTATGAAACAAAAACCTTGTGGCAGGTGGAAAACTGCCTTTTTGCAAAGTATCCTTTTTCATTTCCTCTGCATACCCTCTCTCAAGGAAATCAGTTTGATAATTGGTTTTTGGGAAAGAAGTTTTACCTGTAATGTCATTTAATTCGAACACCTCAGAAATGTATTTGGGTGTGACAACAACCTTAATTCCCTTTACCTCAGAAGTGATAGCCCAGGGCTTTTTGTCCCGAACTTCTAATTCTGCATGTTTCCAGAACTCTCGAAGGGTATCGAGATATATGGGTGGATTGCAGGTCAACAAGGTTTTGTACCTTGAGGATGAAAGTGCGTCAATAACGGAGTGGAATGTTGTGCTGTCACTTGGTTTTTCAAGTATGCACAGGTAGTTGTGAGGAGTTTTGTATGGAAGAGTCATGGCGAGTTGAATGTGATTGCAAGAGAAAGAAGATGATGAAGGATTTGAGAGAAATGGATGGTAACTGTTTTGAGAAAGGAATTTTGAATTCGATTCGACAGTGAAAACCCTGTTTGGGGTTTTGATCAGGGTTTTATAAAGTGGAAAAGTGAATGCTGATGTGGCAGCGGTTACAAAAGATCTAACGGATAAGTACTGTCCACGGGCCAACCTTTGATGAGTAATGGAAGACGGTTGTTTAGGAAACCACTGATGGATCAAGTATGAGTGGTTTGCAGTGGAAAAATGAAAATAGTGGCTGACTTTTAACTATCAGTGGATAGCCATCAGTGGGTTAAAACACTGATTTTGAACAACAGTGATTAACAAAGAAATGAGAAAACAGTGGTTGACTTTCAGTAGTGGACAATAATCATCATAACAGATGTTTGAACCAAAACAGTGGTTATGGCAGACTTTTAAGGATTAATGAAAAATTTCATTGTTAGCTATTTTTAAGGATGGAATTATGATTTTCTGAAAACATTTTAATGCTTTTATTCATAAAAAAACAGGAGTTTGCCTGTTAGTCCATGTTCAGCATGCCAATCCTAGAGATCAAGCTTTCAAAGATGGATGTGTCTAATGCTTTTGTTAGCACATCTGCCAGCTGATCTTTAGTTGGAACATGGTGTAGAGAAATCAAACCTTTTTCATAGCAATCCCTTACAAAGTGATGTCTGATGTCAATGTGCTTGGTGGTTGAATGAGATATTGAACTTTTGATGATATATTTCAGCTACCTGACATTCCTGCATAAAAGAAGTCTTTTGAGCAATTATCCAAAATCCAATAACATATTTGGGGTAACAAACAGTTGGACTTTTCAGCTTGCAGCAGCATCATAATGATTTTCAATCAGTGGTTGTAAAAACATCTGCTGCTTGTGCTTAGTCAAAAACACTAGACCTTTTGTCTATAAATTGACATCCTCCTGTTGTAAGTTTCCACACTCTTGGCGTTGTAATTTTCTTAATAATGTGAATCTTGACAATCATGCTCCCAACATATGCTATGTTCTTTGAAGACCCACTTTTTGCCAGTTGGATTCTTGTCCTTTGGCTGTGGTACAAGTTTTTCAAACTTGTTGTCACTGAACTGTTGAAGCTCCTCTTACATGACATCTACCCAACTTTCTATCTTTTTAGTACCCCAAGGTGCATGACTTGTTGATGGGATGGTAGAAAGCCAGCAAGAATACAAGTGTTTTAGGATTGACCTTTTGAGAGAATCCCTTTTCATTAATGTTGTCAAGAGTTTGGTGAAATGGATGAGTTGTAAAAGATTGATGTTTTAAAAGGTGAAGCTGCAGATGTGAATCATCTGAGCTAACATCTGTTGGTGACTTTAATGATCCAACATCTGTTTGAAATGAAGGTGAAAGGATTTTAAAGATGGGTTTGGCACACTGATGATCTTTATCCATTTTTTTTGATGGATTTTTATCAACATTGGTTAGGGGTGAAGAAATGGTAGAGGTTTAGAAGGCTATTTTGGTCAAACACTGTTTGTACATCAGTGGATGAGCTTTAACAGCTGTTTTGTACATCTGCTGCTCTGATGAAGGAAATGATTTTGACTTGTGAAATCCCAATATCATATCCCGCATCTGTTGATGATGATTGTGAGTTACCTGCAGAACCAGATACTTGACAACCACATTTTAAATGCAAGTTTATCAGAATTAATCATAACAGCAGGGTTTACAGGGATTTTTAATGCAGAGAATTCACAGGTTTTTGCATTTAGGGTTTTATCACACATCTACTTAATGTTTTAAACATTCAATAGATTTTGGCAGTGATTGAGTATCCCAGATGATTATCACATTTTACTTTGATTGTTCATTTTGTGTTTTAATCTTTTGAGGATTTAGAGTAACACATGAATAGTCAAATGTTTGAAGTTTGTTAAACAATCAACCATCATTACTGATTCAAACTCGAGTTTATGAATGAAATGAAATGATCCAGACTCTAAAACCATCTCCTCTTGACCCATTATCAAGGAATATATTACCCTAGGAAAAAATAAAAGGGTTTTACATCCTGACAGGTGTTTGAACTTTCACTATCTAAAACACGTAAAAAGTGCAAAATATCATTCTAAAAAAATGAAGAATAATATATCCTGTTTTATTTAATTAAACCTTTACAAAAAAATAAGTAAAGATTTTCTGACAACAATATCAATTAGATCTGGTGTTTTTCAAAGTCAGTGTAACTTTTAATCAGATCAGAATCACTTCATTCTCAAGTTAAGGAAAATGGTCAGTGGTCCCTCATGTTTCGTTTTAATTAAATAAGGCTACAACTCTTCGTTTACTACTAACGATACCAATAATCAACTAGGTTAATTATTCCTAGTTAATCTTCATTTACAGGTTAACTTTTATCATTAATGGTACCTTACCCGTTTCTTAATAGTAACCGGGTTTAAATTACCAAACCCGTTTTTGGGGTGTTATAGTAGGATTTCACCCTTTTTCTCACAAGAGGTTTGGGTTAATTTCAAACTCTTTTCAACACTGATATTTCACTATCATAGTTTTGAGTTGATCCATGGTTATATCTGATGCAGATTTTTGAGACTACTGATTTTTCATCTTAATTTTAAACAATCTTGTTTTTAACTTTTAAAGGTTTTCAAAATTGTTGTTCCCATATAAGATTTTGTTCCTAAGGTTTTGTTCATCTCCCATATGTTACCAAGGGCATAAATGCCATTTTTCTGAACATAAGTCTTTAATGACATGAGATAAACCCTTAGCAGCAACCAATCATGGAACCAATAATAGTTTTCATCACAAACACTCATAAATCTATGAAAGACTATATCCAATCCGAGATTATTAAATTTTACCAACTTTAACAATCATCGGTAGTCTATATCAAATTATCAGTGTTACGCGAATTCTATGTGATAGATGACATCTTGGTTGTTTTACAAAAGTTTTCCGAATAACCAACTTTAAACGTGATTATCCTTTACTTTTGTTTTTCAACAAATACGACCAACCTTAGTATCAATAAATTTTGAGCTGAACTGTTATGTCAAATTGATTGTTAGATCGAATTTGACTCTCCAAGCTCTGATACCAATTGTTAGGATCTGAGGCTACCATGATTGTGTTTGTTTGATTATAATGAAGAAATGGATGAATATAAAAGAGATCAAATGCAACAGAAATGGTAACAAACTTTACAATACAATCAAAGAGAATTAGTTTTCGATAAACACATGCTTATCATTAAGTCAAATGATTACAGAACATAATGATTACATACATGCTTACATACTAAAACTCCCCCTCAGCATGAGCTCAATGGTTAATCGTACAAGATGACTGGATTGAAGGAGAAAACTCCTTAAATAGAACAGTACAAACTGTTCTATTTATAGTACAAATCAAACCACTGAGAATCAAAGCTGACGTCACCATGAAAATGACATCTAACAACCTAACAACCTCTAAGGACTGTTACATACAACCATTGACTATCAAACAACTGATTACATAGACACTGTTTCTATAAACTACTGTTTCACTTTCCACTGATGTAGTCTAAGCACTGATGTTGAGCATCAGTGCTTTCTTCAAAGGTGATCAGTCCTTGAATGAGCAGCACTTTGGTCTTCAACAGTACTTAGGAGACATCAGCAGATAGAGCTTTAGTTCTTTAATCTTCATCAGTGCTTGGCCTATCAGCGGTTGAGATGATCAGTGTTTGGAGACTATCAGTTGTTAGAGCCACTGTCAAGGGGAAAGTCTTTGCATAAGCACTGCTTATTGTGAATCCACTGATCTGATCCAGTTTTGGCTTTTATCATTTGTTCCTTTGGTAGGGTTCAATCCCAACAAAATCTTCAGGGACCAAATCCATAATTTTGACCAAAGCACATGGACCATTAACGTAATTTACTCTAAGAATTATTCGGGCATGTTGATGGTTCTTCTTCTCCACCCCTGCTACATTTACTATTGATGCCAAATAAGCATCAAATTTAACTTTTGCCACTTAGTCTGATTTTGATCAAAGAGCCATAAATCTCCGTCGTTCTTCTCTCACTGAATAGGCGGTGGCTGAGGTTCTTGGTTTAACCTTAGCTAAACAAATTTGGACATCCCTTGAGTTGGCTTACAACAATTTTTCGGTTAAAAGGGTTCACACTTTATGTGATCAGCTTCGTCAAACAACCAAAGGCAATCTCTCTATTTTGGAACATGGTCGAAAATTTAAAGGTTTTTGTTATAACTATTTGCTATTGGCCAACTGATAGATCATATCGATAAGACTCATTGGTATTTGTGTGGACTTGGACCTTGTTCGAGACTTTTTTCACTTCTAATCGGGATTCCAAACTCGCCCTTTATTTTCATGATTGGTTATCCCAAGCAGAGAGTTACTATTTTTTTCTAAAGTCCTTGTTGATCTGCCACTCCACCTACTTACTGCTTTTAATGTGCAACATACTCGGATTCCCTCTAACAATAGGGGTGGTGGTAGGTCAAATAGTTCTTCTCGTAGTGGTTACTCGGGGGTAGGTCAAATAGTAAATTGTGTCGCAAAGATGGCAATTATGCTAGTGGTTGCCCTAGTTTAGCATCATATGCCACTAAAGCTTTGAATTTTAATGCTTATTTAATCGAGGAAATTCATGCTCGACGTCATTTAATTCTGCTGATCCTGATTGGTTTATGGACTCCGGTGCTACAATTCACATGACATTCTCTTTGGATCATGTCAATAATTCCTTTTGGATCATGTAAATAATGCCTTTCCTTATTTGGGTAATGTCATTCAGAATTGGTAATGTTCTTACCATTTCACATACGTGTCATCCAAAGGTTTCTAATATTATCGGTTACGTGATGTTTTGGTTATTCCTAATCTAACAGAGAATCTTTTGTCGATTAGCAAACTCAAAACCAACAACCCAGTGAATGTTTTATTTTCTCAATTGTTTTATAATATTCAAGATAGAGTAACGAAATATGTACTGGCAAGAGGCAAATATGTAAACAACCTCTATGTACTTCAGGAATGACATAAAACTTTGGTGGCAATTTCTATTTTAGGTACTCAGGAATCGTTTGAAGTTTGGCACATTAAATTTAGGTGTTGTTTGTTTTTTCAGAGGTAAAACGTCTGCAGTCTGCGGACCACATCTGCAGACATCTGCAGCTGAAGAGGTGGACCAAACCTCTGTAGTGTCACACCCCCAAAATCCTCCTGCGGAGTATCACCGCTTGGAGGCGTGACTGACCAGGATCAAGCCACCAATCATATTGAACATAATAAGTAATACATAAAAGTTCAACCACACAATATGAAAGGTGTTTCAAACCAAGACGTAGTTAAGTGTTTAGCGGAAGCATAAATATGTAAACCCAACATAACTTTAAATGTTTCAAATGTTTAGCATGGCACTCAGCTGTCCATGTCCCACAACGACTCCTCTCCACTCCCATGCAAGCTCCATAGATACCTAACGACCTGCAAGGCATGTAACAGAGAGTCAACAACAAAGTTGAGCGAGTTCACAGTTGGTTGTTCAGTAATAAGTTCGTTTAACAAATCGTAAGTTCGTTTATAACCATGCCGTGTATTACTAGGCCATTTGTATGTTCATCTAGTGGGGGCTTCCCATGTTGTAAGTTCAATTAGTGGGGGCTTCCCATGTTGTAAGTTACTAGACTAGTTGTATCCATAAGTATCCTTCCCAATCCGAGGATAGTAGTAAGTATAAGTTTACGTAGGTTTTACATAAGTGCCCTTCCCAATCCGAGGACAGTGGTACGTAGCGAGTACGTAGATTTAGCGCTGGCGTCCTTCCCAATCCGAGGACGGTAGTACGTAGGTTTTACGTAGGTTTAGTGCTGGTGTCCTTCCCAATCCGAGGACAGTAGTACGTAGGATTTACGTAGGTTTAAACACTAGTGTCCTTCCCAAACCGAGGACAGTACGTAGGCTTTACGTAGAGTTTGGCACAGGCATCCTTCCCAATCCGAGGACCGTGGTAAGTAGTCTAGTAGTGATGTAAGTACAAGTAATCATTCAATCCCATTCCCAACCCACCGGGGAATCCCATGCCTTGGTAAGAGTGTGAACTCACCTTGGTTTGCTCGGTATGCTAAACTATGTGCTCGCAACAATCAATCAAAGCCTAGAGTATGCATGTATACACAGTCAGTTCAAGTTCGTAAAGATTCACATGTAATCTATGTCACAAAGTGTGTGTTTAAGAAATTATCACGTATCATATAAGCAGTTTATCAAAGTCATGCAATTCATGCTTCATATAATGTCTTTCACAGTTTGTACTGATCATGGTTATTCATTCAAATACTTGACAGGGTTAACAAGCTTAACAAGGTTTGCAACTTAACAGGATTAACATAGGTACATGAATAATAAACTAATTGTGTTAGTTAACTATCAAAGTTAACAAACGAGTAAGGTTATATAATTAACAGAGTCACATGCATATCTTAACAGAGTTAACAACTCAACAGATTTAACCACTACACAGACATAACAGTTGGGCCGAAATCAGCCTTGTTGGCGAAAACACTTGGGCCGAAATCTCTAAAGTGTTTTCGTCGAGTAGTGTTTTCATCGGGGTCCATCAATCATCAACAGTTACACCCTACAATATCCCTAAACATCGCTTACAGTTACATGATCAAGCATCACGAAATCATTCAATCAAATCATCGGTGTAATTACAAAACAGTGACACATAAATCATACAACACTCAATTAACGAAATCCTCAAACATGATCAATGGCCTAAAATCCTTAGATCTATTCATAAAATCATCATCCTTATAATTAATCATGGCCGACAACTTGATAAAGCATTCAGAGAATTAATATGATTGGACCGAAAGATATATGAAAGTAACATGGGCCTGACACTCTATAATTCACATGCAAACTTTAGTATTAACATAGCCGACAACTACAATTGCTATACACAGAATCACATGGACTATCACATGGGCTTTTAGATATTCAGAATTTTATATTTGATTGAGAATGTAATTCATCTATTATACAAACACAGAAGCCATAATGATCATCTACAATACGCCGACTTCATCATAACAGTTTATAAAAATCAATTTGCAATTATCTTATTATCATAACAGAATCATTATTCAGTTCAACAAGTAACGTATAAACATACATCAACCAGTCGATTAGCATGACATAACACAATATCGGATCCTGATCACACTAATATTGTTCAAATCTTTCGAGACTATGCATTCATTCTTGTCAATCCTATCACTCCAAATCAACATGTATTTCACATAAACTTATGTCACTAATCATATGCATAACAAACCCAACGCATCATGAACATATAATTGGAACAGCAGTTAAACTAAACCAGGAATCACTAACCAGCAATAGGTGATCAACCAGAGGGATCTCGAATGAAGGAGAGTGGCCGTCGGTTTCAAAGAAAATCGAGAGAGAGTGTGAGAGATAGTTAGGGTTGCCGAATAAACTCTCGCGTAAAGGAATCAAAATAAATTATAACTAATCGTCATGGGCCAAAAGCCCATCTCTGTTTTCGCCAGTTAGTGGTGGACGAAAACACCAAAGTGTTTTCACCAACATGGTGTTTTCGTGGGGTAGGGGTCTTCGCCAAGGGGTGTTTTCGGGTGGGGATAGGTGTTTGACAAAAGTTCCATATTAATTATAAAACACAATTCAACCTTAATCACATTATTACCATACTCACAAATATAATAAATATTATGCACCCCAAATATATGAAACACACTTTGCAACTAAGTACTAGGTTAAATCGAATAGAGACCTTGAAACTCGGGTTGTCACATGTAGTCTGCAAGAAGAAGACTGTTTGTTTTTTAACTTCTGCAAGCTTGGCTTAACTAGAGTTTTTCAGCCGGTTGGTTACGAACCTAAAGCTCGCTTAATCGATTATCATCTATTATTGTTCATACCTGACTGATTATAACAAACAACACCTAAAGCTCGTTTAATTGATTACAGGTAACACGAAAACCTGTACCATATTGAACTTACTTGGGTTCTCAGTGGTTCTAGCACATAACAGATTTCGAAGGCTTCCAACTTTTAAAAAAAGATAAAGTGAATCAGTGTAAATTCATTAACAGGTCAAACAAAATCAGTATAATTCATATATCCTATGATCAAAACAATCAAATTTGATTATCTTAGCTTAAAAAGCCAAACAAATAATACCTGTCAATAGTTGAAAGTTGTAATATTGTAACTCTATACAGGTAATTTGTAACAAGAAAAACCCTAAGAGGTTGAAGAAAGGGGATCGCAGGGTTGAACGAAAGAAAAAGATGGAGCAGGTTAAAATTTTAAAGTTACATGTGCAGAATCGATGAAGAAGCGAGCAGGTTAAAATTAAAGTTACATGTGGAGAATCGCTGCTGTGGAGATCTCGACGGAGGGGACGGCTGTGGAGATTCAATGGAGCGTCGTTGTGTGGAGAAGAGGATACTAGGGTTTTGAAAGAGCAGAAGAGTTTGGAAGAGGTGTGAAGATGTGAGGCCAGGTCTGTTTGAGGAAGAGGTTTGGAAGATGTTTTTTTTTAATAAAATCACTTCCAAAAAACAAACAAGTTGCAGACTCAAACGTCTGCGCGTGGTCTGCGTGAGGCAGACATAAGATGTTCTGAAGTGCTTTTCACAAAAAAACAAACACCCCTTAATCATGTAACATCTGATACTATTTCCTTTTTGAGTTGTCTTTCTGTTACCTCTGATTTGCCTAAACAAAATGTTTATTCTTTATTCTTCGTCTCAACTTTCGAAAACACGTCGTTTGCTATTTGAATAAATGACAAGTGTTCTTACACCCACTTGATTTCATACATTGTAACTTACGGGGTCTTGGACCAGTACTTTTGTGGACAACAATCGGTCTTATGTAGTTTTGAATGATTATTCTCATTTCACGTGGTTTCATCCATAAGCATCAATATTTTATATAACATATTATATTGCTCAGTTAGCTAACGGATTCAAACGTGATCTTAACTCACCGTTATGGGTCATTTTATTCACCAATTTATGGCACAACGACGTGCATGTTCATCTTGACAAAAAAAAAAAAAAAAAAAAACGAACGACTCGGGTTACAAAATTAAAATACAATTATAAATAAAACCATTTTTGTAAACTTGTAAAAAAATAAGCTTATTACTTGTAAACATGTAAGTGTGTAAACTTTTAAATATGTAAGCATGTAATCCCGTAACATGCAAAATCGTAAACGTGTAAACTCTTAAACATATAACTTGCAAACATGTAAACTTGTAAATAACATATATCACAAACTCTTTTCCGTATAACCTATGTAAAACATTTTCAAAACACTATCAATGTTTAAAACCTTTTTAAAATAGGGTTAAGTTATTGTACAAGTGGGTCTTAGCATACAAAATATCCTTAACATATGAAGTGAAGGAGAATTTGTTTTTTAAATTTTTCTTATCTTATTAAGCACGTATTTTAGTTCCAGAATTAAAAAAAAGTCGTTATTTTACACTAGTAGAGTAATTATAATTATAATTACTTTACGAAATTGTAATTACCCTACAATAATTACTCTACTACTGTAAGTTCACAAATTTTTCCATTTATTTACATTTTGCAATTAAGAATCATCCTTAAGTGGGAAAAAATTAAAAAAAGAAAAAAAAAATCTCTTCTTCACTTCTACGTTAAAGGTATTTTGTATGTTAAAACTTATTTGTATTTAATCTTTACACTTTTAAAATAAACGTGATGTAGAATATAAAAATCAGATACTTGAAGGTCAAACAACACGTATCAAAAGAAAGTTTTAGACTATCTATACCTTAACTTGCAAACATGTAAATAACATATTCGTAAACTATTTTTTAAATAACTAATGTAAAACAATTTCGAAACGCTATCAACGTTCAAAATGCTTTTTAAAAAAACTTCATGTAAGATATAAAATCAAGTATCGGATACCTAAAGGTCAAACAACACGTATCAAAAGAAAGTTTCAGACTATCCATACCTTAACAACGTATTTTCCAATATGCCTTTATAGTTTTATGTCTTTCCTAAGGATTGTGGTATCCTTAAGAATCCGGTGTAGCCTTGGGTAGGCAGGCGCTCCTTTATTTATTTATTTTTTTTGCATATTCGATAGACAAAAATCCTGATCATACCCTTTAAAAGTTTGATTGAATCACTCCACTCGTTCACACCACTGCTGAGAATATGTTCATTAGAGATGAGTTGGTAAATTAGTTACGTTCCTGTGTTTCCATATTCTAGATCGTTACTAGTGTTTTGTTTTCATTTTATTATTAGACATATATATACGTTACGAAATTACATCGAGATAGTTGGTAAACGGGCAACAAGCTCCGCCGTTACCCCTTTTTGTTTTACCATTTTGGATTAATGTTTTTATTTATTTATTTATTTATTTATGATTTTCTTATACTATTAATGTAATAAAACTCATATTTAAAATAATAGTTCGTAGATGTATAATTTTATAAGTAACTATATTGTTAACATCCATAAAAGCTATTTACAAAATAAATTCCAAACGTATAAACTATTTGCAAAATATATAATCGTAATCTACTAAATAAAAATGAACTTAAATGTTATACATGTTTAAATAAATATTATAATCGATGATTCAAGTTATGATTTATAAACCAAGTGTATATGTAATAATTAAGTTCAAGCCCAGCACTTTTTCAGTCCAGAATTTATAAACTAAACTTAACGAGAACAAAGAAAAAAGAAAAGCTGAATGGACCAAACTTGAAATTGGGCCAATCTGTGGGCTCAGCCTGAATAAATAAAAATGAAAGTGGTGGAGACGGGAGATATATTAATCTAAACAATACCAAACTGTTGCATTTATATCTTCAACTAACTCGCCGGAAAAACAATTCTTTCGCCGGAAAGTCTTATGTGGCCTTCTGATAGGCTCTTGAAGGTTTAGAAATGACCAAATGTAGGGGCGGATTTACATTCAGTTAGGGGTTCCCGAGAACCCGTTCGATCCGCAATTTATAGTGGTAAAGTATATACAATTTCTGAAGGAACCCTTTAACATTTTGTGTAGGAACCTTAAAAACAAATGTCTAGAGTGGTTCACTGGTTAATGGCAGCACGGATTAACTTGAAGTCGCATGTTTGAGTCTAGTTAAAACCCTTTTTATGCCTTTTGCGTTTTTTTTTCTTTTTTTAATGAAAAACGAACGAGCGACTTAGGGTTTTGTTCCTTATTCGCTTTTTTCCCCTTTCCCTTATACTCTCAAACCCAAACACACAGCCATCCTCTCCACTGTCCAGCCACTCGTCTACCATTATCACTACCACTCATCCACCATGGGGATGTTTGGCTTAGCTTTTCAAACCTCCTTATGACTTTTTGGAAAAGTTAATAAGTTACAATATAGTAACTTATTGACTTTTCCCCTCACATACACTCACAAACCCAAACATCATTTAACTTTTCAAAAAGTTAATAAGTTATAAGTTGGCTAAAATAAGCACTCCCAAACACCCCCCATCTCCACTCTCCGATCTCCACTCGCCGGAGTTGAGCAGTCACGCAGCCGCAGCCCCATCAGCCTTCCCTCAATCACTCTCTTCAGCTTTCAGGTTCGTTTATACCCCTTTCTCTAAAAGTTTATGATGTTATTTGTGATTTTGGGTAAGTTGATATTATCTTGCAAGTCGTTGTCACTATTGATTTCGTTTATACCCCTTTCTCTAGACTAGAATTATTATGAATTTGCATTGATATTTAAATGAATTCAATTCTAAAATCGTTATATTTTCATGATTTTACCTTTGTTTTCTGAAGTCATCAATAACTCTATTTCCAAACAATCCAAATCTGCAATTTACAGTGGATTTCGAATAACTATGTTTCGAAACAATCCAAATTTGCACTCTACAATTGATGGCGTATAAAATTGATTTTATAATTAGTATGAATTTGGTTTTTGATTGATTATTGGCTTTTTAATGTAGTCTTCCGCATGTAGTTATTGTATTGAATTCTCCATTAGTTTATCTCTGTTAGTTTTGATATCATAGTGACTTTGGGTAAATTGATTTTGAGATAACGACTTGCAATTCTCTATTAGTTTAATCTATTTGATATTATGATTTGATCATTGGACGGTTGATGATGAAAATTTGTAATGCAACGTTCGCTACATTGAATGAGTACATACAACAAGTTTCGATCGAGAATGTCAACGTTTTCAAAAGATGAAACCTCGTAGGGAACAACTGTAGACATGCTTTTTTTATTCGTAAAGACCATCTTATTTATGTTACATGTTTTTAAATTTATCATGACGTTATATCGTATTTTTATTATGTGATGAACCTTACCCGACCCGAACCGTCGAACCGACCAATAGTTTTTATGTTCAGACGTATGATATTGGAACACTTAAAAAAGTGAACCACTTGGAAAAAATTCCTGGATCCGCCACTGGAAGTGATATGTTTTTTTGGTAGAAAAATATCAAACCCGGCTTTTATAGCCGAGTTTGCTTCGTGTGAGTATGTGAGATAGACAAGTGTTCGCCGGAGAAAAACGGTGGGGTGACTCAAAGGATATGTGGTGGTAGCCAGCAAAATACGTGGTGAATGTGTGTACATTGAAGTTTCGTTTAAAGATATGTGAAAAGGTTAAGGCCGGCGACATAGTTTGCTTACCGGTGTGATCCTCCACATTTTCTTTATTATTTATAGAGAAAAATGCCCAGATAGTCCCTGTGGTTTGCCCATTTTTCACCTTTAGTCCCTAACTTTCTAAAATTACATCTATAGTCCCTAACTTTTGCAATTTCGTTCGCGGATAGTCCCTGGCGTGGATGGGGGTTAGTTTTTGGTGTTAAGTGGATGCGAAATGACCTAAATACCCTTACTATTAAATTAATACTAAAAAATTAAAAAAGTATACTTAATATTTAAATATCTTCATCTCCCCCACTTTCACCACCATCTTTACTTTTGCCCCCTACCCACCCCCACCCACTCTTCCCTTTCTCTTTCGTCTACAACAAACCACCATCCCCACATTTCTTTCTCTCTTCCTCCTTTTCTACACCAAATAACCATCACCGGACGCCATCATCACCACCACCAACAAACCATCATCTCTCCGCCGCGTGTTTACCAACACACCTCCATTGCCACCGGACATCGAACCAGTTAAACCTGGACCCGCACCAGTCCGACCATGCGTCTTGAGGCACAATGGTCGGTTTTAACAATGAAAATCTGTTACTTTTTTGGGTTTTGGTCTGGTCTGGTTCAAATCGACAGTCTGGTTTGTTAATCCCAACTTCAACTGACTGCTGACTTTTATTTTTCATTTAGACTGCTTACTGTTCTCTTCTTAGTCAGTTAGTTGATGATAATGATGACTGATGTAAATAATTTATAACAAGTTCATCTGATAATGTAAAACCTATCGGTGAGCGGCCGCCGTAACCACCTCCTTTGGAATACATCGAGTCAGACCTAGGTGTGGATCTGGAACCGTTACCATTACCGGAAGCATCGTAGAACGACGTCGTAGCGAAAGACGAAGAGCAGGATTTTGGAACGATCTTCTTGAACGATGAGGATGATGAAGATGAGGAAAACGAACTCGACGGTTTCCGGTGGTGTAATGCCGGAGTGTTTCTTCCTCTGGATGAAGAAGCTGCCATTTATCGATGAAATTCGATGATTATATAAGTATATAATAAGCAATCGGAACTTTTCAAAAGTGAGATACTAGAATATGAGTGTGTGTGTGTGTGTTGTCAGAGGTTCACATGGTGCTTTGTTAAAGTGGAGAAGATTGTTTGAGTGAGTGAGTTAGAAGAAAGTGTAGAGAGAGAAACAATGTGCGTGAGTGTGAGTATCTATACCTATAGAGAGAGAGTATTATACATAATAATTAATTAATTCATTTTGTTTTACTTAAGGGCATTATAGTCATTTTACACCAACTTAACTAATAAAACTAACCTCCATCCACTCCAGGGACTATCCGAGAACGAAAATTGAAAAGTTGGGGACTATAGAGGAAATTTTAAAAAGTTAGGGACTAAAGGTGAAAAAAAGCCAAACCACATGGACTGTGAGGACCGTGAGTTCGGGTCTTCGAACGTGCTCAGACCGGATCTAACAACTACAGACTCTTGCGGAATCCAAGAAATTAGTAGGAGTAAGAGTAACACCGTAGACACCGTTTAACATCATTCTCATTGATAATAATGGCGATTACAAGAGCCTCAGAGAATTTCGACAGGGCTTTGCCTTGGGTGTCAAGAGTTCAATACCAAATCAGGACCCAAGCACCTCTATTTATCAAAGGCTGCCCATCCGGGTGAAACATGCTACTGCCCATCCATCCGGATGCGGATGTCCATCCGTCCGGATGGAGTTACAACATGTTCCTAACCGTTGTTTCATCCCGGATACTATACAATACATACAATAAACATTATACAGACATCAAACAGGTTAAACAAAGACTCGATACAGACGAAAGCTACAGACATAGTGCATTCACAGACTCCCCCTTGGATGTAGCTGTAGTCTTCTTCCTGTATAGTCTTGATCAATCCTTCCTATTGCGTCTTCTCTCCCTGTACTTTCTCTTTCTCTCCTCTGCAGTTCTGCCAGCATCCTCTTTCTCTTGTGTCTCCCTTCATTTATCCACCATTCACGCTTTTCTTTGATTCCACCCATAGACTTTGATCATCTAGGAATTTTCCGCTCTTCAGATTCAATCGGAGTCTGATCAGTCTCAAAACTCCCCAATCTCAGTCTACATTTAGCACGCTTAGCTGCTTCAGCCATCTTTTTCTCCATCCTTTAATTATGACGCTCTTCCTTGAGAAACTCTTCCAATTCTAGATCTCTCCAATTTGACTCCCAGTAGCGCCCTAATTTGATATCTTTCTCAAAGCAAACTTTCACTAACTTATGATATCTTTACGCCTGCTCTTTGTCAGCTTCATAATACATGATCTTGTTGAAGAAGAGGCATTCGATATCCTTCTTCGAGCAGTTAACGAGCCACATAGGATCAAGAACGTGAATGTATCTCCAATTCTTTCCATCAAACAAAGTTATCACCGCCTCACATGTCTTTGGATTGAAGACCCAGCCTTTGAAATCCTTGTAGAAATCTTGCTCCATCTCTTTTAAAGGCATGTTCTTCATACGACGTGGTCGTCTGACATGTAGTGTGATATCTTTCTCACCTGTAACTGGATCGACTTTAACTGTACGCTTTGGTCTATGAGGCTTCCAATCTGGAAAGTTCAATGTAGCTTGATACTTTATGTATCTCCACAATCTTTGCTCATAAAATCTCACTTCTGGACCATGAAGACACTGCTGAAGGTTTTTTGTTTTCACTATCTCTTCAACATCCCACCAAGGTAGTGTTCGGATATCTTTAAGGAACTTGAAGTACTGAACACCATATTCACGTTTAATGGCATATACCTTCATGTCTTCCAGATAACCCCATGATAAGATGTCTCCAAGCGATTCGTCTGGATGTCGAGTGAAGAACTTTAATGGTCTTTTGAATTTTCTTTCTTCGACCATTGGCTGTCTAGACCACTTTTTCTTTTCTTCTCTAAGTTCTTCTTTTGTAAGTGTCTTTGGAGGACCTTCTGTGCTTATCTTTTCAGCAACTTTCCTCCTGAGATCATCTTCATTATGAGTATGAAATAGTTCACCAAAAGTAGGAAAGTTATCATCTTGACCGGCATAGTGAAATGGAACATCTTGGTTAGAGTCAGATGAATCATCTTCAACAATCACATCGTTAAAATCATCCGCATCTTCCACAAACGTGAACACATATTCACCATCTGGAGCTGTTGAAATCTCGTCTTCAATATCAAACTTCTAGTTTTCATCATTCATACCCAATGCTTCCAACATCGACTCCCTTGTCCAGTTCTCTACCAGTTCTCCCTCTTCGACATCATGACTCAGATAAATAACTTTGGGAGTATTAGAGAATACCTTTTTAAGATTAGCATCTTTTGCACCGGATGTAGACTCCGCCTGAGGTTGTTCTTCCTCTCTTTCCTCATTCAGAGTATCATCAAGATAATCATCAACTTGATGGCTACCAGATGGTCTCACAATCAGTGCACCTCCATTACCTCCTTGATCATCATCATCACCATGATAATTATCAATATCATCAAACCAATCTTCTAACTCTTTATCCTTTTCATCATCTTCTTTATCCCTCTTCACCAACTTTCACATCACTTTTCTTTCTTTTCGACGCTTTATCTCATCACGCCTCTTTGTTTCTTCTTCACTATAAGGAACATCTATCATCTCACCTACACGTATAAACTGTTATGCAAGAACGATACCTCTTTCAGTGTTAACTTCAGCATCAACATTAACCTCAACATCTGCAACATTAACATCAGCATCTGGTTGTTGCTGCTCTTGTTGAATGGATGATCCAAGAATTTCTTTAGTATCAATCACAACACCCTTTCCTTTATCTTTTAAAGCTTCAGCGGCTTCTTCAGCATCTTTCTGTTCTTTTTCTATCCTCTGAGCCGCAGCTCTTCGGATTTCAATTTCATCGAAAGCCGCATGAACGTTGATCCCAAGTTTGTCTTCTATCACAGCATACAACATTTCTATCTGCTTGGACTTGTTCTCATTTTTGACTTTCAGATCTTCTAACTCTTTCTTCAAAATCTCATTAGCATTGCTTCATTCAAAGCATTGTTCCCTGCTTCGACATCCAACAACCTTTCATTCATTGCAAACATCTCATTTTTAATCAGTACCATTATCGCTTCTGATTCGTCTAACCAGAGTTTTATCACCACCTGAAACTTTAGGTACATACTTTCCTATCGGAACGGTTGGAGAAGTTTGTCCCTTTCTAGTTTCAGTTACAAAAACCTTCGGAACATTCTTCTTGACTTGTGATGTCGAAGGAGATTGTTTTGATTTTTGAGCAAACGATGTTTTAGCTTGAAATTTTGATTTCCATATTTGTTGGTTTTGAACATTTGTCTTGAAAGTTTTACCAGTTTCTCTAGTTTTGAAAACTTGTTTTACTGGTTTTTCAACAAACATGTGAGCCTTTCTTTTCACATCGTTAGGTTTCCGTTTGTTCTCAACAATAACGGTCTTAGGCCTAGAGTTGGTACACTTTCGTGCTATGTGACCAATCTCCTTACACTTGAAACAAGTTCGGTTATCGGGAACCCAACTTGTTCCCTCAGACTCTTTTTGTGCTGCTTTCTTAGCAAAGAACTCTTCGTTTGATTTCTTGAAAATTTTGGATTCTTGATCACCGAAAGAATTTGAACTTCTAACAAATTCAGTTCTTTTCACATAGTTTGATTTCTGAAACCTCGTTTCTGATTCGACTTACCGCCCCAATGCCCATTACCACCAGTTTGATTTTTATTTTGAAATTGTGGTTTAGGTTTGTTGTAATAAGTTTTAGCTTTCAGAAATCCTTTCGAACTTGACAACTTTTGAACTTCTGACACGTCAACTTCTACCAACTTGAAAACCTTCTCAATTTTGTCCAAATTAACGTTTTGAATCGAAAAATCCTGATTCGAATACAACTTATCAGATCCATTCATCTGGTACATAACCAGAGTAGGTTCGTCATCTAAGTTGTTTTTGGATTTGGGAATGTAATTATTCATAAAACACTCTTCATCTTCAAAACATTCACTTGGATTGTCACTTTCACTTTTTAAAACATCATTTACCACATTTTTAACCAACTCTGGATCAAGTTTTTCTTCATCAGACGATTTCTCAAAAGTGACATCAAGGTTTTCTGGTAACTTATCAATCTCAGATTCAGTTTTGATGTTTAAAGCTTTGTCAACCCCCAAGTTACTTCTAGAAAAATCACCATTTACGGGTGGTGGAATGCGGTTATACTTGATGCGTGTCGTGTGTTATAGGTTTTTTTTTGTATATTTTTAGCCCTTTTTACACTTTAGTCAAGTTTTAAATTTATAAAACACGATATTTTACTAACACCAAACACACATATGGGCAAGTGCACCCATCGTGAGCGTAGTATAGTGTTGGTAAGATACCAAGGTCGTCCAAGGACACAAGAGCTTTTAATACCGGTTTATCCTCAACGTCTAATCAAATCAAAAGTTTAGAAAAATGTTTTAAACTAGAAAATAAAAACTAAAAATGCTGAAAAATAAAAATAAAAACAGATAGACAAGATGAATCACTTGGATCTGACTCGCATTTAGTGTAACCTTTGATTATTTCCGCACTTTTGCACTTTTTAAAAGATTATCTTAGTTATAGTAGTAGGCCTCTATTTTGAAGGTGACGTTACCCTCAACCCAGTAGTTTGAGTCAGCAAGGATACAATCCTAAAGGGTTGGATTATTGAAAGATAATTAATTAAGTTATTAATGCATAATGTGGTAGGCCCCTCTTTTGATGGTGACGTTACCCTCGGCTAAGTAGTTTGAGTCAGCAGGGATACAATCCTAAATAGCCGGGTTAAAGTTTTAATAGTAGTTTACATATGAGGGGGTCAAGGAGTTCGGACCCCCGCCATCCAATACCAGTGGGTATTGAAGGAGGTCCTACTAAACTTGACCCAGGTCCTTGCAGGATCTATACATTGAACAAGGCAAGACTCTTACCAAACCATTCCCTTAACCCCCGACCAGGTAGCCAACATATCTCCATATAGACCGTGGAGATATGAATGGTGAAAATCTTTTATTTTATAGAGACAGTAAAATAATGCCAAGACACCACGGACAAATGATAAGGAAGATTCACCTTCAACTTAAGAAACTAGTTATTAAAGTCATTAATACATAACCAAATAAAAAGTGCGAAAAGATTAAAAATAAAAAGTATTACTCTAAACACTTGTCTTCACCAAGTGATGTAAGAGACTTAGGCAAACATGGCCTTTGATTGTCAAGAACTCTTACGATCAATCCTGGATCCCGAGACTACTCACACACTCTATGATGGATGATGGTGATGGATGTGGGTTGTGATGGTGGTGGTGGGTGGGTGAAGTGTGAGAGAGGTGGTTTGCCAAGGGATGGTTTGCAAGTGAGCCAAGCACCCCTATTTATAGCCTGCACAGAAGCCCGGACACGGCCCCGTATCTATTGGGCACGGCCCCGTGTCCATCCATCTTCTCTTTCTTCATTAAATGCAGTTTGTCTACATTAGTTGACCACACCCCCGTGTCCGCTGGGCACGACCCCGTGTGCATAAGCGTATCTGTACTATCAAGATTTGCCTAGATTCTGCGAATCTTAGCGTTGACCACGGCCCCGTGTCCGCTGGGCACGCCCCCGTGGTGGGTGATAGAAGCTTCTACAACTTTGTCTTTTTTGCAGACACTTGGGCACGCCCCCGTGCTCATTGAGCACGGGGCGTGTTCAGCCTTCTGTTCTCTTGTTTTTGCTTGGGGAGATGCTGTCGAGTGGTCGAGCATGCCACGTTTATTCCTTTTCTTGTATTATTGTTAGATTTAGCTGCATTTTTGCTTCTTTTGTCCATTTAAGCTCTTTTAACCCTGAAAATACAAAATGAAGACAAAAACACACTTTTTCCAACATTAGTACTAAAAAGGGTTAGTTTTATGCCACATTTGATGTAATTTATATGTTGCATTTTGCGCACATCAAATACCCCCACACTTAAATCTTTGCTTGTCCTCAAGCAAAATTCTTTATAATGTGGCTTACACACCCAAATGGAATGGGTAGAAGAGAAAGTTTTTGGGCTTGTCATAGAGTGTCGGGATTCCAAGATTCTTTATTAGGTTTTATTTTTATTTTATTTACGATCATATTCATCATGATTTATTTAGAACATTACATAAGATAAGTTATTTATTAGGGCATAACATGCCTCTTTAAAATTCCATTTATATACAAGTTCACATACCTCACGGGGGATCACTCAACACTCGGCCGAAGGTGTATTTTTGTGAAGCACTCGAGAGCGGCATGGAACTTACTCCTACCTTAAGCTTGCCAAGCAATCAATCCTCCTTTTTAACTATAAACCTTTGTAAATATCAAGAGGACTTTTGGGGGAAGGGTTAGGCTTGGGTTAAAGGTTAGTAGAAAAGGGCGAAAGGCGTAAAAAGCGTCGGTTTTCGTAAAACATTTTGTTTTTGTGACTTTTTATTCTAATGAAGCATTAATCAAACAAGCCTTCTTTTGATGAGCTTTGTTTGTTTATTGCTAACTTCATTTTTCTTTTCTTCTCTATGAATTATTTTATTTTATTTTTTTTTGATAAGGAAGTCACAAGAAAACCGAGCTTTGTTACTAAAATAAAACGGTCTAAGATGAAAAAGGGTTTTGGTGGGTAAAAAGGGTGTTTGATTTGGGTTAAGAAATGAAAAGGTTTAGGCTCAAAGTTAACTATGGGGATTTTGGGTACGTGGTAAAAAAAAAGAAAAATAATGGTGTTGAAAGAAAAAGGGTTAGTCCTAATGCCTCCATCATTTACTTACTTGGGTTTAAGTTGGTAAGGACCGGGAATGTATCGTCATGGCAAGTTCTAGAGTTGTAAGAACCAAGCGGCTATTCACACAAGAAACGAAAAATGAGCATTTAATTCAAATATGTGTATTTTTATGCTAAAAAAAAGGCTCAAAACTCACTTTTTGTGGGAATGGGTTTTTATGTGATCAAGTATATATAATCAAATTTTAACTAGATTTGTCATGCCGTTTCATAATTTTCTTATGTTGGTTCTTTTTTATCACGACGCTATCGGTTGTAAATTTGTAAAAATATCACCTTTTTAGAACTTGTAATTCCTGAATTAAACCAAGACAAGTAAAAAAATGAAAATATTTTGAAAAAATTTGGGGTGTTTAGCGGTTCCAATAGAGTTTTGTGTAAGGCTTGTAATTAGGACTTGCAAAATTCAAGGTTTTAGCATCCACCCACACTTAAATTACACATTGTCCTCAATGTGTCCCAAAAATAAGTTTTTAGGTTGATTGAATGTGTAAAAGTGTGTTTAAAAACAATTTTTTATGTTACTGGGTATCTAGACACGGGCCCGTGTCGGATGAACACGGCCCCGTGGTCAGATTGCCAGTAACGAGAACTTACAGAAGGTGGACACGGGGGCGTGTCGGATGGGCACGACCCCGTGTCTGGCAAAAATCTGCATAATTTAGACAAACAGCAGGTCTGGGGCAATGGGCACGGGGGCGTGTTGGCTGAACACAACCCTGTGTGGACAAACTGCAAAGGTGTAAAACAGGTTTTTGGCTTCAGTTTTCCTGTCCCGGCTTTAGTAGCACTAATGTTTAGTGCTCTAAGCCTCGTATGTACCTGTTTAACTAATAAATGCCACACCAAACAATAACAAACATCCTAATTTACCAAAGTTAATCATCCACATCACAAGTTAAAAAGAAAAAAGAAATGCAGAAATTAAAAAGTGTTAGAGAAAGTAAATTGTTCAACAAGCGGCACGCAGGCCAGAAATTGTTCGTGAGAAAAGGGGGTTAACCTGTAGGACCTCCATCCGTGGGATACTACCTTCTACTCCTCCCGCTTAATCCATGTCCTCGTCTTCATCATCATCATTTCCTCCTCCGTGACCCGCCATATACTCCCGGATGTTTCCAATATCATCCTGTATGTCGGAGATGTTTCTCTCTATTGCTCCGACCCAGGTGTATGTGTTGCTAGCCATATTGTAGGTGTTCCTGGTGCACATGAGGTTTTCCTGTAATAAATCATGTAAGCTTTGAAAGTTAGGAAAACCGCCTCCTTGAGAGGAGGATTGACCCGGATCACCATGGTGCTGGTAATGGTACTGAGGAGGAGGATGGATGGGTGGAGCGTGTAAGACGAGTGCTTCTTGCGGGTTCCATGCATGCCCTTGAACCGTTTGGAATCTGACTGTCCGGTCATCTGCTTCATTAATTAAGTTCATGGAGTGGCAAATGACCATGTCTACTATCCCCGACCATGGCCCCTTGTGGAAGGACCTCGGCATGTTCACGAAGTGTTTGAAGAGGCGGTATATCCACCCTCCATAAAAGATAGGAGTCGGGGGAGTAGTGAGCTGGTTCCAGTGCATGTTTCGGAGCAGGAGATATGGAACATCAAGGTTGACCCGGTTGTGGATGCAATGAAGGACTAGTAGATCCCGCAAACCTACAACACCGCTGCTGTCGTGCCTCTGACTAAGAGAGTAGGTGAGGACCCTGTGGATGTAGCGGTAAAGAGGGTCTCTCAAATGGGTACTCTTAGTTCGGCTTGGGTTGTAGTGGCCTTCTCCTATTTGAGCCCAAGCAGCTTGGCGGTCACTTTCCTTGATCTCGCGGAGACCGCCGGTGTTTTCCTCATCCCCAGCATCTTCTTCCGAATACAACCCCACCAGAGCCCCAAATTGAGCAATTGAGATCCGGTATGTGGTTCCTCCACATCTGAAACACCCTTATCATGTTTTAATCATAAATGCACAGCGGAAAAACATGCCGTAATTGTTTTCTTTTTAACTGTTCTAATATACTTGAATATTGTTTAAGTCGACTCTTTTTAACATAAATACATCATTCAACACTTATGAAATGTAACTATGTTAAGAAGTAATTACAAACAACGTGATCGCTTTCCCGTACAATCCATGATCTTCAACTCGACCCTCGTTCACTTGTCCATCATGAATATTTGACTAACCTGTGGTCACCACATATATAATCAACCCGTTAATATTTGGTGACATCATATGCATTAGAATAAGGACATAAAAATATAACCACATAGCGATCTATTATTTTATACAACTCCATCATGACATTCCTTTGAGTTCATTCTTTACACCGAGCATCCAAACTTTGAAAGCCCAATACTTTCATACCCGCATTCCTGTTTCATTCTCAATACACTCTCTTAGTAACGTGAATATTCAAACATACTAAAGCCCTATATGCATATATACAAGCTCCTTTCTTTCATGTACATAAATCCTACTTCTTGTATACGTAGCTACATACGTATTTCATACACATATCATACCTACATACATACATACATACTTACATACACACATACATACATACATACATACATACATACATACATACATACATACTTATACACACACATACTTACATACATACATACATACATACTTACACACATACATACATACTTACATACATACATACTTACATACATACATACATACTTACACACATACATTACATACATACATATCCAAGCTCTTATGTGCCTCTTTCATTCCCATATAATATACTACAAATCCTAACCATAAACATCCATAAATAAATATATATTGTTATCATACATACAAACCTACGATCATACTTATAACGTTCATGCTCACCTACGGATTCCATATACCTTCTTAGTCCGAAAAATCATTAACTGTATTTGAACAACATAATTAAGGTTTTTACGATCTTCTTGTAGGTTTTACCAATTCCCGTAAGTTTATCGGGGCCTCAACAATAATCTTAGGAAGATACGGAAATTTGAAACGTAATAAAATACCAAAAGCATACACATGTATCTGACCCCCACCGTAAGCTACGGTGGCTACCGTAGCTTACGGTAGCCTTTAAAGTGGCTACGGTGAGAAGGGTCTGCCTTACGGTGGAAGAATAATTCATCAACACCTACCGTAGCTTACGGTGGCTACCGTAAGCTACGGTAGAACCCAATTCAGCAAACCTTTATTCCCATTATATGTTCATATCCTACCGTCAGACACTCGAACCTCTTTCTTCTCCGTTTTTTTTTCGGGTTTCCAATATGTAAAATAATCATATACAAACTCCCGAATCCTTCTAACACTTAACCCCATGATCAAACTAACTATCACATCACGCCATGTCACTTACTTTTCTTTTGACCCGTTCATTCATTTATGTAATTTCAAACATATATAACTTCCTACGACTTACCTCATCAATACTCATTTTAGTTTTTACTCTTTCTCATAATTTCACACATGATTTCCTATGTTCAACACATCAAACTTTATTTATAAGATAAGAAGTGATTCCGGAAATTACTTACCTTAGCGTCCGTATTTGTATCTGTTATCTTGCCTCCTTTAGACCCGTTAGCCTTCCATGCTTCCATCCACCTTGACATAATCCATATACTTTCATGTCATCGCAATCTCACTAATGTTAGCATACATGATTGTACATATTAACGATCATATTAAATGCATATCTCACATTTGACTTTCTATAACATTACAATTGTGACAAAATCCTAGCCTTGCTACTTATGCATAGTTGACTCTCAGGAAGTCAACAATTTATCATATGAGCTTTCAACTTAATCTCATACATTCGTATCATCATAATAGACCATACAATTGTCACTATATGCATTTCATGCTCATGGTACATTATGTATTCAACCACAATATCACCTAGTTATATGCATACACCAAACATATTCAATTTCCTCCATACTAGTGATTCTTATAATTCTACAACTAGCACCTTCTCATGAAATTCTTCTACATTGAATTTTTCAAGTTTACTTATCATCAATCATATCGTAACCACATTCTACTAATATTCATTCATTATTTAGCATATAATTTCACATTCTAACCTCTACTAGGCATTTCATCAAACACTTGGTGTGCGTACACCATTTAACGCACAATGTACAATTAACTTATGCATAATCTTCCAAATTTTTACTTTCAATCATCAACTTACAATTTTTTAAATTGGGCGTTTATGTGATGTTATCTACCCTCTAACACCTTAGTTAAGTTAGATAATCAATAAATTTCAATTCTTAACTAGCAATTATCTTTCGAATTGGTTTCTATCCAAAACCCATCAAAAGTTCATCAAAGATGAACATGCAAAGGCAAAACAAAGGAGATGGTCATTTACCTAAAATTATTGTTAGGATCGGAGGCTTTCATGATTGTGTTTGTTTGTATAATTTGAACAAATCAAATAGAAATGAACAGAGTTTAAGTGCAGCGAAAATGAAAAACAAACTTTGTAAACACAATCTTAGAGAGAAATAGTTTTGATAAACATTTGCTCTTCATTAAGTCGAAAGATTTACAATACAAATCAAAAGATTACAAGCATGCTTACAAACTAAACTCCCCCTCAGCCTGATACTCCATGGTTGGTTGCACAAGATGAAAGGATTGAATTGAGGAGAAGAACTCACTCAAAACGATCAAATGTAACAGTACAGAGTACTGCTCCATTTATAGACAAGCCAAACCACTGAGGCATCTCAGCTGACGTCACCATGAAAGTGACATCTAACAACCTAACAACCTGTAACTACTGTTCCTATACAAACACTGCTATTTTTAACCACTGATTCTTCATGAGACAAGTAATACACTAAACTACTGCTATCTTCTTCCATCAGTGCTTTCCTCAAAGTTGATCAGTCCTTGAGTGGGCAGTGCTTTGTCATCAGTAGATAGATCCAGCAGTGTTTACTTCTTCAGGGCTTTGTCAGCAGTTTAAGGGGTAGCAGCAGTTGTATAAGAACAGTGGATAGAGAACCATCAGTTGCTATAATCACTTTCAAGGGGAAAGCCTAATGTAAACAGCTGCTTATTGTGAATCCACTGTTGTGAACCAGTTTTGGCTTTCATTATCTGTTCCTCTGGTAGGGTTCAATCCCAACAATCTCCCCCTGGAACAGATAATGCCAAAACACTTCATTATTTTGGATCTTTATTCCTCATCAGAAGTTCACTAGCTTGTCTTTTAAATTCTGCTTCAAAGTCTTTGGAACTTGAGTCATCCTCATCCCTGCACAATGAAAGTTCAAGGAGATCTTGTAGATCTTCAACACCAAGGCTTAGTGCTTGTTTCCTTGATATGTACTTCATTTCACCATTGGATCTGATCAGGGTCAATACATGGGTCTTTTGATCAGAGAGCCACTTTAGTATTTTTGAACCCAATGGGTTTCTTGGGATAGATTTATTTACTGATGAGCTTGGAGATTTCGGCCTTGTGAAAATTTGTAAAGCAGTATCCTGAGCTTCAGACATTCATTTGAAAGCTTCTTCTATGACTTCATTTGCTGCGACTATGTCTTCTGCAACTTCTTTGTCAATCTGCTCTTGTTTCTTTTGTTGATCTAGCTCATTGTCTGAGATATCTGCTGATGTGTTTGGTGATGATGATTGGTCCAAAACCTTTTTGGCAAGGTCTTGAAGCTTTGCTGATTTGTCTTTATCTAAAGCCATTTTCTTGATGGCTTCTTCAAAATACTCAGCTTCTTTTTCTTTTTCCTCTGCCTTAGTCAGCTGTTTCCTCTTTTCTTGGTTTATCACAATGATTGAGGTATCTGCTGTTGTGATCAGTGGTTCAGAGGTTTTGATCTGCTGCTCTGGCTTTTTGTAGTCAGGCTTCTTAGGAGTGTCAGAAACCATTATCCTCCCTTTCTTGAGCCTTTCATAAGCCTCATCTGTATACTGCTTTGTCCATTTTGCTATGGATTCAGCATCTCCAACGTTTGCATCCACCAGCTCCTGTTTCTTTCTTTTGTATTCAGAAGTAAGATCATCAATGAGCTTTTTGTATTTTCTCCAGTTCGGAGCATTCCTCTTCTTGGTTGGATCATTTTTAATTCTTTCAATTCTGTTTGCCTCATACTTTAATGCAACTATTGGCCATTCTTTGAATTGTTCTTCTTCAGCTGGATAAAATTTTTCTTTCATGATATATGCAAGATATTTGTTTCTCATTTCCTTTCGTAGATCTGCTTTGGGTGGTAAATTTAACATTCCTTTGCTCAGATCTCTTGCATAGTCTTCCATCTGTTTGACTTTAGTGAGCAGGAATTCCATTCTTTCTGAGATGGCTTCATCACCTTGATCTTTGCATTCAACTTTGGCTCTTATCTTAGCTTGCCTTACTTTGATCTCGAGATATTCATCCATATTTTCTGGTACTGTGAATCCTATGAGAGAAGGAAATCTCCTTTTTGAAGGATCATCCTTAGTGTAGAATTGTCTCATCTCATTTTTTACCGCTTCAGGTTCCAGTGGATATTTGCCATAGGATCATATTTGTCATCACCTGCCTGAGTTGTTTGTCTTTTTCTGGTGTAAATTTTTGAAACGACAGGTGTTGAGACAACCGGTGTTTGACTCACTGTTGTTATTACAACAGATGTTGTAACATCTGATGTCTTCTGCTTTTTAGCAGGAGTTGATGGTGGTGATGTGATATTGATGAGAGCAGTGGTGGATGACTGGCAAATAGCTGTTGAAACAACTGGTGTTTCAACCTCTGTTGACATTACAACTACTGATGTGTTAGTAGATGTCTTCTGCTTTTGAGCAGGTGGTAATTTGATGAGTTGTGATGTAGTTTTAGGTTGTGATGGTAGGGCAGTGGTAGTGTGTGTTGTAGTGGTGTGTGTTGAAGAGATGGCAACTGTTTGACAAGCAGTTTTTGAAACCACTGACATATCAGCTGTTTGGATGGAAGATTGAGATTTTGTGGTTTGAGGTTTAGATGTCTGTTTTTCTTTTTCCGGTTCAATGTAAACACCATCCTCAATTCCCTTCTTCTTCAACTGCTTGATTTTCTCCCCCTTTTTGGCATTATCTGGAAGGGGGTTATCCATGAAGAGGATAGTGGGGGGAACTTTTCCACTGGTGCTTTGGATATGAGCCTTGATAGCTTTGATGTCTGCTTGAGTATCTTTAAATCTTGACTCCACCATGTTTGTCAGCATTTTTACATGTATTTCATGCTGCTGATCAGCCATTTGTTTTTGTTTTTCAAGCAGGGGTTGAAATACATTCCATAGCTCATTTGCAGCAGGTGCAGGTTGTGCAGGTACTTGAGCTGGAACAGCAGTGGATTGTGCTTTTTGAGCTTTTAACAGCTGTTGCACCATATCCTTTATTTCAGCAACTGATGTTTCAAGTTTTTCAACTCTGCCCGTCAATTCCTGATATTTTAAATCATCACCCACGTTAATGGGATCATCTGATTCCCCACCAGCAGTGGTTGTACCAATGTGTGACTTAGGAACTGAGTCCCAAAAATCACCCATTGATGCCCCGTGTTCTTGGTTCTGGGGTCTTCTCTCTTCAACACTTGATAACCTTTTGCGGGTACCAGTGGTTAAAACAAACTCACTGGTGGTTACCAGAGGTGCTATAGAAGAAATTGCCTTCAAGGGAGTCTTACTAATGAAACAACTGTCCAAATGCAGATTTGTTGATCCATCACTTGTAGTTGCTGCTCCACTTGAACTACCACCAAGAGTTACTTGTAACTCAAGGGGTGTAACCTCCTCAGTTGTTGCTGGGATAGCAGGAGTAGTAGCATCAGACCCAGTCACTTGTGGGAGTATACTCTCAGTGATAGGTGATAGAGAGGAACTGGTTTGTGTCTGAGCTATGGCAACTGCATGCAACAAGGGTATTATGGATTGTGGTAATGTGATTGGTGAAGGTATGGGTGTTGAAAGAGACATGTCCTTGGGATCAGGACTGAGGAAGATGGATCCGATTGGGTCCAGAGCTTCATATTGTGGGGTCCCTGTGTTTACAACCTGATCCTTTTGTGAGGATGCAGGAGGAGTTTGAGGCAATGGTGGAGATCTTTCTACCAACTGCTGTGAGGAAGTAGCAGCAGTGGTTTTTGGTGACATTTGTGTTGTCACTGGCAGTTGCTCTGGGATCTCATCTTCCAGAGTTGCCTTTGTTTTGGGTTTGGAGGACTTTCTGGATGTTTTCTTTTTGGTCTTTTTGGTAATGGCAGGTGTGGGTTTCAAAGCAGTGGTTGTGAGGCTATGATCACCTGGAGCAGTGGGCTCAGCAGCTGATACCTGAGGAGCAGTGGTAACTGCTAAATTCTGCTCAAGCACCTCTGCTTTTGTTTTTATAGGTGTTAACATTCTAGTGAATGTTTCAGGTGTTAAACCTTTTATTTGAAAATAAACACCTTGTTTAAGCAAATTTTCATTTTCTTTTTCAAATTTTTGTTTAAAATAGTAGCTTAGAAATCTTGGAAAAAGTAAAAATGATTTGCTATCAACATTTTTTACCAAGTCATTAAAGATCTCCTGGGAATAGTTATAATTTTCATTATTTAAAATAGCATAACCCAGACATTGGATCTTCAATGGTATTTCGTTAAAAGCAGTTGTTTTATTTGAGACACACATCAAAAGTGTGTGGAATAAAAACCTAGGTGCAGAAGGGAAATAACCTTTTTGTAAAGTATCTATTTTTGTTTGTTCTGCATACCCTCTTTTCAGAAAATCAGTTTTCAACTCGTTTTTGGGAAAAGTAGTTTTACCTTTCTGATCGTCGAGCTTAAAAACTTCTGAAATTGATAATGGAGTAATCTGAATCGCTTTACCCTGTATAGAGGAGTTGATGGCAATGACGGTCTCGCCTTGTTTTTCAAGGGTAGCATTTTTCCAAAACTCTCTCTAGGTTTGTTGATAAATTGGAGCATCAGCTATTAACAAAGTTTTGTACTTTGATGCTGAGAGAATATCAATGATTGAATCAAAGGTGTGGTTGTTGGTGGGTTTTGTGAGTAGACCCAAGTAATTGTGAGGGGATTTGTATGGGATTTCAATGGGTTCAGCGGCCGTTTGAGCGGCCTCTTTGGAAGATGATGATGATTTTGACTTTGATTTTGATTTTGATTTAGTCATTTTGATGAAATGGAGGTTGGAAAGACGAAGAATGATTTGAAATGGAGGCTGGAAACTGCTTTGAGAAGAGAATTTTTGGAATTCAATTCGACAGTGTAAAACCCTGTTTGGGGTTTTGATCAGGGTTTTATTTAGGGAAAAAATGGATGCTGATGTGGCAGCGGTTACAAAGATCTGATGGCTAAAAGTTGACCACGTGCCAACCTCTGATGACAAGATGAATAATGGAGGACAGTTGTTTTGGAGAACCACTGATGAAACAAATATCAGTGGTGACAACGGTAATAATTATGTGAGCAGTGGATGATTTTCACTATCAGTGGATAGCATATCAGTGGATAAGACACTGATTTTGAGCATCAGTGCTTGCCAAGAAAATGAAAGGTCAGTGGTTGACTTTCAGCAGTGGACAATATTTAGGAAGCAGATGTTTGAACAAAACAGTGGTTAGGGGTAAGTTAATGGTAATGATTTGAAGGCTCATTATGTCAGCAACTTTTACAGGAATTTTCATTCAAGGTTTTACCACAAGTCATTTACACATTTGAAGCTTTTTCAACTCCCTGACAGTGGTTTAGTACCCCAGATGATGTACACTTTTTACTAAGGCTACTCATTCTTGTTATAATATTTGAATTAAAACATGAGTACCCAAGTATTTTAAGATCTGTTAACAATCAATCTTTTGCTCAGTGTAAAAACACACTTGAGTTTGACATGACCTTGACATAGGTACCATTTCCTTTTGATCCATTTTGAGGATAATATTACCAACAAAAATAAAGGTTATATATCCTGACAGGAGATTGCAACTTTTACTATAAAAAACCAGTAAAAAGTTCAAAATATATTATTCTTCAAGAAAAAAAAGTAAAGAATAATATATCCTGGTTTATTTGAGAAAATCCTTTTTCAGAAAAAAATTAAAGAATTTTCTGAAAACAGCACCAAAAGGATCTGGTATATTTTTCCACTAAAGCTCCTAATCATATCAATCTCAAGTTTATGAAAATGGTCAGTGGTTTGACAACAGTGGTATGAAATTGTAAATACATTTTGACCACTGTTTGGTACCATTTTCTTGTTGATTGGCTGACAACAAAAATGAGGACACATGATCACATGAGTTTTTGAAAACCCTGTTATAGACTTTGTTACCATGTGATGATTCTGAAAATTTGTCTAGTCCTCTTGTAAGTTCATTCACTGGAGATACTATTGTCACCTGAACTTTCCTGACCCAATGAATGCATACAGTTGCTTAATGACCATCTTTACCCCAAATTTGAACTCTTAAGTGTTTTGAGTTTCTACTCTTTACTTTTGACTTCAAGAGTTTTGAGATAAACACACTTTTTGAGTTTTTGTGATTTTCCTTCTTCCCTTTTTACCCTTCCCATTCATAAGTAATGAAATACTTACTGGGAGGTCTTTATTGAAGAAATACTTAATCCAGAATCACTTTGCAGTAATGTTTTTGAGAGATCTGGTCATATTTTGTTCATGCATATGTCAAATCTCACATTACATATGAATTGGACTATTTCAACACCTGATTTTCTTAATATGTTTATAACAAAGTTGATTTGGTCCTTTTCAACAGGATTCCCAACCTGTTTTTCAACACATAAGATTTGGTAACTAAAGTTTTAATATCCCTCTTTATATGTTAACAAAAACACTAATGTTATTTATTCAAACATAGGTTTTGTTGACATGAGGTACACACTTTAGCAACAAACATGATGGAAACAACACGAACTTCAAAACATCAATTGAAATCAATTTTCGTAAATAATTTTACCACAGTTATCAGATATATTTTCAGATCTGAAACCTGTAGGTGATTTATGTATGATATCGATTGTTATGTGAAGCTTGTGTGTCCTATAACATCTTGGTTGTTTTACAGAGCCTTTGAGTAGTCACTTTGAGCATGATCTCTCGTTACTCTGTTTTTCAACTAAATACAATCAACCTTACTATCAATGAATTTTGAGCTGAACTGGTATGTCAAATTAACTGTTAGATCGAATTTGACTGTCCAGGCTCTGATACCAATTGTTAGGATCGGAGGCTTTCATGATTGTGTTTGTTTGTATAATTTGAACAAATCAAATAGAAATGAACAGAGTTTAAGTGCAGCGGAAATGAACAACAAACTTTGTAAACACAATCTTAGAGAGAAATAGTTTTGATAAACATTTGCTCTTCATTAAGTCGAAAGATTTACAATACAAATCAAAAGATTACAAGCATGCTTACAAACTAAACTCCCCCTCAGCCTGATACTCCATGGTTGGTTGCACAAGATGAAAGGATTGAATTGAGGAGAAGAACTCACTCAAAACGATCAAATGTAACAGTACAGAGTACTGCTCCATTTATAGACAAGCCAAACCACTGAGGCATCTCAGCTGACGTCACCATGAAAGTGACATCTAACAACCTAACAACCTGTAACTACTGTTCCTATACAAACACTGTTATTTTTAACCACTGATTCTTCATGAGACAAGTAATACACTAAACTACTGCTATCTTCTTCCATCAGTGCTTTCCTCAAAGTTGATCAGTCCTTGAGTGGGCAGTGCTTTGTCATCAGTAGATAGATCCAGCAGTGTTTATTTCTTCAGGGCTTTGTCAGCAGTTTAAGGGGTAGCAGTAGTTGTATAAGAACAGTGGATAGAGAACCATCAGTTGCTATAATCACTTTCAAGGGGAAAGCCTAATGTAAACAGCTGCTTATTGTGGATCCACTGTTGTGAACCAGTTTTGGCTTTCATTATCTGTTCCTCTGGTAGGGTTCAAGCCCAACAATTATGAAGATGATGTGCAAATCAGTACTTTCTTAATCAAACATGCACAAGCTAAATTTTGTGATCAAGACCAAATCCTTCTTCTTTCTTCTCTTTCTTGGTTGAATCCTGACACAAATACGAGTAGCTCTAATCCCCATCTAACGAGCCCCGATTGAGGTGATTCAAGTGGCCACCGAACTATCTCAACCTCTCCACCTCTTTCCGCCACCGTTCACCGAAGTCTCCGCTGCCGGAGAATCGAAACTGTCGCCGGAAAAGTCCCAGCGACCTGTTCTGTTCAGCCGCATAAAAATCTGCCTTCCCAGCATTTAAATCGAGAACCCACCGTTGGATCTGATCTAACATGTGTTGTAAAGCTTCAGTCAAAATTTGAGGACAATCCAACGGTTAAATCTTCGGGAAATCATACTTTTTTGCAGCTGGTTTAGACAAAAACGGGATTTCTACTCCCAATACTCTTTCTCAACCACTTGCATCTGCTACTTCAGCCTTTTTTTTTAAAGTCTCATGTTATAACCAAGCCCCTATTGTCTTTAGTTGAACATAATCAGCCCCAAAACATAAGTTTTGGTTATAAACCAAACTAACCGTCAACTCTAATAAACAATATTTCAGCATATTATTTATTTCATACTATAAAATATGGACACATACTAGCGAATTTAACGATTCGAGTTTTGGGGCGTTACAACATCGAAACTCCAACCCTTCATTGTCAAACGGCTCGGCTCTTGTGTTGAAGACGAGCGTGCTGTAGAACTCCATGATGTATTCATGCACAGAGTGAAGCCGAGTGCAAAGGGCGGCTCGTAGCGGGCCGGTGACAATAGTGTTGAATCGGTCCAGTTGGTTCACTGCCTCAAGTGTGTTTGTGCATACTTGTCTGGGGTTCTCCTCGGGCCTAGTCCTTAACACGTCATAACGAGCTTGAGCCGCCAACTCGTTAGCATTGAATCGAGTCAATTTCTTAGCCATCTGAAAGAAAACACCAAACAATTAGCAAGAAACAGTGAAAATTCGGAGAAAACTGAAAACAGTCTACTAAACACGCCCCCGTGTTCAGCGGACACGCCCCATGTTTTAGTGAAATTGGTTGGACGCCCCCGTGCTCAGTGAGCACGGCCCCGTGTCCAGACGTCTGTTTCCCAAAAATCCCATTTTTCGACCCGGTCTCGAAAACTTGAAAATTTTTGGTCCAGTAGGGGCGGTTTTCCCCGAAAATGAAACCCCAAGTGGCATTTTTCTCAAAACAAACCGTTTACCCCTTCGATTTTATCTTTTTCGGTTCAAAAACAAGAGTTTGGGGTTTTTGTGAGAAATCAGGCGAATCTACAAACAATACAAGTTGATTTACTCCCTATAACAAGTATCTAAACTAATGCTAACAGATCTAAGCAAAAATTTGAGGTTCAATCCGGTTGAAGTTCAAGAACCCTAGATTTTTCCCCAAATTTTTGATGTTAAACTACATGCAAGTGCTTAATCTAACTACTAATGATGATAGAATCATACCTTGATGTTGTTAGAAGTAGAGGAGACGTCGAAATCTTGCAGAAAAATCGCCTGAACCAGAGAGTTTTCGGGGAAACGGGGCGTGTGGAATGAAGAACTAACTAGAAAAGGGGGTTTTATTCCTGACAGTTGCGCGGACACGGCCTCGTGCTCGCTGAACACGGCCCCGTGGGTGGGCAATTTTAAATTTTTTTTAAGTGCTCGTGTGAGTGCCCTGTTTCCCGAAACTTTGGTTTTAAAAATCTTACCGATTTTGATGTTCTCCTGATTGTTCGTAACTTACCAGGTATGATGTTGATGCCTTTATTCTTCGACCGTTTGAAGCGAGATTTCTTCTTCCTCATCCTCAATGAATCCTTGATATAGCTTCAGCCGTTGGCCATTGACTTTGAATGGAATTCCATTCCGAGATTTAATTTCTACCGCACCGTGTGGGAAAATATGGGTGATGGAAAAAGGTCCTGACCACCTAGATTTTAATTTACAGGGGAATAATCGAAGTCGTGAATTAAACAATAGAACTTGATCTCCTACTCGAAATTCATTAGGTTTAATGTGTTTATCATGCAAGTTTTTCATTCTTTCCTTATAAATTTCAGAGTTAGAGTATGCATAATTCCTTAATTCGTCTAATATATTTAATTGACAAAATCGATTTTTACCTGCAAATTCTAAATCCAAGTTTACATTTTTAATTGCCCAGTAGGCTTTGTGTGCAATTTATACTGGCAAATGACAGCTTTTTCCATAGACGAGCTTATATGGGGTTGTACCTATTGTTGTTTTATAAGCAGTTCGAAAAGCCCATAAAGCGTCATCTAATTTATCGGCCCATTCTTTTTTATTTAACCCTACGGTTTTTTCAAGTATTCTTTTTAAACCTCTATTAGTCACTTCGGCTTGTCCGTTTGTTTGAGGGTGATATGCCGTTGAGACCCGGTGATAGACCCCATACCTTGTTAAAATTTTTCAAGTTGATGGTTACAAAAATGGGTACCTCTATCACTTATTAATGCTTTAGGTGTTCCAAAATGAGAGAATAATTTTTTTAGAAATCTTACCACGACTCTTCCATCATTTGTTGGAAGTGCCTCGGCGTTGGCCCATTTGGACAAGTAATCTACCGCCACAAGTATATATTTGTTTCCTTTTGACGGTGGGAAGGGTCCCATAAAGTCGAGCCCCCACACATCAAAAATTTCACAAACAAGAATGCCATTTTGTGGCATTTCGTTTTTGGAAGAAATATTACCTTATCTTTGGCAAGCGTCACATGTTTTGACAAGACGTTGGGCATCTTTGTGAATGGTTGGCCAATAAAATCCTGAATCAAATAACTTTCGTGCGGTACTAGCGGCACCATGATGTCCTCCATATGGACCTTCATCACAATGGTGGAGAATTCTCCTTGCTTCACTACCATGTACGCATCGGCGGATGAGTTGCTCGGCACACATTTTGAAAAGATAAGGATCTTCCCAAAAATAATGCTTCACATCAGCAAAGAATTTATTTCTTTGATGATGTGGCCATCCTTTGCGACTATACCGCTAGCTAGGTAGTTAGCTTAGTCGGCGTACCATGGTTATTCTCGGTATTCCACCATTTCCAGGGACTCCGTTGGGAACTTTTCATTGATTTGCTCATCCCTGGTTGCCTCCAAAGTTGGGTCTTCTAAGCATGAAAGATGATCTGCTGCGGTGTTTTCTGCTCCTCTTTTGTCTTTGATTTCAATGTCAAATTCTTGGAGGAGTAGAATCCACCGAATCAAACGTGGTTTAGCATCCTGTTTCTTGAAGAGATATCGAATGGCTGCATGATCTGTATAGACTATTGTTTTAGAAAGAACAAGATAAGAACGAAATTTATCAAAAGCAAATACCACGGCTAGTAACTCTTTTTCTGTTGTTGTGTAATTTTCTTGTGCATCGTTAAGTGTTTTACTAGCATAATAAATTGGGTGAAAATGCTTATCTTTTCTTTGTCCCAAAACGGCTCCAACCGCAAAGTCACTTGCATCACACATGATTTCGAAAGGTAATTTCCAATCAGGCGCTATCATGATAGGTGCATTGACTAGCATTTCTTTTAGGGATAGAAATGCTTGATTGCAATCCTTGTCAAAGATGAAAGGGGCATCTTTTTCAAGTAATTTTGTTAGAGGTCTTGAGATTTTAGAAAAGTCCTTGATAAATCATCTATAGAATCCGGAATGCCCTAGAAAACTTCTGATAGCTCTAACGGAGGATGGGGGTGGTAATCGAGAAATAGTGTCTATTTTTGCTCGATCCACCTCCATTCCTTCGCTTGAGATTTTGTGACCAAGTATTATTCCCTCCGTTACCATGAAATGACATTTTTCCCAGTTAAGGGCGAGGTTAATTTCCTCACATCGGGATAGTATTCGTTCAAGGTTATCGAGGCATTGGTCGTATGAATCTCCAAAGATAGAAAAGTCGTCCATGAAGACTTCCATTGTCTTTTCTATCATATCATGGAAGATGAACACCATGCAACATTGAAAGGTTGCGGGGGCATTACATAGACCAAACGGCATGCTTCGATAAGTAAAAGTTCCATAGGGGCATGTGAATGTTGTCTTTTCTTGGTCTTCGGGTGCTATCGGGATTTGAAAGTAACCTGAAAAACCATCTAAGAAACAATAAAATTTATGACCGGATAATCTTTCTAACATTTGATCAATAAAAGGCAAAGGAAAGTGATCTTTCCTTGTTGCTTCATTTAATCTATAATAATCTATACATACCCTCCATCCTGTGACGGTTCTCGTTGGTATTAATTCATTTTTCTCATTAGTTATTACCGTCATACCTCCTTTCTTTGGAACTACTTGGACGGGACTTACCCACGGACTATCGGAGATAGGGTAGATAAGTCCGGCGTCAAGTAATTTGATGACTTCGTTTTTAACCACTTCTTGGACGTTTGGATTTACTCTACGTTGTGGTTGTATTACCGATTTATAGTCATCATTCATTAAAATTTTGTGCGTGCACATGGAAGGACTTATGCCTTTAATATCTACAAGCTTCCAAGCGATCGCATTTTTGTGTTTTTTCAAAAGCTTAATTAATTTTTCTTTTTCTAAACTACTTAATTTTGACGAAATAATTACAGGTGATTTACCATCTTTGTCTAGAAAAGCATATTCCAAACCTTTTGGGAGTTCTTTCAGCTCGAGAGGTGGGTCTTTAGGAGACTCCTTATTTGGTTGCTCATTTTGATCAAGAACCATAAAGGTTTGTTCTATGGCGACCTCTTCTTCAACAAAGTGGTCAATTTCTTCTCTTGTATCGGGTGGTTCATCTTCATCTTCAATTAGGGGGTCATTATTGCCGATGGATATTTCATTGAACGCTCAAAATCGACACTTCTTTTAAATGCCCCTAATTAAATAGATAGATTGTTGTACTTCTGATTTTTCAAAGCTTCGTGGGTTTTTACAAAAGGTCGTCCCAACACTAGAGGAGCGTCATCAAGGATGACAAAGTCGGTTGGGATTACCATTTGATTTGTTTGGACCAAGACATCCTCAACTAAACCGATTGATTTTATTACTTTCCGATTGGATAGAAAAATGGGTATTTGAAGTGGAGAAAAATCGCTAATACTTAATTTTTCGAAAATGTAGTTAGGCATTATATTAACTCAAAGATCTTTATCAATTGTGATGTTACTAATAAAGGAGTTTTGAAAAAAAACATGGAACCGGTGTAATGTTAATTTCAAATGGGTCTCCTTTTATTAGCGAAGTTTGATCATTTGTTAACTTAATGCTTACCGTTTCGTCAATTTTAGTGTTAGTGTTTAGATCTTTTAAAAACTTAGCATGAGTGGAAACTAAACAATGATTTTCGAAAGAAGCTGACAAGTGATTAATTTCTTCAGAATTAGACTCTTCTTGAATTTTAACGTTGTCGGACTCACCATTTTCGTTGTTTAACTCATGTGTCGGTTTTTCACTTACTTGTTCTTCCATTTTTACATTTTCAACTATCTCTTCTCTATTACGAGTTAATTCTTCTCTTGCGCGGGACTCTTCTTCCCTTGTGCGAGATTCTATTAGGCAACGTTCGATAGTTTTTATTTTTTCTATTATCCTATCGGCTATGTCGGTGATAGAGTAAGGATCAGGATCCTCAAAGCTTGAATCCGGATGTTCGATCCTTTGTTCCTCATAATACTCATAGGAAGTAGATGGTTGACACCATTGTTCTTCATTGTAAGTATATGATGGATAAGGGTCGTAATTTTATTCTTCATAATACTCATATGAGGTGGGTTGTTCACGCCATGGTTCCTCATAATAAGTATATGAAGGTGGAGGCTCATATCTTGGTTCCTCAAAGTATGAGTATGAAGGCTCATACCTTGGTTCATCAAAATATGAGTATGAGGGAGGAGGTTCATACCTTTGGTCTTCATAGGATGTGTATGAAGTCGATGGCTCGTACCTGGGCTCCTCATAGTAGGTGTATAAAGTGGATGATTGAAATAAGTCACAATATTGAACCGAGTGCGGGTCACCACAAATGGTGCAATAGTCTTCCCTATAATCATCCTCCTCATAGGTGTAGTTGTAGCCTCCTGAGTATTGATCCATAAGAATCACTCAGCAGACCACAACAGAGTCTCGAGACCAGAAAACAAAAATAAAAACGGAAACAGAGGCTGGACACGGCCCCGTGTTCAGTGAGCATGGCCAGTGTTCAGATTCTGTATCTGGGCGTTTGAATTAAAGTGATTGGTTTTGTGGAGCACGGGGCGTGTTCGATGAGCACGGCCCCGTGTTCAGACTCTGTATCTGGGTGTTTAAAAAAAATGCAGCACGGCCCCGTGTTCAGGCTAATGTAAATGCAAAAAAAAAAAAACTAACTAAAATGCAGAAAAATGCGCGCGTTTTAAAAAAGTTTTGAAAAACTGATTAGGCCGTCGATTTTAAGCTTTCTTAAAATCCTTGTGACCCCGGCGACGGCGCCAAAAACTTGATGCGTGTCGTGTGTTATAGGTTTTTTTTTTGTATATTTTTAGCCCTTTTTACACTTTAGTCAAGTTTTAAATTTATAAAACATGATATTTTACTAACACCAAACACACATATGGGCAAGTGCACCCATCGTGAGCGTAGTATAGTGTTGGTAAGATACCGAGGTCGTCCAAGGACACAAGAGCTTTTAATACCGGTTTATCTGCAACGTCTAATCAAATCAAAAGTTTAGAAAAAGGTTTTAAATTAGAAAATAAAAACTAAAAATGCTGAAAAATAAAAATAAAAACAGATAGACAAGATGAATCACTTGTATCCGACTCGCATTTAGTGTAACCTTTGATTATTTCCGCACTTTTGCTCTTTTTAAGAGATTATCTTAGTTATAGTAGTACGCCCCTCTTTTGAAGGTGACGTTACCCTCAACCCAGTAGTTTGAGTCAGCAAGGATACAATCCTAAAGGGTTGGATTATTGAAAGATAATTAATTAAGTTATTAATGCCTAATGTGGTAGGCCCCTCTTTTGAAGGTGACGTTACCCTCGGCTAAGTAGTTTGAGTCAGCAGGGATACAATCCTAAATAGTCGGGTTAAAGTTTTAATAGTAGTTTACATATGAGGGGGTCAAGGAGTTCGGACCCCCACCATCCAATACCAGTGGGTATTGAAGGAGGTCCGAGTAAAGTTGACCCAGGTCCTTGCAGGATCTATACACTGAACAAGGCAAGACTCTTAACAAACCATTCCCTTAACCCCCGACCAGGTAGCCAACATATCTCCATATAGACCGTGGAGATATGGTGAAAATCTTTTATTTTATATAGACAGTAAAATAATGCCAAGACACCACGGATAAATGATAAGGAAGATTCACCTTCAACATAAGGAACTAGTTATTAAAGTCATTAATACATAACCAGATAAAAAGTGCGAAAAGATTAAAAATAAAAAGTATTACACTAAACACTTGTCTTCACCAAGTGATGTTAGAGACTTAGGCAAACATGGCCTTTGATTGTCAATAACTCTTACGATCAATCCTGGATCCCGAGACTACTCACACACTCTATGATGGATGATGGTGGTGGATGTGGGTTGTGATGGTGGTGGTGGGTGGGTGAAGTGTGAGAGAGGTAGTTTGCCAAGGGATGGTTTGCAAGTGAGCCAAGCACCCTTATTTATAGCCTGCACAGAAGCCCGGACACGGCCCCGTGTCCATTGGGCACGGCCCCGTGTCCATCCATCTTCTCTTTCTTCATTAAATGCAGTTTGTCTGCATTAGTTGACCACGCCCCCGTGTCCGCTGGGCACGACCACGTGTGTAAAAGCGTATCTGTACTATCAAGATTTGCCTAGATTCTGCGAATCTTAGCGTTGACCACGGCCCCGTATCCGCTGGGCACGCCCCCGTGGTGGGTGATAGAAGCTTCTACAACTTTGTCTTTTCTGCAGACACTTGGGCACGCCCCCGTGCTCATTGAGCACGGGGAGTGTTCAGCCTTCTGTTCTCTTGTTTTTGCTTGGGGAGTTGCTGTCGAGGGGTCGGGCATGCCACATTTATTCCTTTTCTTGCATTATTGTTAGATTTAGCTGCATTTTTGCTTCTTTTGTCCATTTAAGTTCTTTTAATCCTGAAAATACAAAAGGATGACAAAAACACATTTTTTCCAACATTAGTACTAAAAAAGGGTTAGTTTTATGCCACATTTGATGTAATTTATATGTTGCATTTTGCGCACATCAATACTCGATACCGTTTCCATTGCTATAAACATCCTCTCCGTCTTTGTTCTTTCCAATCGGTTTTGGAATCACATAGTCAAGAACAAAGCTGGATGAATAATAGCTTTTCAGCTTCAAGTTGATAGGCTCATTTTCGATTTTAGCCTCTTCAAGTTGAAGTTTTAATTTTGCAATTTCATCAAGAAACATGTTGATTGATTTTTCTTTTTCTTCAAGATTTGTTTGCAGTTTATTGTTTAATTCACGTCTTTGATAATCACAATCTTCTGCCTTAGAAACAACCCTATTTAATTCATCATATGCCTCTTTTATTGTTCTAAATTCGAAAGTGAGCATTTCATTTATCTTTTGAAACTTGCAACTTCTGGTTCACCCTTTCTCTCGGTTTCTTCTAAAAGATCAATTTTATCTTTAGAACCTTTGATTAATTTGTCTTTTAGAACAAGTTCGTTTTTCAACGAATCAATTTTCTGATTTGTTTCTTTCAAAACATTTTCCATTTGGCGAAATCATCAATCTTGGTTTTCAAAGCAGTTTCTTTTTCAACACAAATTTTGCACATTCTTATGCAATGTCTGCACTTTTCATCAATGGACTTACCATTCTGCATATTCTCATTTACAGACCTAACAAGGATTTATTATCTTAGAAAGGCTTTACCATCATGGCCATGTCTAAAATGACATATAGGCTAGGTTATACCTTTAAGATTTTCTTTTGAGATTTTAATGGCAGATCAATTATAAATTTGAAATGACATTTTGATTTGCGTTATATTGTACATGCATATATATAATGACAAATAAAAATTTAAAATGAAACATTTCATAAATTGTATTAAAGAAGTACAACAGTTGCCCTAAACGGGACTTTAAATAAATAACTTGTCCTCGCAGGGACTAAATAAGAAAGCAAGTCCACGCAGGGACTAAATACTTAAATAAAATGTCCACGCGGGGACTTAATTGAAATGAAATTACAAAACAATAAATAAGATCTCTAACGATCTCTCTTCTTCTTCCCTTTAATGAGGTTTGCCAATCCCTTTAGAAGACTGCGGCGACTCCTACGCTCTTCGTCTACCCTTTGTTACACCTCATGCAACCTCTGGAGAATTTCTTGTTGCTGTGGTTGCTGGATTTGAGGTTGCGGTGGCTGCTGCTGCTGAAGTTGAGGAGGCGGTGGCTATTGATACCCATATGCAGGGTACCCAGTTGGGTACGCTGGAGGAAAGGGATAAGGGTAAAGAGCGTTAAAGTGTGCTGCCTCCAAGTATGGGTCAACGGCAGGTGCATTGTTGTAGTTATAACCCGAGTAAGCTTGTTGCTCAAACGGGTTATACCCAGCTGCATCTGGGAAAGTGGGGATCGGGTTTTCATAACCCATGGGCGGTGGTGCAGGTGCGACTGGTGTAGAGCCGACTTCAGAAAAGGCATTTGAAGGCCCACCCAATTGTGGGTCTTCATGGATAGGAGGGTAGTTGCTAGAGTGTTGGGGGGTGCTGAAATGGAAACCCCACGCACAGACATCCGTGCACCTTTTCTCCGCCTCGATGGTTCTGGAGGCGGTGGCTCATCTGGCGCTGGTGGTGGCGGCGGCGTGACCGCCTGAAAATGTGGGTCCTCAGAAGGGACCTGCTGGTGTGGAGGTGAGTTGTGGTGAGGGGGAGTATACTCCCACTTATCGTGCTCTTTCTTTCGGCCCAGATATCAGGGCCCCTGTATGGTGAACCATGAAAAGAAGATCCGCTTGAAATCTCGATGGGATGTGTCGGTGTCCCAGACGGTGGCAACTCGGGATCTGGATCTTCGTCCACATCCATGTCCTGAAATTCAGGATAGTGATCGGCGGGTCCCAGCTATGCAGTTAATGCGGAAAAATATCGGATATCAGTCAAGGACCGATATTTGAGATATCGGTTATCGCGGTGGGATATCGGTAATTTATAATATAATGTATAAATATATATATATATATATATATATATATAGAACCTGTATAATATATGTATATTAATATCTAGAACCTATATAATGTAAGTATACAACATCTTTATACACTAACTTGTAAAAGTCTAGGGTTAATTTTGATAAATCTATAACTGGAGGATGAAATTGTAATTCAGTTAAAAGAAAAGGTGTGTAAATAGGAAAAAGAATGAGTTATTTTTATAACCCTATACTAAACAGCCGACACCTGTAAACTAAAAATAAACCCTAAACTAAAAGCAGTCGCCGTCCTCTTGTCTATCTCCTCCCCTGTTCGCTCCTCCATCTTCTAAACCTAAAAAACAAACAGCCGACAGAGAGATCTTCTTTCATTCTACGATCTAGCAGGGAAGGTAAAGTTCGATCAACAGGTAAGCTTCGATTCAATAACTTCGATTAGCCACCATTTCTTCTCTATCACGATTGAATTCTCTATCACCAGCAAATTATGTGACTATAGTTGGGCCTGTCGATATTATCGGTGAGATGACCGATATCAGAAATACAAAATATCGGCGATATATCGGAATATATCACCAATATTATCGCCACCGATATTGTTACCGATATTTCAAACCGATATGCCAGCCAAGGTCTGATAACCGATATATCGGTGAGATATCACCGAGATATCGCCGAGATTGACTGCATAGGGTCCTAGTGGGTTTGGACCCTCTGGTTCTTCAACTTGGTTCATTGGGTTGAACCGACTCTGGAAGTAGGGTGTTGGGTTCTGGAAGGAACTGTGAGACTCTGATCGCTGCAAAGGTATAAATGAATGGTGAGAGTTGTGGGACTCGTCATCCTGATGCAGCCCGAAGGAGTCATGGTAAGACGGCGAGGAGCTAAGCGAGACAGAGCTTCTCGCCGGCTCAAGGTAGGTCCTCCAGTCTTCGTGTGGGCTGGAGCCGAGTGATGTCGAGGGAGTGTGCCGGTGAGACGGCCCAGCTTCATGATCATTCCTACCCCTCATCGGGGCTTTACCTCTTCCACTCCTGCCTCTAACTCTTAGTGGCATGTTTGATTGTAGTCCTGTCAAAACAAAAACCAAATAAGATTAAGATTAATCCTAATTCGTTTGCCTAGACTCGGAAGTCAAGGAATGTGCTACTGTGTCATTGAGATTAAACACAAAAGGCTAGTGTTTAATTCACTCAATATTGGCTCTGATACCAACCTGTCACACCCCGATATTTCCACATACAACCGGTGGGCCCGGTGGGGAGTATCGTGACGTAGTTGATATCATCATAGTCAAATATACACAGTTCATAGCACAGCGGAAGTCTTGGAGGAAAATTAATTATTTCAAACCGAAAGTAAAGTGCAAGTAAAATATATTACAGACGGTTAAGTATGGATCCACAGGCGGATCTAAAACATAAAGTAAAATATTGTTCAACAGATTTTAGGCATTAAGAACTTGCAAGATTCTTTAATTAGTGCTCAGGAACTTCCAGCCAATTTCGCGTAGTACCTACCACTTAGTCTTTTTGAAAAATACGTCAGTTTCCACTGGTAAATACAATTAACTGACTCTTTTGAAAACATTTATGAAAATTGATTTAAATGCACAAGGCACAAATATTCTTTATAACTTAGGACAATTATATAAAATAATCTTGTATACAGATTCACATGTTTGTCCTACGTACAGGGCCCGGGATAGAAGCCGAGACAAGATTAATAGACACACCACTAATATAAACCCACAAGAAGTTATCCTCACGAGTGGGTATACCATTTTACATACGCAACTGTCAGGTGTATGCCTACACCCCGTGCTTAAGTCGTGGCCATTTCAAATAAATGAGCCGAGGATATCCAGGACACGTTCATATTAACCCCCAAATGCTTAAATCAAACAAAACAGATTAAAATGGGTTATCTTAATGATCTAATCACTAATCGATTAACTATTCAATACCCGACCAAGCGGTAATAATTTACCGTATCCCAAGCCCGTATAAGGGAAAATAAGTTAAAAGTATTTACCTGAGCTTAAAATGTAAAATTTGTATTCTCAGTCGTATGTCCTACTCAAACAAGTGTAGGTAGCTTTTACTGGGCTCCTAATCTGGAACGAAGGTTTTAATAACCTATTAGATTACTAACGAGTCTTATTTAAGTTATAAACTTAGACCGGTTAGTTTAAAGAAAGGTTTACGGTACGAAACGCAAGATTAAGCGGTGACCGGATTGGAATGTAACTTAGACCCGACAAGTATAGAGACTTGTATAAAATGGGTAAACTAATCACATTCTGGATTTTGAAGTAAAAATGATAAGGTTTGACCCGTTTCGGCTAATTTATGCAAACTAGTCACATAAACCGTACCGAACACGTATAAGCATAACGGGTAACTGGATGAGTCATGTACAAGTTTCACAAGTTAATATGCTTTAAATATGATATGATATCAGTAGGATATCAACAATTATGCCCAAAAAGATTTTAAAACCAATTTAAGCCCCGTAAGGATATTTTGGTCATTTTAAAGTTTATAAAAGAGGTTTAAATATAAATTGAGGTTCTGGTCTAAAATATTCAGTAGAAATATTTATTTTATTATGTTACATCTGTAAGATATCATACATATGTGAGGTTCACCATTTATGGCCAAATTATGCACCCTAGGGGCATTTTGATCATTTCATATATGTTTTAAGGACAAAATTGGAAATATGAGTTCAAGACTTATACTTACTGTTAAAGTATTAAAATTTATTTATAAAATCAGTAGGTAACAAGTCTTAGGTGTTAAATATGGTTTTAAACCATACTATGCGCCTAATTTGCGTAAAAGTCGATAATTGACGATATTTGAGATGTTTATGAAAATCTGAGATTTTGATCAGCCTTTAATGATTAAAATATTTTATATAACATATAACATCAGTAGGAAAAAGTTTGGCGTGATATTCATATGTTAATCTTCTTTTATTAACAAAAAGGGTATTATCGTCATTTATCAAATTATACGAGAACTCAATGATATGGTCAGTTTATAATCTGACCAAAAATTCTAAAAATCCCTAAAAATAATATCAAAACAGTAGATAATGATTTTGGTGCCAAAATTTGGGTTTAAACATGATTTATGCTAAAAATGTAATTTAATTAACAAAAAGTTTCATTTTACGATATCTTGTATAACTTTAGTTTGAGACTAGAAACTGATGTCAAATTTATTTGACATACTTATATATCAGTAATAAAGCTTTTTGTCCTCTCACATTTTCAAAAATCTCGTTTTTATAACATAAGGGCATAATAGTCAATTTTTAAGTAAATAACGGAAACATGCAATGAACTATGATTTCTAAGGGACCATGAAGTATAACCTCATAGGGTTATGCTAACATATAATATGGTCACAAATGAACCCTAAGGCACAAAGAAACTAAGCTAAATAGGGTCAGAACTGAAAGTCAAAGCAAAAGTCAACTTTTGCGACTTTCGGTTGCGAACCGAGCCTAAACTCAGAATTGTCGGGTTGAACATGTCTAAACATGTTCTTATATTATTTACCAAGTTATTTAAGTGATAAAATGTATTTTATAGCTTCTACATTATCAGTTATGAATTATTTTATAAAAACTGACTCGTTTGACTTTTCTGCTCATTACTTTGACCCGACAATTGACTAGGTAAACGTGATAATTAGGAGGTGCCCTTTTGAGGGATTATCACCTACTTAATTACCAACACATAGCCGCTTTCAATTCGAATAATGGCTGGACCGATTTTGATTAAATTAAAAGTCAAAGCAGAATTACTCTATCTTTGACTTTCGGTCCTTAAACTAATAAAAACTTAACTACAGAAGCTAAGAACACTTACAAGCAGGGCTGGCAATAGGTAACCTGTAGGTAACCTGCTAAGACATGATAACAAAAAAGTACACCATGTGATTTTTTACATTTTTAAAAATAATCAAAATTTGAAAGTTAGGATCCATTATTTCTCCTTCTAGGTGCATAAAATATACATCTGTCTTATAAACATTGGATATAAAGTAGTTAAACGAGTCGTATTCATGTTTAAAATTTTTGTTGTTCACGTTATCAGATACCTGTTAAACCTGCTAAGACACGATTTGCCAGACCTACTTACAAGGGTCCTTAGCACGAAGATTTAACTTAAGAGAGCTTCCTTAATGATCAGGATGCTCTAGAGAATGCTCCAAAAGCTTGAGCAAGAGTTGAGAGTGAGAATTTTGAATTGTGCAAGGAATGTAGCAACACCAAGCCCCTATTTATACTAATTCAAGACATCTTCAGATCATCCCAGGTGTTATTTGATGTTTCCAGACGAGTACAAGTGTCTATAGTGGTATTAGAAACCATCAAAGAGTCCCTTGTTTCGAGTTATGAGAGTATAAAGCTGAATTGTCGAAGAAACATGCAGAACCTGCACCTGTGCATGGAGTCTGTCGAAACCAGGCCGTCGCTCCGCACGACGACACACCTGGTTTGAGGTCGCGCAGCGCAAGCCCTAAGGGGGACAAGTTTTCAAGTTTCAAATTCGGCAGAAATGGCCCTGAACCTTTTTAAGCATAATAGCTTCTATTTTAAGCACTTTTAACCCAAAAAGTTAGAATGTGGATGATCCTTAGGATATAATCAAACATCGATAGCTCCGGTTTCATTAAACGATAACCGAAAACACTAGTTTTACCTTGTTGACGCTTTTAACCCTTTATTCATAAAAGTTAGCGTATTTAATACCAAACGATATCGAAACCTCGTGAATTTATCGATACTTATTCTTGAAAGTATAATCACTTGTTACAAAGCCCCGGGTTCGTTAAAAGATCACTCAGAGGTAGCAATTTAACATGTTGACACGTTTAACCCCCGAGTCTTGCAAACTTTCACTTTCTTTCACAAACGGCTTCATATGTTCCATAATTTATTCGTTTTAGAGTACAAACATCGTGTACGGTTATTAAAAGGCATAGCTTTCATATGTTGACATGTTTGGCCCTTCCACTCATATCTTTTCCTTGTTTGTCAACTTTAGTCCCTCAAAATCAATTCATCACGTTTAGAGTTTATGACACGTATCATTATTATATTGGACATGATTTTGCGAGGTGTTACAGCTGTGATTGTGGAGTTGAGTTTGAACCTTGGTAACCGAATCCACTACTCCCTGACGATCCGCTGCTAGAACCACTGTTTGGTGTCTTGTTTGAATTACCGACACTAAAAGTTGTCCCTATCTTCAGTGACTGAACATTCGGTGACAGAAGACTACCTCTGTAGTAAAGATTCACATTTTTTTGGTAGTTAGAAGTGTTCGATTTATTTTGCTTTCTGATCTCCAGTTCGTGTCCCTCTAACTTTTCGATTAATGTATCTAAACTGACTGTGCTCAAGTTCAGATTATGCTTTAGGATCAACATATTGTACTTCCAGTCATCCTCATCTGGAAAAGCATCAATCAGCTTCTCATTTACTACTTCATCTGTCTTTTCAATACCGAATCTATCTAACTCAACCTTCAAGTGGCAGAAACATTCTATCATTTGCTTCACACCCTCACCCTTCATACAGCTAAAATAATCAAACTCTTTTTCAACAATGATTTCTTGTTTTTAACAATCTCGTCACCCCCAGTACACTTCTTCTTTAACGACTCCCACAGCCCTTTGGTTGTATTATCATATCTAAACAAAGATATGATGTTGTCTTGAACCGATTGGTGAATAAGAGCTATCCCACGTTATTCGGCAGCAAAGTTCTCCTGATCTTGCTTTCCCCAAGCTGTGAATGGAATTATTTCTCCCTGTGGTGTGACTGGTAGAGTATACCCGGTCTACAAATACTTCCAACTCTCATACGCGTAAGCCTTAAGCTAGTTGATGAACCTCGGTGCACATCGATTATATTTCTTGATATACATTAGCTTAGGCGGCTTTTGGTAGTTACCGTACACATTGTCTACGTTTAGTATCTCGAAGATGACACTTGACACGTTCTTCGGGTTGGATGTAGACGCCGGTGTTGATGTAGTGAAAGCATCATAAAACGGGTTCAAGAATTCGTCAGACATGATTGAAAGTACCTATGATGTGACAACCTGAGATTTCAAGGTTTTTCCTCTACGCATCACTAGTTTCGCAATCCTGTTTTACAATTTGTTTTACGTGGTGTCATGTGTAGTTATTTGAATGATTACAGTATAGTTATGCTTGATGGATTAATGTTTAATGTTTAATGTTTAATGAGAACTCAAAATGACAAAGAACCCCTTGTGATGAAGATGGATTCTTCGCCACAACCCCTTTTGACGACGATGGACTCTTCGCCACAACCTCGCTGGACGAAGAATGATCCTTCGTCGCCTCCAATCTCGACGAAGAATAATCTTCGTCGAACAGGTTCTTCACCCAAAAAGGCTCACGGACCAGATCCATTCGTGGCCCAGTATGGTTTTAATGTTATTTCATTTGCATAATCGTGCATAACCTGCAAAAACTCTAACGGCAAACCCTAACACTCTCTCTCTCTCTCTCTTTCCTGTGCGACGACGGCTTTGGGTTCTCGAAACCCTTCATCCCGAGCAACCTAATCACTTCGGTATCATCGGTTGCTAAAACACTGATGATGTGATCTTATGTGAGATTAGGGTTTCATTGATAAGGTTGTAAATATAGTACTTGCATGATGAGGGTTCAGTGGTTTGTATACGTTCATAGTCATGATGAACTTATTCCTTGATAAAGTAATAAACTGATTGTGTGTGTGGTCATTGGGTGATTAGGGTTAATGATTGTTTGATCGGTTTGAATGATTAATATTGTTAAATAGTTAAATGATGATGATTGGGATTTGGGGTGGTTATATGAAGTCCTGGTTACTGGTCAATCGATAGTTATTTGTGATGACAATTGCCTTAATGATAAACTGTAACTGACTAGCCGAACCAGTAAAGGAAATCATGGCTGTTCTGTTAAGCGACGAGCGTTTCCAACGAAGAATCCAAGTCGACGAAGGATCTGACTCTTCGTCGACATGCTTTTGACAAATAATCATGAATCTTCGTCGCAATCACTTTTGACGAAGTATAATGCTTCGCCATGAAGGTTCGTCGCCATGAAGGTTCTTCGTCGTGAAGACAATCCACTGTGATGAATATGTTAACAAATATTTGTGTTTATAATATTATCTGATTGCATGATAATAATGATGGTTAAGAATGAGAAACCTGATTTGACTTGTGTGACATTCACATGGGATGTGGACTTGTATGAAACTGAGTACTTGCTACATGTTATATTGTGATCCTTGTGATGAATACAATCTGTGTGAAATACGTGACTTGGTTGATTATGAAACTGATATTATTGGTAACCACGGTAGGGTTTGGTTGACTAACTGGAACGGGTAACTTAATATACCGAGCAAATCTAAGGTGTGTTCACTGCCTTTTTCAAGCATGCGTCCCGTGGAGGGACATCTGGTAAATATTCCGGGGAGGAATGTCGGGTAAATGGGTTTAACTGGAATGTTAAACTTGGGATGTTGGTTAATATACTCATATCTATCATTTAAGTCCCATCATATACCGAAATAGTTGCCGGGGAGGCAACGAGGTTATTAGTTGATAGCGCTATTAGGTTTGGCACCCTCACACAGTACCGGGGAGGACGGGCGTGAACTAATTACCTTAACCACTCGACCAATGTTTGATAGAGCATTGGGGAAGGGCAAATAATCTGGAGCCATCTTGCGGTAATCGAGTTATTAACAACATTGTATTTCTGAAATGCTTTAAACTTACATCTGGTAACTAAACGCGTAACAAACTTTGAACTCACCAGCGTTGTCTGATACACTTGTCTGCATGCTTGCAGGTCGTTAGATTCACGGTTACGGAACTTGCTATCTGGGAGTGCTGGAGTGGTCATGGGTCGTGGCTCTTGGATACATGTTCATTGGTTTCGTACATTTGTTTTGAAACGCTTGAATAACGATTTACATTATGCTTCCGCTGAATGTATTGGTTTTAAGTTGTGATTTGAAACTACTTTATGAAATAAATGGAAACTTTTATTTAATATCTTGTTATAGTTCAATGTGATTGGTGGCTGGATCTTGGTACGTCATACGTTCTGCGGTGTTTCCACATGTGGTATTTTGGGGGTGTGACAGTTTGGTATCAGAGCCACTAGTTATAGTGAACTAGGTTTTAAAACGCTTTTATAAAACCAGACTATAAGCGAACAGCTTCGAAATCGACCATGACACTCAGCTCCAGATTGCAAGGTTCGTCTCTCATTTACTTATTGCATAGCATATCTAGTGTACACTTATGTTTGATGTTGCATGTGATTGCACACTTAGCACTATAGACTGAATTCATGTGTTACTTGCCTATGTTATGTGGTTGGTAGAGTCACCATGCGACACTCCTCTAGACTTTCATGATTCATGTTTTGTGATGCCTTTTGTCTTGCTACTCGAATTTGAGGAACCTTTTAGCACGAGTTGGGAGGAGCTGAGATAAACATGCAAATTGCATTGTTATTGTGGGTGCACACATAATAATAATATGGGGTGCATGTGAGTCCCAGTGAGGCTTAACGAGTGTGAAAGGGGTCCCACTCTATTGTCTGATGTAGTGATAGATCTCAGTAACCTGTAAAAGTCATAATAATGTTTGACTCCTACTCAATCCCGACCCTTAACCTTTTTTTATTTTCTTATATAGAATCATGAGTGGACGTGGTGGACGTGGTAGAGGCCGTGGCGGTGGACGTGGCAACATTACTATGTCCCAAGCTGAGTTGACCAATTTGATCAATACTCATGTGGCTGAAGCCTTGGCGGCTCAGCAAGCTGGTACGATACGTGCCAAATAACCTCTATTCTTGCGTCGCGTACTCGACCCTTACCCGTGTGTTGTATTTTCTTTCGTCTTTAGGTCAACAAGTGAACTAGAATCAGAACAATCCGCCTGTTTGCACGTTTAAGACATTCATGGATTGTAAGCCACAGACGTTTAGTGGGACTGAAGGAGCAGTGGGACTACTCTGTTTGTTTGAGAAAGCTGAGTCAGTGTTTGCTATGTGTAACTGTCCCGTGGGGGACCGGGTGAAGTATGCTACAGGCACATTGGAGGATGGTGCCTTAACTTGGTGGAATGCCCAGGTGCAGACGTTGGGCATCGAAATGGCTAATGCAACTACTTGGGAGGATTTCAAGGAGCTGATGCGAGAAGAGTACTATCCTCATGACGAGACTCAGAAACTCGAGAACGAATACTATAACCTGAATATGGAGGGATCAGAGATCGGGGCTTATACAAAACGGTCCCATGAGCTCGCGAACATGTGCCCTAACCTATCTCGACCACCACCTCGAAGAATCGAATTGTACATCAAGGGCTTTGCACCGCAAGTTAAGGGTTTCGTCACTGCTGCAACCTTAACAACTTGCCTCAGATCATTCGTTTAGCACACAAGATTACAGACCAAGAGGTCGAGCGTGGTTCGCTACCGCCTCGTGTTACTGCTGCTCCTACTGCTACTACTACTCCTGCTAGTGATAACAAGCGCAAGTGGAATGATACGGACAAGGTGTCCAACTCGAATCAGTCGCAGAAAAGGCCAGACAACAGCAATAATCGTAGTTTCAGCCAGTCCTCCTCTGTTAACCAAGGTCAGAGCAGTAATCCGAACCATGGCTCCTATGCGGGAAGGCAACCAAAGTGCAACAAGTGTAACTATCATCATCGTGGACCGTGTGTCCGAGCGTGCCATAGGTGTGATAAGGTGGGCCATATGGCAAAGGACTGTAGAGCTCTGTTCCCAAAGCAACAGCAGCAACAGAATCAGCAACAACAGCAACATCAGCAACAGCAAAGGCAGCAGCCCCTTCAGAACCAAGGCAATAGGAAGGGATGTTTCCAGTGTGGGGATGAGGGTCACATTAAGTGGGATTTCTCTCAGCTGAATCAAAATGCCAATGATAACAACAACCTTCAGAATAACAATAACAATGCTAGGAACAACAATAACGGCATAAATGGGGGCAATGGTGCTCGTGGAAGGGTATTTACGATTGGTGCTGGTGATGCTAGGAACGACGGCAATGTCATGACTGGTACATTTTCTGTGAACAATCTCTTGCTTCTGTGTTATTTGATTCCGGTGCCTATTGGAGTTATGTGTCCTTAGAGGTCAGTCAACGATTAGGGTTAACTCCAACACCTCTAGAAGCTAAGCATGTAGTAGAATTAGCTGATGGTAAGATAATTGAAGCCTCACACATTATTATGGGATGTAAACTCGATCTTGTGGGTCAAGTGTTTGACATTGACCTCCTTCCTGTTACCCTCGGTAGTTTTGACGTAGTGGTTGGTATGGACTGGTTGTCCAAGCATCGTGCTGACATACTTTGTAAGGAGAAAATCATACGTATACCGCTCCCTAGTGGAGAATCACTGTCTGTCCAGGGCCATCGAAGTGGTGCAATGGTTGGCATCATTTCTGCTATGAAAGCCCATAAGTGTCTACGAAAGGGGTATCCTGCTATTCTAGCACTTGTTACTGATACTCCGCCTGAAGAAAGGAAGATCGAAGACCTGCCAGTTGTTCGTGAATTTACCGATGTGTTTCTTGAGGAACTTCCTGGTTTACCTCCTCACCGTCAAGTGGAATTCCAGATTGATCTTACACCAGGAGCGGCTCCAATCGCTCGTGCTCCTTATCGACTTGCACCTAGAGAGTTGCAAGAGTTGTCTAATCAACTTCAAGAATTATTGGATAGGGGCTTTATCCGACCCAGTTCTTCGCCTTGGAGAGCCCCAGTTCTGTTTGTGAAGAAGAAAGACGGGTCCTTTCGTATGTGTATAGATTATCGAGAACTCAACAAAGTGACAGTCAAGAACCGTTATCCTTTACCCCGCATTGATAATCTATTTGACCAGCTGCAAGGGTCAAGCTTCTACTAAAAAATCGACTTAAGATCGGGTTATCATCAGATGAGAGTCTGGAAGGAGGACGTACCAAAAACAACTTTTCGAACATGGTATGGCCATTAAGAGTTTTTGGTTATGCCATTCGGGTTAACTAACGCACCAGCAGTGTTCATGGATCTCATGAACCGCGTGTGCAAAACGTATCTTGACGATTTCATCATTGTGTTTATCGATGACATCTTGATCTACTCTAAGAGCAAGGAGGACCACGAGCGACACTTGCATCTTATCTTGGAACTCTTGAGGAAGGAGCAACTCTACGCGAAATTCTCTAAGTGTGACTTCTGGATTCGAGAGGTACACTTCCTTGGCCACATTGTGAATGAATCGGGGATACACGTAGATCCTGCAAAAATCGATGCTATCAGAAATTGGGCGGCACCGAAGAACCCTTCGGAGGTGCGACAATTTCTTGGTCTCGCTGGGTACTATCACAGATTTATTAAAGACTTCTCGAAGATCGCTCAACCTCTCACCGCACTAACACAGAAAGGCGTTGTATACTCTTGGGGAACGAAACAAGAAGATGCTTTCCAGTTGTTGAAACAAAAACTCTGCAGTGCACCGATTCTATCTTTACTTGAGGGTACTGAAGATTTTGTGGTGTACTGTGACGCCTCTATTCAAGGCCTCGGTTGCGTGCTGATGCAACGTGAGAAAGTGATAGCTTACGCCTCTCGGCAGTTGAAGGTGTAAGGACCTGCAAAATTGTCCCACAACGCTCTGTAAGTAGACACCCGGACCTCTAAAACCCTAATCCTTATAAAAAAACCAAGAAATTCAATTTTTCTGGTCGCTCGCGGGCCGCGTAAGAATTAAGCTAAGCTTACGCGGGCCCCGACAACTTGTGATGATCCGGATAAGATTTAGGCCACGTGTCAGACACGTGGCAAGCCTACATGTGACACGCTAGCCCTAGCCGTAGCTAGGGTGGCCCTCGCGGGCCGTGTAAGATTTCCTTAAGGTTTACGCGGGCCGCGAGAGACTCAATTTTCAGCTATAAATTGGACGTGCATGGGGCTTTCATCTGTGTTCGAAAAATCTTTTCAAAACAACAACTTTCTGCTTATATTCGAGTGTTTAGAAGTCCAAGCGCTACTGCGATTACGGGGTATTAACTCGATCACTGCTACGATACAATGTCCGATCGATTGAAACCGATCCGATGGATGTTTAAGTGCTGTCCGAATTTGGGCTATACTTTGTCATTCATCGTGATGGTTTTGATTTCGTGAGTTTATCGTAAATGTTGTATTAAGTTACTGACCTAGTTTCGTGTGCATTGTTATTTAACTAGGTTACAAGGCTAAATCAGTAGGCAAAGTTCTGTCCAACTAAACTTGTAATGTGAGTCATTCTATTTTTATTAACTGCTTTCAAAACACTACTTGTTTCAAAGTTATAATTACAGGGATTAAGTCTTTGTAATCTTCAATTACTGCCGGTATGTGGGGTTTTGTATACATTACTTGATAATCTTCACCATTGGACAACGGGTTAGCCAATGGGTGATATGACCATAGTCACAGAAACAAGTCGAGTGACAAATACCGATTTGGGGTAATTGGTTGATATAAACATTGTAATCGCTCTAAATACTGTAATTTATAACAATGTGTCGTTTTATGCAAATTGAATGACTCGCCAGTATTTCCCCGCTGATAAAACCTTTTTAAACATGTTTCAGGTGATTTACTGTGAACCAGGGAAAAGTGCCGCGTAGCACTACCAGCTTGAAGAATGTGGCTCAATAAATAAATAAATTTGTTTTTGTAAACAGGGAATTTCCCCGAGAAATTCCTTTATTGTAAATTATGGGTTTTGTCCCAAAATGTGAAATAAAATAATTGGTCATTTTCAGTCTAAAGGATCCTGTTAAAATTTCCGCTGCCAAAATAAACACCAATACCACGGGTTTCTATTCCGCGGCTTCCGGACCGGACAACTAGGTCGGGGACCGTGACAGAAGGTCCATGAAAAGAATTACACGACTCATGACTTAGAGTTGGGGGTCGTGGTGTTTGCGCTCAAAATCTGGAGGCATTACTTGTACGGTACTAAATGCACTATTTATACCGACCACAAGAGCCTTTAGCATATCTTTGACCAGAAGGAATTAAATATGCGACAGCGTCGCTGGGTAGAACTCTTAAACGACTACGACTGTGCAATCAAGTATCATCCAGGTAAGGCTAACTTTGTAGCTAATGCCCTTAGTCCAAAGGAAACGAAACCCAAACGTGTCCGCGCCTTGCAACTCACTATTCACTCAAACCTCCTTGACCAGATCCGTTCTGCTCAAGCTGAAGCATTGAAAGAAGAAAACCTAAAAGAAGAGTACTTACGGGGCATGGAGAAATGACTTGTAGAGAGATCGGATGGTATTCTCTATTTCATGGAGCGAATATGGGTCCCTTTGTTTGGTAATCTTAGAGATCTTGTGATGGACGAAGCGTACAAGTCTCGATACTCTGTTCACCCAGGTTCGGATAAGATGTATCAAGACCTCAAAGTTTTGTACTGGTGGCCTAAGATGAAAGCCCACATCGCGACTTATGTGAGTAAGTGTTTGACTTGCGCGAAAGTCAAGGTAGAGTATCAGAAACCCTCAAGCCTGCTCTAACAACCAGAGATACCCATGTGGAAATGGGGGAAAATTGTGATGGATTTCGTCACAGGTTTGCCAAGAACTCAAAACGGGAACGATACCATCTGGGTGATCGTTGATCGTCTCACGAAGTCAGCGCACTTTCAAGCAATCAAGGAGACGGATAAGTTCTCACAGCTTGCTGCTGTTTATCTAAGGGAAGTGGTTTCTAGGCACGGGGTGCCAACCTCTATTATTTCTGATCGTGACCCGCGTTTCATTTCAGATTTGTGGCAGTCGATGCACAAATCGTTCGGCTCACGTCTCGACATGAGTACTGCTTATCTCCCACAGACGGATGGTCAAAGTGAACGAACCATCCAGACACTTGAAGTGTTGGTGCATACGTCTGTCGATTTTGCCTTGTATCGAGTCTTGTATGAATATAGATAGATCAGGGCACATTATACGAGAAATCTGTCAAAAATAGGTCAACAGGCAGTTTCAAACGAAATTAGAAAGTGTAATTTCGTTTGAAAGCAACAAGTGCATTTCAAGCGAAATTAACTTGTTAATTCCGCTTGAAATGGTAATCTCGCTTGAATTCGTAATAACGTATGAAAGGTAATTCCGCTTGAGTCATGTTCAAGTGAAATTACACTGCCTATATATAGTAGTGTTCTGATTCCGTTTCAGTCATTGGTGTATGTGTGTTTCCGGAGCCGAAGTGCTGCCGAAGTGTTGTTTCACTGTAAAACTTTGTCAAGTTAATCAGAACAACAGTTAAAGTGAATATCTTGCTGAATCACACACAATATGTCTGTTTCCGCCTTTCATATTGTGTAGAACGCCTCTGATCGACTCATTCGGGTCATACAACGATCCTACAAGTGGTATCAGAGCTCAGGAGGAGGAGTTCTATCATTTTCAGCTTGATTTCATCAGATTTTCTAGCTTCTACACCTTCTTTTCAAAATTGAACTTGTTTTCACGGTTAAAATGGCTTAAAATTATCACAGTTTACGCGCATTTTTGTTTTAACAAACCCTTGAGAGTTTTAGACCTAAATTCTGCTTAAAACCTGATAAATTTGTTATTCCGTTTGAAAAGTTTGTTCGAAATGATGATGTCAGTCTAATCTCGTTTGAAACTGCACCTAATTCCGCTTGAAAACGTTATTTCGTTTGGCTGGTTCCGTTTGAAATCACTATTCTGTTTCAAGGTGTAATTCCGTTTGAAAGTTCAAACGAAATTAGTGATTCCGCTTCGATTAGTGATTCCGTTTGAGTTAATTCCGTTTGAAATTATCTTCCTAAGTAATTTTGTTTGAAGTTGTTGTGTAGGTAATTCCGTTTGAACATGGATTTCGTTTGAAGATAATTTCGTTTCAAGTGCTATTCCGTTTGAAAGTGTCAGTTTTTTGAAAAATTTTGCCGAAACATGGAAGAGGAATTCTATAACGCGTTTGCTACATCCTACATGAACTTGGAAAATGAAACCGGAACTTTGCAAAAACCCCCGAAACTTATGGGAATTGAAGAGTACCATAGCTGGAAAAATCGTTTTGAGAATTGGGTTCAGGCAAATCATCTAAGAGCTTGGGAAAGCATTGAAACAAAATATATTAGACCACGGACTGCTTTGAATGTTGATAAAATTATCTCAGAATTTTCAGACACAGAGAGAGATAGTTATAAAGAAGAGAAAATGATGATTAGTCTTTTACAACAAGCTGTCAAAGAGGACATTTTTGTTTTGCTTCAGCATGATGGTAGTGCTTTCTCAATATGGGAGGCACTTGAGAAGAAATTTGAAGGAAGTACGGAAATGATCAATAACAAAAAATCATTATTGAAGAAAGAATTTGAGTTGTTTACAAGTATGCCAGGTGAATCTACAAAGACTCTTTTTGAGAGATATTGTCATCTTGTGCGTACCATGTCTCAGTTGAAAATTACTAAAACTCCAGCAGAATGGGTTGAAAAGTTAGCTGATGCTTTACCTCAGAAAGAAAGGGGTACATATCTCATGATTTTAAAGAATACAGGAGAGTTTAGTAGATTGTCAATTGGACAGCTTATTGAAAAGCTTGAGGGACAGGATCTTGAACAGCAAAAGATTGCCAGAATGAACAGCTCGAGCAATCAACAAGATGTCAAATTGTACTATAAAGGAAATGTTCAAACTGTTGAAGCAAGTCCAAAGATCCAAACTGCTTTTAGTGCAGGAAATTCATCTGGATCGGTCAGTCAAAGTTCAATCAACACTAGTGGATTTTCAAATGTCAATCCTCCAAGTGTTCAAAGTTCAAATGTTGGTAATGGACATATGATTCAGTGCAATGTTGCATTGCATCTTCAAAATGGTCAGAATTTTTCTGAAGAAGTTGTTAAAAGTCATATGGCATTACTGGTTACTGCTTTGGAATCGTATGAAGGATTGATTGCTGGAAGAATTGGTAATCCTATGCTAACCAAGGAAGATTATGACCAGATTGATGCAGAGGAATTGGAGCTTATGGATATTAAATGGTGCTTAGCAAGTGTTCTGAGGAGAGCTGAGAAATTCAAAATGATTACAGGAAGAAATGATTTCTTAGATGCAAATGTCTCTACTTTAGGTTTTGATAAATCTAAAGTTACTTGTTTTAGATGCAGGGAGAAAGGACATTTTAAGCGAGAATGTAAAAATCAAGAAGCAAATGGAGTAAAGAATCCGTTTGGTGGACATGATTATTATCGGAAGGCTATATATTAACAAATTGCTCATCAATCGCATCAACAAAAAGAACCACAAACTGCGCATGCAAGAATGATCGAAGATGCAAATAAGAAAGCTTATTATTGTATAATTGATCAAGATGATGAAAAGATGGCTCCAGGATTTAGTTGGGATAGGTTTGTGGATGAGAATAGGGAGTTTAAAGCTTTCATTGCTCAAATTGTTCAAAAGCCAAAATTGATGAAAGAATGGATAGCAGTGTTAGCTGATGAAGAGAAAAGTCAAGATGAAGAATCTGTTTCTTCTAAAAACAGTTCAACAGATACTAGTGATGATGATGAAGAAATTGAACAGATAAACATTGGAAAAACTCATTTATCTTCTGACAGTTTTGAATTTTATTTTGCAGATAAATTGAAGAAACTTAAAGAGAGAAAAGCTGCAAAAGAAATGGAAGAAGTTAAGGTTGTTGAGAAGATTGTTGAAGTGGAAAAGGTAGTTGAAGTCGAGAAGATTGTGGAGATTGAAAAGATTATTGAAGTAACTAAACCCTGTCTTACATGTTTGGAATCTTGCAAACAATGTGAAGATAAAGATGAAAAGTTTAGTCAGCTTGAGAAGTTGAAAGAGAAGTTGCTGTTTGATGTCAAGAATGTAAAAGAATCATACGATGTGTTAAACAGAACTGTAAATAGTTTGCAGAAGACAAATTCTGAAAGAGAAGATGCTTTGACAATGATGAATGCAACAATGATGTCCAAACAAAAGGAGATCAATTACTACATTGAAGAATGTGCTAAGTTGAAGCATGAGTTGGAAATTGAAAAAGTTGAAAATGAAAGAATCAGACGATTACTGAAAAGTTATTCAAGTTCTGATTACTTAATTGATAGAATTTATCCAACTGTTGCAGGTTTTGAAGTGTTTGACGACAAGAAGTCGAAGAAAAAGGATACTGGTAAGAAACAGAGTGTCAATTATAACAAGTGTCCGCCTCCAATTTGGGAAGGGTATTCGCCTAGAAAACCGAATGAAGAGAAAGTAAAAAAGGCAGTCAATATAAAGTTAGAATCTGAGATAACCGATGTATTACCAGACAATATTGACATCACATTCACAGCGTCCGACATAGATCATGAGTCTGAGTTAATAAAAAGGATGGTCGATCAAGTGTTGGATAAGGATGAGGAGTCCGAGTCAATGTTTGAGTCTGGGAGTTCGAGTTCGTCTGTCAGGAGTTCAAAGTCGTCGGGAAAACGGGTTTATAATAAAGAATTTTTGTTGTCAAAATCCAATTTGAATGACGAAACATTTGAAGTGGCATACACTTTGAATGATTCTGACAAATTATATTCTGATAAAGAATTTCCAATAAGAAGTGTTCAAGTTAAAAAGATCAAAAAGGTTTTCAAACTAATAGAAATCAATATTTCTGAAATAAAAGATGTAAATCTTACTGAAAAACCTAAAAAATACACTTCAAGAGTTCAACAACGTTTAAACAAGAAAAAAGGTTACAGTTCTGGTTCTGGTTTTCAAAAGAAACCTAATCATAACGGTAATTTCAAAAAGAAAGGTCTTGGTTTTATTCCACCTGAAAATTATAAAAATGAGAAAATTTCTAAAAATACAAAATTTGTTTCAGGTACTTTTGCTGAAGACGAAAAGAAGAGCTCATTCTGGAGACAGTCAAATCAGGAATTTATTGCTGAAAAGAAGAAAACTGAAGCTCATCAGAGAAAAGAGACAAGAACCTGTTACAGATGTCAAGAAGTTGGTCACATCGCCTGGAATTGTCCTAAGGCAACCAACATAAAACAGGAAGTCTCAGAAAAACTGAAAGAAAAAGTTGTTGATAAGTCTGAAACACCAACTGAGAAATTTAAAGTGTTTAAAAATTCAACATATGAAGTTGGTGAGTGTTCGAAAAGGTTTTACAAATGAAGGGGAAATCTTGACAACCAAGCATGGGTTGTTAAGAAATCAGAAATAAAACCTGGCAATGAATCTGATTCCATAAAATCAGAGGAGCCTCAAGTTGAGATAAAACTGAAAATATCAGTACCTCCAATGGATGATGTCAATTTTCCACCATTGAGGGTTGAAAATTTTAAACAAAAAGTTGGAAAAGTTGAGATTTCAAATCAATTTTATTCTGAGAAGAAGGAATTCGATGTTGAAAAAGTTTTTAATGGAAATGTTAAAAAGATTTTTGGAAAGATGGTCGAGGGAAAAGTCAAAGGGGTAAAAGATTTTTATGAAACAAAGAAGGCATCTTACTACCCGAGTGCAGATGAGGAGAAAACATCCAAGTTTGGTGAAGCTTGGATGTCAGTTTTTCATAAGTGAGTGGTATGACTTGCCGGAGCTCCCAGGTTGCTAAGCGAGGAGCAGGTATCGGCATCTTTCTTGAGAAATTCACGAAAGTGATTTAGACTTACAAGTGGTAAATCAGGGACATTAAGTTGTACTTGATTTTCTACAAGTGTTTGATGTTTGAACTTAAAACTGTTAAAATTTTTTTTAAGTGGTTGAAGAACAAGGTGATGAAACCCCTAATCTACAAAGTGGTTTTATTAAATCAACAAAACTTATTTTTCGGAAAAACCATTTGATTAAAACAAACTTAAGTGTTTTGAAATCTAAATGGGAAAATAGTTTGTTGTAAGGGGGAGTTCTGATTGTTTATGCTAAGTGGATGGCGAATTGAAGTGATTTGATATCAGTTGTCACTTTACCTTGTACAGATTGTTTTCAAATTTCCTTTAAATATGTTTGAATTTTAGGGGAGTAAGAATGTTCAGAAAATCCAAAAACATTTGAAAATTTGAAAAAGTCAAAAACATGATAAAAGCAAAATTTAGATTTGTTGTGAAAAAGAGGAAATGATAGTACATCAGTGGACGATCACAGCATGCTAAAGAATTAGAAAGTCAAAATGTGATAAACGGTCTCACTGATGATGTGCCAGTAGGTTTTTACGCATTTAGTAGATTGTGACGAGATATAAACCTAAATTTCAAACTTGCTTATATCGTGGGGAATATCTCTTGGATATATGGGTATGCTGACAATCTAAGTGAATCATTTAGAACTTAAAATGTTTAAAGCTTAACAGTGTTGGTGATTTGTCTCATAAACTGATATGATCCTCTTACAGAAAATCACAAAAATATTGTCTGTATATATTTCTTTATTGCATTTCATTTCATTAAAAAATTCAAAAAGATTTTCGACAACTGATGTTGGAGAGCTGATTTTCAAAATTCCAAATGCTAAACATGATGAGCATTTCGTGAGGGGGAGTTTATGTTTAAATGAGAAAAGATTTGAACATTTGCCTATGAGTGGTCATCTGAAATTGTTAAAGTGTTAAATCATTCTGGAAAGATACCTGCAAGTAGTATATAAATTTGTCAAATTTTTTAAAATTTGTGAAATTTATTGTGAGGTAGAGGATGTGCAGGATAGCCTGGATTCTGAGTTTGAATATAAAGCCAGGTAATGATCCTGATCCTGTGAAAGCCAGAGTGAGATCAACATCTGAGGGTAGATTTTTTTTTTCAAGGGGAATCTGTTGGTGATGATGAAAAGAGAAGAGAGAAGATTGAAGAAGTTTTACACTGTCAAGATACTTCAAAGAGAGCAATCAGACTGATAAAGACTGAAGACGTTGAAGACTCGACACTTAAGACTCGTCAACATCCGAGGGGGAGTCTGTTGGTGCATGCGTCTGTCGATTTCATCTTGTATCGAGTCTTGTATGAATATAGATAGATCAGGGCACATTATACGAGAAATCTGTCAAAAATAGGTCAACAGGCAGTTTCAAACGAAATTAGAAAGTGTAATTTCGTTTGAAAGCAACAAGTGCATTTCAAGCGAAATTAACTTGTTAATTCCGCTTGAAATGGTAATCTCGCTTGAATTCGTAATTCCGTATGAAAGGTAATTCCGCTTGAGTCATGTTCAAGTGAAATTACACTGCCTATATATAGTAGTGTCCTGATTCCGTTTCAGTCATTGGTGTATGTGTGTTTCCGGAGCCGAAGTGCTGCCGAAGTGTTGTTTCGCTGTAAAACTTGGTCAAGTTAATCAGAACAACAGTTAAAGTGAATATCTTGCTTAATCACACACAATATGTCTGTTTTCGCCTTTCATATTGTGTAGAACGCCTCTGATCGACTCATTCGGGTCATACAACGATCCTACATGAAGACATACTGCGAGCGTGCGTGATTGATTTTGGCAAGGGTTGGAAGAAACACTTGCCTTTGATAGAGTTTTCTTATAACAATAGCTACCATACCAGCATTCAGGCAGCTCCGTTCTAAGCATTGTACGGACGGAAATGTCGTTCTCCTCTCTGTTGGGCTGAGAAGGGTGACAGCCAGATCACGGGTCCGGAACTTGTACTTGAAACTTCTGAGAAGATTGTTCAGATCAGGAATCATATGGCGGCAGCACGCGTGTAACACCCCGTGTTTTCGAAAGTCAAAGTCAAAGTCAAGGTCAAAGTCAACGACCGATTTCGCGCGACTTGACTTGTAGTGAATTTCTTTTATATGTTTATTTTAGTTGTATTATGTGGAATAAGTGTCAATAATTACAATAATTGATGTATGTTATTCGCTATCTAACCGACTTACGACTGTGAACTACAGGAAGTAAAAATGCGATAAAGTTAACTAAATGATAATCAACCGATGCTAGACAAATCGACATCAAATCACAATCGCACTTGCTACTCGAACTACGCATTTTGGTTATTGTTATACGTGTGTGTGTGCCTTATGTGTTACTTGTGCATGTTTATTTATGTTGTGTTGTGGTAATCAATCGAAACGTAATCAAAACTCGAATCGTAGTCGAGCTCAATCGCAATCGAAATGGTATGATAATTTGTGGAGAAGAGACAGTGCTAGATATGAATAGTTAGGATTAAAAGTAATTTGACTAGGAAACTCTATCGCATTCGCATCGATCTCAATCGAAATCGAAACCTCAAAAATCGTCACGCCGAACACCCGAACCAAGTGCCATCCGGCCGGATTGCCATCCGACCGGGCTGCCACTTAATCATGGTGCCAGGGTGCCATCCGACCAGACAAGTCATCCGGGCGAGATGCCATCCGACCGGCCAACACTTTCCTCTTTTGGAACTCTATAAATACCCATGTCACTTTCATTCTTTCTACTTTTGGAAACTCTCTGTCCGAACAGCCCGTGCTCCTCACCTTTTCTTCGATTTCTCTCGAATCCGGTAAGATCTCGTCCTAAATCTTGTACTTCCTTGATCTACACGCACTCCTACACATTTCTATCTTTTAAATCTTAACTTTTAACCGTGAAATCACTAGATTTGAGGTGTTCTAGGATGACGTCATCATGGTGTTCTTATGAACTTCATGTTTTGACCTCAATCCACCAGGAACAACTTAGATCTAATCGATTTCCACACGAATACACAAAGATCTTGCATAGATCTAAACATAATCATAGTGAAAAAGGATTGAAAGATGGTTTCTAACTTTCTTTCAACTCTTTCACACTCAATACACTCAAAACCGATAGAATCGGGCCTTGTTCTAGTCTCCTACTCATTATTAGTGTTGTGCTAGTTCAAGATCTGGGTTTTACTCACGAGACCATCGATTTCGGGTTAAACAAGAACAACCGTCTTGAACCGGTTAACTGGTCGAACTAGGGTGATTCCTGGTCAATCGGGTCACTTGGGTCAAGATGGGGTTCTGTTGGTTAACACGTTGTCAAAACGTCTCGATAAAAGCAACAAACAATCAAAACGGCCAAGTAAAAGACGAACGGAACGACCAGCATGGAGTGTTATCCGACCGGACTACCATTCGACCGGATTACTCTTCGGATCATGAGATACTAGGACTTTAACACTTGAACAATTTTCAACATGTTCAATGCACTAAGGATGCCACCCGACCGGACTGCTGCCCGATTGAGTGACAACCTGCTGTGGATTTGTTCTCACTGAGTAACCTCGCCACCCGAGTCGTCGTCCGACCGGATAAGTCGTCCGAGCGGATTTTCGTCCGCATGACTGACCGTCCGATCGACCGACTTGAAAGGTAGAGATACTTCAATGTTTTCAAAATGCTACAACGAAAACTTCAAAGGACAAGCCATCATACACAAACACATCAAAGGAAGAAACAATCCAATCGAACAGTCATCCGACCGAACAACCTGTCCGACCGGATGACCATCCGAACGGATTGTCATCCACACGACTGGACCATCCAGTCGGATTCCCAACCGACCGAGCTGCTGTCCGAGCCACTTACACCTTGCACCGTTTTACGTGTCACTTATCGTTATGCTATCGTTCTGATCAGGCTAATTCCGCTCTAAGCGCTCCCTTCAATCCATCATCGCTCTGAGTATACTCGATCCCTTTTTGCTTTATGCACTTTTGGGTGTTACATACGTTACGAATATTTAAACCACAATAAACACACTACTCAATACTATTTGAACGCTAACCGTTAATGCATGTTATACGTGGCTTATGAATGCTTGTTTGTTATGTTTACACATGGAATGTTGTCTACCTGCCTTAGTAACGATAGTACTATAGTTTGGACTCAGCACCTGTTCGCAGGGGTTGTTAAGGACAATTACTTGCATGGATTACGGTGGTAATCATGTATTGCGAACTGCCTCAGGCAGTCAACCCGCAATCATTGGTATCGATGGATCTGTGTCGATAACTAACATGCTTCATTTCACTATGTGTACATGCTGGTTATGCGTAAATGAATTTCGAACTCTATATGCTATTATCAAACTTGTATGCTCACATTTACATTATATGTATTGACTTTATTTTAACGTATGTGACAGGTGCTTAGGATGCACATCTGCTAGGAAATCGAAGCTAGAATTAGGCTCTAGAGGCCAACAAATAGTTGTCTGTACAAATTAAATCAAGGGTCTCTAGAAGCAGATAAACAATTGCTCTATTTGAAAATCTGAGTTGTCGGAATAAAACTAATTGCCTAGATTTTGTCTGTAATAATTTGTTTACCTTTTGAGACATGGTATGGGACATGCTATTTTAAATTGATTGGTAATGATAATTGTTATGGAAACTTCTGGACAATATGTTTCGCTCAGTGCCATGCCCCGATGTTTCCGCCATCGGTTGGGGTGTGACAGATTGGTATCAGAGCCATAACTATAGGGAATTAGGCAAGACTCGACCTAGTCTGGGTCGATGTCTTAGAGACCTAGTCTATAGTTAGGAACCACAGACCGACTTGTGCATGTCCGTTAGGGATTATGTATGAGCTTACCGTTTCTCGCTATTCTCGCTTATGCTACACTATCACCGCATTCGAATTTTTAACTAAGAAAGAGCAACCAAGTCAAGATTAGGTGTGAAAACCGCAAACTCTCGACTAAAGTTGCTTAATCAACCCGCATTTTATCTATAAACGGGGAGCATTATGCCAAATCAGGAGTGAAATCCGTATTTTGATGAATAATCTCCTCTATTTTATCAAAACAGGGACAAAGTTGTTAAGCCAGGTGTGAAACCCTAACCTTGACGACTTGTTCCGCCCATTTTACAAAACTCTCACCAAAGTCTCGACGGACTCCAACGACCTGAAGTCACGATATGACTAACGGATGCGTGCCCAATGCCCAAGAATCGAGGCAAAGGCACAGCCCTGAATGTCAAATGTGCACAACAAGTCCTTGTAAATAGTCGAATCACTTTGGGTAGTCGATGTCTAATAGCCGCAGACGATCTATTTCCCGATTTTTATGTGTTTCGATTTTGAGCCTGCAACTGCTGACTCTGATAATTCGTTGACTTTATGTGTTTTGTGTGTTTCATGTCTATATGTTAGCGTTTTGAGATATCACTGGTTTCAATCTAACGCCTTTTTGCTTTCGCTAATCACGCAACACACTACACATCGCTGACAAAATCGCTAAGATATAAACGACCTTATGCTATGATATACGATAATACTACGCTGTTCGAGATACTAAACGCGATCGCTATATTCAAACGCTCGCGAACTTTGAATGATAGGTTTCTGTATTCTGACTACCTCTTACAATTAAATGATTATGTGCTTTGGTGGATTCTGTGCTCTACGTGCTTACGTGCTTATGTGCTTATATGTCTCTATGTGAATTTGTGATTATGTGTTTATGTGTTTGTGAGATACATGTTACATTGCGTGTCCCTAGGCTTTAGTAAGTGTTAGACGTGTGAGGTGAGATTCGATTATGATGTGTCTGAGAGCTATGACGATGTCTGTTGAAGACAATGTCAACTGGACCACCATCCCGTCACATACCACTTTCTCGTCAAGAAAAGAGAGACAAATGTCTTGCTGCTATCATCGCTAAACAAGTAGTAAAAGCCGTGAGTGATGTCTACGAGAACGTCAGCAAATTATCTGAGGAGTCGAAAACTGAAACTCCTAAGGCTACCCCCAAAGCTGCCTTCAATTTCAAGCAGTTCAAGTCTTGTGGGCCAAAGGAATTCACTGGCGAGGAAGGCCCTACAGCGTTGTTCCAATGGTTTGATTCCATTGAGGTCACTCTACGACAGAGCGATTGCCCAGACAATCTCCGCACTCTAAATGCTACCGGCGTCTTCCAGTCCCGCGCACTAGACTGGTGGACGGCCGAGAGAAATAAACGAGGGAACGATGCAGCCTACGGTCTGTCGTGGGATGAACTCAAGGAGGTCATGCTGGAAGAATTCTGCCCTCCTCATGAGCGCCAAAAGTTAGAAGATGAATTCTGGCACATAAAGCAGAAGGAAGGTGAAAATGCTGCTCTCACTGCTCGCTTCAAACAGCTTAGTATCATCTGCCCTGACCAAGTCAAGACTCCAGACATGGCAATCAAGAAGTGTATCCGAGCCCGGCCTGACTGTGTTGCAGATTTCGTGCAAGCGGCTAAGACTAAGACGATCGAAGAGACTTACCTACTGGCCGCTGAAATCAACGACAAGCGGGTCAAGGCTGGTGTCTGGGATAAAACTTCAAAGCACCTGCATCAAGCTACCACCGCCGCACCAACTACTGAAACCACCACTGCATCGAGCAACAAGAAGAAGAACAAGAGAAAGAACATCTCCAGCAACAAGAACTGTGCGATCACTGCTGCACCGATACAAGCTGTACCAGTCCAACAGCGACAAGTAGCGGCGCCTGTGGCAAATGCATCGCCTGCTAAGCGTGCATACACTGGGCCACACCCGCTTTGCCCTACTTGTACCTACCACCACCCGACTACCATCGCTTGCCGTTTTTGTGCTCATTGCAATATGTACGGCCATTTCACTACCAACTGCCGTGCTCGACAAGCTCCTGCTCATCAAGCTCTACTCACCACCCCTCAGGGTCAACAAGCTCCTCCGGCACCCGCGGTCAACGCCAGAGCCTGCTTCGCATGTGGCGATCCTAACCATTTCGCCAACATGTGCCCAAACAGGGTTGTGAAACAAGAGCCCCAGCAGTAGCAGCCTCAACAGCAGTAGCAACACCAGCAGCAACAGCAACAAGCAGCACGCACACGAACTTTCAACATCAACGTGCGCCAAGCCCAAGCTGACAACAACGTGGTCAATGGTACGTTCCTTGTGAATGGTATTTATGCTTCGTGTTTATTTGATACTGGAGCCGATAATTGCTTTATGTCGTTCGAATTCGAGAAGCTCCTTAGTCGTAAGCGCTCCCAACTCTCCTCAACGTTCGATGTTGAAGTCGCTACTGGAAGAACTGTCGCCGTTAATTCTGTTCTTCGTGATTGTACTCTTGAGCTCAACAATCACATCTTCCCAATCGACCTTATTCCGATGCAACTCGGAAGTTTTGATGTCATAGTAGGCATGGACTTTCTTCATGAAAACCATGCCGAAGTTGTGTGCTTCGATAAGATGATTCGATTTTCGCTTGCGAATGGTGATGTATTGTGTGTCTACGGTGAAACCGCTTTGAAGGGTCTCAAGCTCATGTCGTGTATCCAAGCTAGCAAGTATCTCCGCAAGGAATGCAGAGCTTTCTTGGCTAACATTGTAGTAGCGGAGAAGGAAAAGAAAGAAAAGACAGAGGTGAAAGACGTTCCTGTGGTTCGTGAATTTCCTAATGTTTTCCCTGACAATCTTCTAGGTTTACCATCAAGTCGTGATATCGACTTTCGTATCGACCTCATTCCTGGAGCCAACCCTATTGCCAAAGCTCCTTACCGACTCGCGCCGTCCGAAATGCGTGAACTCTCAAACCAACTCCAGGAATTACTTGAGAAAGGCTTCATTCGCCCGAGCACCTCTCCTTGGGGCGCGCCAGTCCTTTTCGTAAAAAAGAAGGATGGGTCATTCAGGATGTGCATCGACTATCGGGAATTGAATAAGTTAACTATCAAGAACCGCTATCCCCTACCTCGCATTGACGATCTGTTTGATCAGCTACAAGGTGCTACGTGTTTCTCGAAGATCGATCTACGCTCAGGATATCACCAACTACGCATTCAAGAGGAGGATATACCCAAAACCGCGTTTCGCACTCGATATGGCCATTACGAATTCGTTGTTATGCCCTTTGGTTTAACCAACGCACCCGCGGTTTTCATGGATCTGATGAATCGCGTGTGTAAACCATATCTCGACCATTTCGTCATCGTATTCTTCGACGATGTCTTGATCTATTCCAAATCGAAAGCCAAACACACGCAACATCTACATTTGGTTCTCGAGCTACTCCAGGGGAACCAACTCTATGCCAAGTTCTCCAAGTGTGAATTCTGGTTGGAGGAAGTTCAGTTTCTGGGTCACATTGTTAATAGTCAAGGAATTCACGTCGATCCCGCGAAGATTGAAGCCGTTAAGAGTTGGATTACACCTAAGAACCCGTCTGAAGTCCGTTCCTTTCTCAGACTAACGGGCTATTACCGACGATTTATCGAAGGATTCTCAAAGATCGCTGTGCCGCTTACCGCTCTCACGCATAAAGACAAGCCTTTTGTTTGGGGAACTGAACAAGAGTCTGCTTTCCAAACTCTCAAGCACATGCTTTGCAATGCTCCTATTCTTACATTGCCCAACGGAAACGACGATTTCATTATCTATTGTAATGCTTCCAACCTTGGCCTTGGTTGTGTCCTTATGCAGCGGGACAAGGTTATAGCTTACGCATCTCGTCAGCTCAAAATCCACGAGAAGAACTATACAACCCATGATCTCGAGCTAGGCGCAGTTGTTTTTGCGTTAAAGATTTGGCGACACTACCTGTATGGTACAAAGTGTACGATCTTTACCGATCATAGGAGCCTACAACATATCTTTAATCAGAAGGAACTTAATATGCGTCAACGCCGATGGGTAGAACTTCTCAACAATTACGACTGTGAGATTCGTTATCACCCAGGCAAAGCAAATGCTGTTGCCGACGCACTCAGCAGATGGAGCTATCTGCTTAGCACTCGTAACGTCCAAGCCCAATACGATCCCGAAACCCTCATCCGTGAAGCCCAGCATGCATGTTTTAATGAACGCACTCTGAAGAAGGAAAGAATCTACCACGATGGAGCCCAGCTTGTGAGTAAATCAAATGGGATATTCCACTTTCTGGACCGAATTTGGATCCCAAAACGGACCGATTTGCGACAGATTTTGATGGACGAAGCCCATAAATCCCGATATTCTATCCATCCCGGTGCCGAAAAAATGTACCAGGATCTTCACTACAAGTACTGGTGGCCGGGCATGAAAAGGGATATTGCTCTCTACGTTGGAAAGTGCCTGACTTGTGCAAGAGTCAAGGCTGAACACCAAAGACCCTCTGGCTTACTCGAGCAACCACCGATCCCTATGTGGAAGTGGGAGAGTATAGCTATGGACTTCATAACAAAGCTTCCGCACACGTCATCAGTGTTGGTACATACGTCTGTCGACTTTGTCTTGTATCGAGTCTTGTAATAGTGTAGAAAGATCAGGGCACAATATTCGAGAAAATGTGAAAGGTGGGTATTTCGCACGAAATGGGAATGGGGCATTTCGCACGAAATCAACTGGTGATTTCGTACGAAATAGTCATTTCGTGTGAACTTGATTTGGCTTGGACTATTCCGTGCGAAATAGCCATGCCTATAAATAGGTGCTTTGAGATTTCATTTGTAATTTTTCCGGTTTCAGTACCGAACTGCTGCCGAAGTGTCTACTCACTGTAAAACGTTGTTATATCAATCAAAAAGACATTTAAAGTGAATTGCAAGCTGAATCAACTTGATACGTCTGTTTCCGCCTTTCGTATTGAGCAAAAACTCTTCTGAACGACTCGTTTGGGTCAGAAAACGATCCTACAAGTGGTATCAGAGCTCAGGAGGAAGAGTTCTTACCGATTCAGCTCAAAAATCTGTTTTCTACACCTTATTTTCAAAATTAAACTTGATTTCATGGTTCAAATGACTTAAATTTCTCACATTATATGCGAAACTGTGTTTTAACAAAGCCTTGAAAGAATTAGAACTAAAATCGGACTAAAACTTGTTCAATTTGACAAAAACATGGCCGAATTGATGACATCAGCAGCATTTCGCACGAAATAGTATTGGTTTCATCTATTTCGCACGAAATACCACGCTTATTTCGCACGAAATCAGTATTTCGTTTGAAAGGTATTTCGCATCAGTGTATCGTTTCAAAAAGTATTGCATTTCGTATGAAATCACCCATTTCGTACGAAACCACTTCATTTCGCTTGAAAGTTCAGCTATTTCGCACGAAAGCAGTTATTTCGCATCAGATTGGTTATTTCGTTTGAACAGGTCATTTCATGTGAAGAAGTGTATTTCGCACCAAAGTTCATTTCGTTTGAATTGTACTATTTCGTTTGAAAGATTAAGTTTGTGAATTTTTAAAACCGAATCATGGAAGAAGAGTTTTACAACGCCTTTGCTACTCCGATTACCATTGCACAGAACACAATGTTAGAAAATGAAACGGGTACCATGCAAAAACCGCCAAAGCTCATGAATATCAAGGAATATAAAGGATGGGAGGAGAGATTCGAAAATTGGGTTCAAGCAAATTATTTGGATGCTTGGGAATGTGTTGAAACAAAATATGTTAGACCGGTGAATGATGACGAAGAGATTATTGCAATTAAAGATCTAAGTGATGAGGAGAAAAAGAAATACAAAGATGAAAAAATGATGACTAGTTTATTGCATCAAGCTGTTAAGGAAGATATCTTGGTTTTACTGCAACATAATGGAAGTGCCTAATCAATTTGGAAAGTATTAAAATCGAAGTTTGTTGGAAGTAAAGAAATGATCAAGAATAAAAAATCACTTTTGAAAAAAGAGTTCGATTTATTTCGTGGGTTGAGAACTGAAAGCACTAAGCAAATCATCGAAAGATATTGCAATCTGCTAGTTAACATGAAGAGGGTGAGCATCACCAAAGATAATGAAGAGTTGATTGAAAAGCTGGCTGATGCATTGCCACATGAAACTTGGGGCACATATCTTATGATGTTGAGAAATAAGAAAGATTTTGGGAATCTAACACAGGGAAAGTTCATTGAAAAACTTGAAGCTCAAGAGATGGAACAAAGGAAGATCTCAAGAATGAAGGATTTTGATGGTGAACAAGATATTGTGTTATATTACAAGGGAGGTATCAGTGATAAAACCAACATGTCACCAAAGATTGAAACTGCATTCAATGCTAAAAATTCTTCTGGAGGATCATCTAAAGGATCAAACAGTAAGATGAGTTTTTCTTCATATCCATCATTTGATCCAAATTTTTCAACGACAAAGAATGACAAAGTTCTTCAATGCAACATTGCATTAAATCTTGAGAATGATCAAAATTACTCGGAAGAAGTTGAAAAAAGTCACATGTCTTTGTTGGTTACTGTATTAGAGTCGTATGGGAGTTTAGTAGCAGGAAGGATCGGGAATCCAATGTTGACTAAAGAGGATTACGATCAGATTGATGTTGAGGAGATGGAGTTGATGGATATAAAGTGGTGTATGGCGAGTGTGTTGAGAAGAGCTGAGAAGTTTAAACAAATTACGGGAAGAGATGATTTTCGTGATGCAAATGTTTCTACTTTAGGATTTGATAAATCTAAAGTTACTTGTTTTCGTTGCAGGGAAAAAGGACATTTCAAGAGAGAATGCACTAACCGCGAAGCAAGTGGAGCTCAAAATCCGTTCAACAAAAATGATTATTATCGGAAAGCAATTTATCATCAAGTTGCTCAACAACCACCTCAACAACAACCACAAACTGCTCATGCTAGGAAGGAGATTGAAGAATCAAAGAAAGCTTATATGGTGAATCAAGATGATAAAAGTTCCTCAAAAGGAGTCAGTTGGAATAAATATATTTCAGCCGAGATTGAAGCATATCTGACAAACAAAATGATAAATCAAGATGATGAAAGGCTTCCAGAAGGTTTTAGTTGGGACAATTATTGTCCGGATAAAGAATTCTTGGCTAAAGCATTTGTTGCTAGAGTTGCTGAAGATAGTGATAATGATAATGATTATTATGCAAACAGAATGAAAGAGCATTTAAGAATGATGGAAGAGAGTGATAGTGATGATGGAAAAGTTCGAAAGAAAAAGAAAAAAGTTAAGAAACATGTCAGCAGTGATGATGAAGAAGTTTCTGTGATAAAGAAAAAGGTAAAAGAAGTTCCAGCTTTCATGGTTGAAGTAGAAGCTGATGCACAAAAGATTCATGTGAAATGTGAAAACTGTGAAGCAGTGAAAAAGCAAAATAGTACTTTAATTCATAACATGAACAGATTGAAAGAATCCTATGATGTTCTAAACAAAGCAATGAATCAGTACAATCAGTCAAGCAGTGAACAAGCAACAGCAATGAAGACACTTCAAGGAGCTTTTATGACAAAGCAGAAAATTGTAAACAATTACATTGAGAAGTGTGCTGTGCTGGAACAGAAACTGGAAACCCAGAGGATTGAAACAGAGAGAGTTAATAGATTGTTAAAAAGTTACTCATGTACTTCTTATGTTATTGACAGGATTTATCCAACCGTTGAAGGCATGAAGGCATTTGATGAAGAGGAAGTATCTGAAGACAAGAATTGTGAAAAGAAGAAGGATACTGAAGTAAAGAATTCTGGTAAGAAACATAGTGCCAGTTACAACAAGTGTCCACCTCTGCTTGAAAATGGATATTCTCCACGAAATCCAAATTCAAAAAGAGTCAATAAGGCAACAAACTTACAGTGGGAATCTGAACCTTCAGATAATTTGCCAGACAACATTGATGTCACGTTCACTTCGTCCGATACTGATCATGAGTCTGAGTTAATAAAGAAAGTGGTCGATCAGGTGTTGGATAAAGATGAGGTCGAGGAGTCAAAGTTGGAGTCAAACTTAGAGTCAAAGTCTGAAACGTCAAGTCAAACCATCAAAAAGGACAAACGGGTTTATAATAAAGAATTTCTGTTATCAAAATCTAATTTGGATGACGAAACATTCAAAGTAGCATATACTTTGAATGATTCGGACAAATTATATTCTGATGAAGAATTTCCAATAAGAGGTGTTAAAACTGAAATGATTAAAAAGGTTTTCAAACTAACAGAAATTAATATTTCTGAAATAAAAAATGTAAATCTTTCTGTAAAACCTAAAAAATACACCTTAAGAGATCAACAAAGGTTAAACAAGAAAAAGAGTTACAGTTCTGGTTCTGATTTTCAAAAGAAACCAAACCATAACGGTAATTTCAAAAGAAAAGGTCTTGGATTTATTCCATCGAAAAATCATAAAAATGAGAAAACTAATAAACCAAAAACTGTTTTTGTTTCAGGAACATCATCTGAAGAAGAAAAGGAGAAATTGTTCAGAAATCAAACAAACAAAGAATTCCTTGCAAAAAAGCAAGAAGAAATGAATAAAGATGTTGCTCAGAAAAGGGAAACAAGAACCTGTTTTCAATGCAAAACAATTGGTCATATTGCCAGGAACTGTCCAAAGGCAATTCAAACAAAACAGGGAGTTTCTCGTAAACTGAAAGATAAGATGGTTGAAAATGAACCACCAACCAAACCTTTTATAGTCTTCAAAAACTCAAAATTTGATGTTGGTGAATGTTCAAAAGGTTTTTACAAAATAAAAGCAAATTTTGACAACCAAAAGTGGGTCGTTAAGAAATCTGATGATAGTTCTAGCAATGATTCTGATTCGTCAAAATCAGAGGAGCTATTTTATGGCGATGAATCTGATTCCATAAAATCAGAGGAGCCACAGGTTGAGAAAAAGGGTGAAAATTCGGTTCCGCCAATGGATGATGCAAATTTTCCACCATTGAGGGCTGAAAATTTTAAACAAAACGTTGGTAAAGTTGAGATTTCGAATCAATTCTTTTCTGAAAAGAAAGAATTTGATGTGGAAAATGCCTTTAGCTCCAAAGTTCAAAATATTTTTGGAAAAATGGTTGACAGGAAGGTCAAAGGAGTAAAGGAATTTTATGAGAAGAAAACAAAGAAATCAGGTAAAGATGGGTCATCCCAGGTTGGTAACTGGGATAGAACCTGATTAAACTCTGGACTTGCCGGAGCTCCCAAGTTGGTAATAGTGGAGCTGGAATCGGCATCTTTCTTAAATTTTGGATGTTTGTGAAAATTTACAAGTGGTAAATCAGGAACATTAAGTTGTACTTGATTTCCTACAAATGGTATTTGTTGATTGAATTTAAAACTATTATATTTTTTCAAAAGGTTGAAGTTGAAAGAACAAGGTGATGAATTGATCCCCTAACCTTCATGTGGTTTTATGAAAATCAACAAAACTAATTTTCCGGAAAAACCATTTGATTAAAACAAACTTAAGTGTTTTGAAATCATAATGGAAAAATAGTTTGTTGTCAGGGGGAGTTCTGATTGTTTATGCCAAATGGATGGCGAATTGAAGCAATTCACAACAGTTGTCACTTTGTTTGTACAGTTTGTTTTCAAATTTCTTTTAAATGCTTTTGAATTTTAGGGGGAGTAAGATTTTCAGAAAATCCAAAAACATTAGAAAATTTGAAAAAGTCAAAAACATGATAAAAATAAAAAATGAGTTGTGTTGTGAAAAAGAGGAAATGATAGTACATCAGTGGACTATCGCAGCATGCTAAAGAATTGGAAAGTTAAAATGTGATAAACGGTCTCACTGATGATGTGTCAGTAGGTTTTTGCACATTTAGTAGATTGTGTCGAGATATAAACATAAATTTCAAACTTACTTATCTCGTGGGGAACATCTCTCGGATATATGGGTAACCCCTGAAATCTTGTTTGAAAGGTCCCTCTTTCTGAGATACTAGGTCTTTATGCTCAGTGATATCTAGGGTATTATCCCGGGACTTCTGATTTTGCGGAAGCAATGGACTAGTCCCCGTATAGTACTTTTAACTTGCTTGAAAAATAGCAACCCCCCTCAGCATAAAAATGATGAAACATTGCAAAATGTTAATCATGTGCTGTTGAAGAAAAGATTCTCTAAAGAGAACACACCTTAAGTCGAAGCCATCATCTCTCTGATTTTGCGGAAGCAATAGCCTGAGCTCTCATGGCCCTCGCATTTAACCCTTTACATATATCATCTAGGTATACTCACCTGTAAGACTGAATATTGGGATCTGGATACGGGAGTATATTCTGAGCTGGGACACGCGTATAAGTTTAAGTCCTTAAAACATTAATCTCGTATCTCGAAACAGTTGAACTTTGTGTGAAATTTAAGTGGATCAGTATACTGACAATCTAAGTGAATCGTTTAGAACTTGAAATGTTTAAAGCTTAATGGTGCTGGTGATGTATCTCAGAAACTGATATGATCCTCTTACACAAACTCACAAAAATGTTGTCTGTAAATATTTCTTTACTGCAGTTCTTTAAATTCAAAAGTCTAAAAAGATTTTCACTGTGTTTTAGCATAAATTTTTGAAAATACAAAAAGATTTTCGACAATTGATGTTGAAGAGCTGATATTCAAAATTCCGAGTGCTAAACATGATGAACAGATTTGGGAGAGTGTGTATGAAGAAATACTTACAAGTGGTTTTCAGAGAATAAATAAATTTTGAATGTTTGTTTACAAGTGTTCATAAGAAACTTTTAAATGATAAATCATTTCATTTCTGCAAGTAATATAGATTTGACAAATTTATAAATTTGTGAAATTAATTTTGAGGTAGAGAATGTGCAGGAATGAAATTTGTAAAAAGCTAAGTTGCGATTATAGAGCCTGTGAAAGTGATAAGAGCCAGGTGTTCGATTCAAAGCTTGTGATAAGATTATTCCAGACTACGATCCCAGCTTATCGAAAGGGGGAATCTGAAGATTGCCAAGAAAAAGTTTGAAAGCTAAAGAGCCAGATTCAAGTCCTGAGGTTCATGCAATCTGTTGATGCTGATGAACTTAAGGAATCAAGAAATCTGATCAAGATAAGATAAAGTCAGGTTGAGATTCTGATAGAGAGAGAGAAGAAGAGAGAAGATTGAGGATGTTTTACACTGTTAGATACTTCGAGAGAAAACGAGAAGACTGATAAAGACAGAAGATTGAAGACTCGACACCGAAGACTTCGTCAACATCTGAGGGGGAGTCTGTTGGTACATACGTCTGTCGACTTTGTCTTGTATCGAGTCTTGTAATAGTGTAGAAAGATCAGGGCACAATATTCGAGAACATGTGAAAGGTGGGTATTTCGCACGAAATGGGAATGGGGCATTTCGCACGAAATCAACTGGTGATTTCGTACGAAATAGTCATTTCATGTGAACTTGATTTCGCTTGGACTATTCCGTGCGAAATAGCCATGCCTATAAATAGGTGCTTTGAGATTTCATTTGTATTTTTTTCGGTTTCAGTACCGAACTGCTGCCGAAGTGTCTACTCGCTGTAAAACGTTGTTATATCAATCAAAAAGACATTTAAAGTGAATTGCAAGCTGAATCAACTTGATACGTCTGTTTCCGCCTTTCGTATTGAGCAAAAACTCTTCTGAACGACTCGTTTGGGTCAGAAAACGATCCTACAGTCAGGTCACGACAGCGTCTGGGTTGTTGTTGACCGACTGACCAAATCAGCTCACTTCTTGCCAATACGGGAAGACTACAAAGTGGAATGATTAGCCCGAATCTACACCGACGAGATCATTTGTAATCATGGGACGCCTCGCGACTTCATCTCTGATCGTGATGCTCGGTTTACCTCACGACTGTGGGAAACGTTTCAAACGGCTCTCGGTACATCGCTTAATCTAAGTACCGCATTCCACCCTCAAACCGACGGTCAGACTGAAAGAACGATTCGTACCCTTGAAGACATGCTCTGTTCGTGTGTCATAGACTTCGGTGGTAATTCGGATAAATACCTGCCATTAGTCGAATTCTCGTATAACAACAGCTATCATGCAAGCATTCAAATGGAACCATTCGAGGCTTTATACGGAAGAAAATGTCGATCGCCTATTGTGTGGCACGAGATCAGTCACTCGCAATTAACCGGTCCCGAGCTATTGCAAGAAACGACCGAGAAAATTTTCCAAATTCGAGACAATCTAACGAAAGCTCGGAATCGACAGAAAAGTTATGCCGATAGACGACGCAAGCCCCTTGAATTTGACATTGGCGACTACGTACTCCTAAAGGTATCACCTTGGAAGGGTGTGGTCAGATTCGGCAAGAGAGGGAAACTAGCGCCTCGATATGTTGGACCTTTTAAGATTTTGGAAAGGATCGGAAAAGTCGCCTACAGACTCGAACTACCGGAGGAACTTAGTAACGTCCACCCAGCTTTCCACGTGTCAAACCTCCGAAAGTGCCTGGCTGAGCATGATTTAATTGTACCTCTCGATGACCTTCAAGTAAACGAAACACTACACTTCGTGGAGAAGCCTGTCGAAATCATGGATCGCCAAACCAAGCAGCTCAGACGCTCGCGCATTCCTATTGTGAAAGTCCGATGGGAAGGCAAACGAGGCGCAGAGTTCACTTGGGAACTCGAAGGCGACATGGAGGCGAAGTACTCGCAGTTATTTGTTACGTCTTCGGCCTAATTTCGGGACAAATTCCCTAAACAAGGGGAGGCTGTAACACCCCGTGTTTTCGAAAGTCAAAGTGTTGGTGCATGCGTCTGTCGACTTCGTCTTGTATCGAGTCTAGGATTAGAATTGTAATTTAGCTTGAACGTGGTGATTTACCTTGAAAGTGGCATGTCATTTCAAGCTAAATATCCTCCACTATAAATACCCATTCAAGCTAAATCTTTTGTAACATTTCTGAAATTCCATACCGAGGTGCTGCCGGTGTGAGGACTGATTGTAAACGATAGTATATCAATATAATCAGTGTTAAAGTGATACGCAAGCTGTTTCGCAATCAGTTTCTTAGTTTCCGCCTCTGAAACTGATAAAATCTCTTCTGAACGACTCGTTCGGGTCGCAAACCGATCCTACAAGTGGTATCAGAGCTCAGGAGGAAGAGATTTCGCCAAAACAGCTCGTTTTTGTCACTTTTTCTGATTTTCTACACCTTCTTTTCAAAATTTTTAAATTTTCATGGTTAAAATCGGCTCAAATTCTCACATAACGTGCGTAATGATGTTCTAACAAACCCTTGAAAGTTTCAAAACTTAATTCGATCATTTACTTTTTCAATCGGACCAAAATCAGATCGATATGATGATGTCATGCAGATTTTGCTTGAGTTTATGGGTTGATTTCGCTTGAGTGTTGACATTTTGATCAGATTTAGCTTGAAATTTACTTGTTGATTTCGCTTGAAATGCATGTAATTTTTGCTTGACGTGATTGTTTTAAGATTACATCTGAACTGTTTTCACGTGATTAGATCAGGTGTTCGATATCAACTTGCATGTGAATTCAGATTTAAGCGGTCCAATAATATTGAATTGAGAACTATTATTGTCGGTAAATGAATTGATAAGTGTGTCATAAAGTCACGTGAATGCTTGCTTCAGTCTTTGAGAAATGTTTGTCGGATATTAATGAAGGCATGTGACAATAGATAAGTTGTCGGATAGTTCTTGCTTCAGTCCAAGTGATCTAGATAGTGCGGCCAATCAGAATTGAATATTTTAAAAAATTTGTCGGTTGCATGTGATTTGCTTTATGTCAGACATTTTAAAAAAATTAATGTTTGCATTGGATCTACACAACACCTGAAGTTCATTTGACAGCCCACTCTTGTTGGTTACGGCCCAAGTATCCAAGTTTTAGATCGGTCCAATCATCTAATTGAAGTGGAAAGTTATTTTGATCTAAAGTCCAAGGGTGTGTCAGCTCATATATCTTCGGCCCAAGCCCAAGACATTTATTGACTCAATAGTTGTCCAAAGTTCACGGCCTAAGTATAGTGTAGTTTGATTTTGAGCAGTCCAAGTTATCATGTGATTCATACACATTCTCGGCCCAATCAACATTTAAAGTGAAAATTTTGAAAACCAAAACATGGATGATGGTTATTGGAGTGAAAGAATAAGAAAGTGTTTGGAAAGAGAAGCCAAGAAAAAAGAGAAAGCTAAAGAAGAATCTAAGAAACTTGGAACTTCGAATTCTGAATCAGTATCAAAGAAAAAGATTGAAACAAATGCAACTATCTTTGATCAGTCATCAGACGAAGAGAGTGATGATAAAAATGTTCAAGATGAGAAGAAACAGGTTGAAAAAATTCCAGCTTTGAAGGTCGAGAAGAAAGTTGATGATGAAAAGATTCCTGGAAAATGCTTAAACTGTGAAAATGTTGAATCAGTATGCTCCAAGTGTGACAACTTTAAGACCGACAATGACAAACTCTTGAAAGATGCAGAAAATTTGACATTGGAAGTCAAAAAGTTGAGGGATGAGAAGCAAGCTGATATTAAACAGATTCTTGTTTTGCAGGAAAATTGTGAGAAGCTAAAAACTGAAAATGACAAACTGTTAAGTGGTTTGGACAGTTTGACATTAGAAAACAAAATTTTGAAAGAAAAAGAAAAAGATTTTGAAAATGAAAAATCGAAGATTGAAAAAGTTTTTCAAAGTCAAATAAAAATTTTAGAAGATGAGAGATATATGTTTGGTAAAAACAATCTTGAAAAACAAATTGAAATCAATTCTCATCTTGAAAAGATTATTCGACTTGAGAAAGAGGCAGAATGTGCTCAAAAGAAAATCAATGAATGGGAAGAAAAGTTGAAGGTTTTTGTGAATACTTCAACTATTCCTTGCCCAAAACCTTTAAATTCTGTTCCAATAAGTGACGGTTTCACAAACTTTGACAATGTCAAAGTTGAAGATTGTGATGAGAAATCTGATGATGAAAAAGATAAAAGTGAAAAACAAAAATTGTTTTTGAAATTAAAAGAAAAATTTCAAGAAACTGTTCTGCAATCAACTGAAAAGGGAGAATGCTCTAAGCAAAAACCTTTGAAGAAGAAAGTGGAACAAAAACAAAAAGAGAAAATTTTGAAAAATGTTCAAAAAGATAATAAAAGCTCATCAGATCGATCATCCAATCGCAATGAAAAATTACAAAAATTGAAAAATGAAAACTCTAAAATTGTTGGCAATAAGTGGTGCAGGTCGGACCACAGTGCTCAAAAGCCAAATCCAGCAAACATGAGGAAGGAATATCACCAATCCAAACAATGCTATGATCTGAGCATCTGGTGTGAAAATGGTGATTGGTACGATAACAGAGTGTGTTACAGATGCGGTTATCAAGGACACATTGCTGTTAACTGCCAGAGTTGGAGGTTTGAGTCAAGAAGATGTTTTAATTGCAACATCATTGGCCACATTGCCAGAGATTGCCCAAGGAGATCAAATGAAAGATTGAGGGTTAATTCTCAGAAGATGGCAAAGAAATCAGTCAATGTCAAGCCCAAAGAACAGAAGGTTCAAGAACCTAAAGTTCAAGAAACGAAAGTGAAGCTTTCTCAGGGGCAGAAAGACAGACTGAGGAAGAAGAGAAAGAAGGCTAGAGAGTATCTAGAGAAGATTTTGTCCTTGAGTTCATCTGTTGGTAAAAATAAGAGTTCTGATGAATCGACTTCCTCGATGGCAAAGTCAAGCAAAACGAATTCATCAGATACTAATCTGAGGACGAAAGAAGAAAAGAAGAAGAAGAAAATGGTCGGCGATGAATCTGACATGTCGAAGTCAGACAAGCCACCTTCAGGCGATGAATCTGACAGGTCAAAGTCAGACAAGTCATGTGCAGGCAATGATTCTGGTTCGTCAAAGCCAGAGGAGCCATTGGTTGAGGTAAAAGTTGAGAATTCTGGTCTAACAATGGATGATGCAAATTTTCCATCATTGTTGAACAAGAATTCAAAATCACCCAAGGACCGTCAGGCTTGGGTGAATTTGTTTAAATGAAAAACCTGACTTGCCGGAGATCCCAAGTTGGTAATTGTGGATCATGAATCGGCATCATTCTTTTTCATGTTTGTATAAAATGTTTGAGAAGTTTTTGCAGGACTTGCCGGAACTCCCAGGTTTGTAAGCGAGGAGTAGGAATCGGCACCTTGAGAATTCAACTAACAGATGATGTTTGGTTGAAAATGTTTGATTGGATTGATCGTACAAATGGTAAATCAGGGACATTAAGTTGTATCTGATTTTCTACAAATGGTTGAAAAACAATGTGATGATTTGATCCCCAATTTTACAAGTGGTAAAATCAACAAAACTTATTTTCCAGAAAAACCATTTGATTAAAACAAACTTAAGTGTTTTGAAATCAATGGGAAAATAGTTTGTTGTGAGGGGGAGTTCTGATTGTTTATGCCAAGTGGATGGCGAATTGAAGTGATTCGATATCAGTTGTCATGTTACTTGTACAGTTTGTTTTCAAATTTCCTAAAATGTGTTTGCATTTTAGGGGGAGTAAATTTTTAGAAAATCCAAAAACATTTGAAAATTTGAAAAAGCCAAAAACATGATAAAAATGCAAAAATGAGTTTTGTTGTAAAAAAGAGGAAATGATAGTAGATCAGTTGGACTGTCACAGCACGCTAAAGAAATGGAAAGTTATAATGTGATAAACGGTCTCACTAAAGATGTGACGGTAGGCTCAGCTAGACTAGTAGATTTGCGATAACGATACAAACTTAAATGAAAAAGCCTAGTTCTAGTGGGAAACATGGTCGAAAGCATAGTACTTAGTTTTGTCCTTCTTGACTGTGTGCCTACTCAGTAATCGCTGATTGTCGAAAGACATAAAACTGGTTAAGTTTGTGAACTTTCACAACTTTGCTGAAAAGTCGCTGTGATTGTGCATTTCATTTTGCAAAGATTTAAACTTGTTTTTATTTCTTTATTTTGTTTAAGCATCGGACATCCTCTGCGTAACGTGAGTATCGACCTAGATGTTGTTGCCTAAATGTTCTGCTTTATTTTCTTTGGTGTTTCGTTTAAGCTTTGGATCACCTCTGCGTATACGGGAGTATCGACCTGGTGGTTAAAGCCTAAACAACTTCAACTTGTTTTATTTTTCTTATTTTGTTTAAACATTGGACTTTCTCTGCGTATACGGAAGTATCGACCTGATTGTTAATGTTTAAACATTCTGCTTTGTTTTCGCACAAATCACAGTCGATAAAAGTTTAAAGGCATTACTTGAGTTAGTGTATTGCATGATGAGGGGATATGCTGAGATCGTGGGGTCCATAAGAATTTTAGTGCTATCTTAATATACTTTAAAGTATCGGTAAGCAGATCGAAAGTTTTAGATTGAGCTTAAGAGGACAAATATATCGTCAATCTACGTGAATCGTTTAGAGCATAAAATGAAATCAAGCTTAACGGTGCCAGTGATTGGTCACATAAACTGATATGATCCTCTTTCGCAAACTCACAAAAATATGTTTGTACATATTTTATTTCTGCAGTTAATTTCTGTTATTGCATTCATGTTTCATTATTTTGAAAAATCCAAAAAGATTTTCGACAACTGATGTTGGAAAGTTGATATTCAAAATTCCAAGTGCTGAACATAATGAACTGTTTTGGGAGCGTGTGTTTAAAAGGAAAAATTTTGTTTTGAGAAAGAAAAGTTTGATTAGTTAATCAGGGTCATTAATTTGAACTTGATGTAACTATTTCCAGTAAGTTTTTCTTATTGTTTTAAGTAAAAACTTATGTGGTGGTGAGAATATATTGTGCAGGAGATGAACTGAACAGAGATAAAACCAGGGATTGATCTCAAGGTGATAGCTAATTCCAGACGGCGATCCCATCATGATAAGAGGGGGAGTCTGACGAGGTTAGAGCCAAAGAGAAGATCCTGGTATATGCAAAGAAAGAAAAAAGACTGATGAAGACTGAAGATGCGAAGACTCGACACTTAAGACTCGTCAACATTCGAGGGGGAGTCTGTTGGTGCATGCGTCTGTCGACTTCGTCTTGTATCAAGTCTAGGATTAGAATTGTAATTTAGCTTGAACGTGGTGATTTACCTTGAAAGTGTCATGTGTCATTTCAAGCTAAATCAAGATTTACCTTGAAAGTGGCATGTCATTTCAAGCTAAATCTCCTCCACTATAAATACCCATTCAAGCTAAATCTTTTGTAACATTTTTGAAATTCCATACCGAGGTGCTGCCGGTGTGAGGACTGATTGTAAACGAGAGTATATCAATATAATCAGTGTTAAAGTGATACGCAAGCTGTTTCGCAATCAGTTTCTTAGTTTCCGCCTCTGAAACTGATAAAATCTCTTCTGAACGACTCGTTCGGGTCGCAAACCGATCCTACACAAAGTCAAAGTCAAGGTCAAAGTCAACGACCGAAATTGACTAGGAAACTCTATCGCATTCGCATCGATCTCAATCGAAATCGAAACCTCAAAAATCGTCACGCCGAACACCCGAACCAAGTGCCATCCGGCCGGATTGCCATCCGACCGGGCTGCCACTTAATCATGGTGCCAGGGTGCCATCCGACCGAGATGACATCCGACCGGACAAGTCATCCGGGTGAGATGCCATCTGACCGGCCAACACTTTCCTCTTTTGGAACTCTATAAATACCCAATGTCACTTTCATTCTTTCTACTTTTGGAAACTCTCTGTCCGAACAGCCCGTGCTCCTCACATTTTCTTCGATTTCTCTCGAATCCGGTAAGATCTCGTCCTAAATCTTGTACTTCCTTGATCTACACGCACTCCTACACCTTTCTATCTTTTAAATCTTAACTTTTAACCGTGAAATCACTAGATTTGAGGTGTTCTAGGATGACGTCATCATGGTGTTCTTATGAACTTCATGTTTTGACCTCAATCCACCAGGAACAACTTAGATCTAATCGATTTCCACACGAATACACAAAGATCTTGCATAGATCTAAACATAATCATAGTGAAAAAGGATTGAAAGATGGTTTCTAACTTTCTTTCAACTCTTTTACACTCAATACACTCAAAACCGATAGAATCGGGCCTTGTTCTAGTTTCCTACTCATTCTTAGTGTTGTGCTAGTTCAAGATCTGGGTTCTACTCATGAGACCACCGATTTCGGGTTAAACAAGAACAACCGTCTTGAACCGGTTAATTGGTCGAACTAGGCTGATTCCTGGTCAATCGGGTCACTTGGGTCAAGATGGGGTTCTGTTGGTTAACCCGTTGTCAAAACGTCTCGATAAAAGCAACAAACAATCAAAACGGCCAAGTAAAAGACGAACGGAACGACTAGCATGGAGTGCTATCCGACCGGACTACTGTCCGAACGGATAAACCATCCAAGCGACTAGGTCATCCGAACGGCTTACACCTTGGGTCCCACACTTAACCAACTTTATCTGAAGTTTGAGTATTGAACGAATTGCTATCCAATCGGACTACCATTCGACCGAATTACTCTTCGGATCATGAGATACTAGGACTTTAACACTTGAACAATTTTCAACATGTTCAATGCACTAAGGATGCCACCCGACCGGACTGCTGCCCAATCGAGTGACAACCTGCTGTGGATTTGTTCTCACTGAGTAACCTCGCCACCCGAGTCGTCGTCCGACCGGATAAGTCGTCCGACCGGATTGTCGTCCGCACGACTGACCGTCCGATCGACCGACTTGAAAGGTAGAGATACTTCAATGTTTTCAAAATGCTACAACGAAAACTTCAAAGGACAAGACATCATACACAAACACATCAAAGGAAGAAACAATCCACTCGAACAGTCATCCGACCGGACAACCTGTCCGATCGGATGACCATCCGAACGGATTGTCATCCACACGACTGGACCATCCGGTCGGATTCCCAACCGACCGAGCTGCTGTCCGAGCCACTTACACCTTGCACCGTTTTACGCGTCACTTATCGTTATGCTATCGTTCTGATCAGGCTAATTCCGCTCTAAGCGCTCCCTTCAATCCATCATCGCTGTGAGTATACTCGATCCCTTTTTGCTTTACGCACTTTTGGGTGTTACATACGTTACGAATATTTAAACCATAATAAACACACTACTCGATACAATTTGAACGCTAACCGTTAATGCATGTTATACGTGGCTTATGAATGCTTGTTTGTTATGTTTACACATGGAATGTTGTCTACCTGCCTTAGCAACGATAGTACTATAGTTTGGACTCAGCACCTGTTCGCAGGGGTTGTTAAGGACAATTACTTGCATGGATTACGGTGGTAATAATGTATTGCGAACTGCCTCAGGCAGTCAACCCGCAGTCGTTGGTATCGATGGATCTATGTTGATAACTAACATGCTTCATTTCACTATGTGTACGTGCCGGTTATGCGTAAATGAATTTCGAACTCTATATGCTATTATCAAACTTGTATGCTCACCTTTACATTATATGTATTGACTTTATTTTAACGTATGTGACAGGTGCTTAGGATGCACATCTGCAAGGAAATCGATGCTAGAATAAGGCTCTAGAGGCCAACAAATAGTTGTCTGTACAAATTAAATCAAGGGTCTCTAAAAGCAGATAAACAATTGCTCTATTTGAAAATATGAGTTGTCGGAATAGAACTAATTGCCTAGATTTTGTCTGTAATAATTTGTTTACCTTTTGAGACATGGTATGGGACATGCTATTTCAAATTGATTGGTAATGATAATTGTTATGGAAACTTCTGGACAATCTGTTTCGCTCAGTGCCATGCCCCGATGTTTCCGCCATCGGTTGGGGTGTGACAGCACGACCGTCAGAAGAGCTACGCTGACAAGCGTAGGAAACCTTTGGAGTTCGCTGTAGGAGATCGTGTTATGTTGAAAGTCTCACCCTGGAAGGGTGTGGTGCACTTTGGGAAGCGTGGCAAGCTTAATCCATGCTATGTTGGGCCATTCAGAATCTTGGAGCGAATCGGTTAAGTGGCCTACAAGCTCGAGTTACCTGCTGAGTTGGGTAACGTTCATGATGTCTTCCATGTTGCAACTAAAGAAGTGTTTGTCCGATGAAACACTTGTGGTACCGTTTCAAGAGCTGAAGATCGACGACAAATTGCAGTTTGTCGAAGAACCCATCGAAATTATGGATCGGGAAGTCAAGGTCCGTAAGCATAGTCGAATTCTGATCGTGAGAGTTCGTTGGAACTCAAGACGTGGACCGGAGTTCACGTGGGAACGCGAGGATCAGATGAAGCTCAAGTATCCTCAACTATTCCCAGCTGACCAATTTAATCCTGATGCAACTGGTGAATTTCGGGACGAAATTCCCTTTCAAGTTGGGGATGATGTGGCACCTGGGGAAAATCCACAGTCATCTTGATCTAACACCGTGCTGTTTTGGATTACTTATCAAATTTCGGGACGAAATTTCTTTCAAGTTGGGGATGATGTGACAACCCGAGATTTCAACGTCTTTCCTCTACGCATCACTTGTTTCGCAATCCTGTTTTACAATTTGTTTTACGTGGTGTCATGTGTAGTTATTTGAATGATTATAGTATAGTTATGCTTGTTGGATTAATGTTTAATGTTTAATGAGAACTCAAAATGACAAAGAACCCCTTGTGACGAAGATGGATTCTTCGCCACAACCCCTTTTGACGAAGATGGACTCTTCGCCACAACCTCGCTGAACGAAGAATGATCCTTCGTCACCTCCAATCTCGACGAAGAATAATCTTCGTCGAACATGTTCTTCTCCCAAAAAGGCTCACGGCCCATATCCATTCATGGCCCAGTATAGTTTTAATGTTATTTCATTTTCATAATCGTGCATAACCTGCAAAAACTCTAACGGCAAACCCTAACACTCTCTATCTCTTTCCTGTGCGACGACGGCTTTGGGTTCTCGAAACCCTTCATCCCGAGCAACCTAATCACTTCGGTATCATCGGTTAGTGCCTATCATCGTTAATTGCTAAAACACTGATGATGTGATCTTATGTGAGATTAGGGTTTCATTGATAAGGTTGTAAATCTAGTACTTGCATGATGTGGGTTCAGTGGTTTGTATACGTTCATAGTCATGATGAACTTATTCCTTGATTAAGTAATAATCTGATTGTGTGTGTGGTCATTGAGTGATTAGGGTTAATGATTGTTTGATCGGTTTGAATGATTGATATTGTTAAATAGTTAAATGATGATGATTGGGATTTGGGGTGGTTATATGAAGTCCTGGTTACTGGTCAATCGATAGTTATTTGTGATGACAATTGACTTAATGATAAACTGTAACTGACTAGCCGAACCAGTAAAGGAAATCATGGCTGTTCTGTTAAGCGACGAACGTTTCCGACGAAGGATCTGACTCTTCATCGACATGCTTTTGATGAACAATCATGAATCTTCGTCGCAATCACTTTTGACGAAGTATAATGCTTCGCCATGAAGGTTCTTCGTCGTGAAGACAATCCACTGTGATGAATATGTTAACAAATATCTGTGTTTATAATATTATCTGATTGCATGATAATAATGATGGTTAAGAATGAGAAACCTGATTTGACTTGTGTGACATTCACATGGGATGTGGACTTGTATGAAACTGAGTACTTGCTACATGTTATACTGTGATCCATGATGAATACAATCTGTGTGAAATACGTGACTTGGTTGATTATGAAACTGATATTATTGGTAACCACGGTAGGGTTTGGTTGACTAACTGGAACAAGTAACTTAATATACCGAGCAAATCTAAGGTGAGTTCACTGCCTTTTTCAAGCATGTGTCCCGGGGAGGGACATGTGGTAAATATTCCAGGGAGGAATATCGGGTAAATGGGTTTAACTGGAATGTTAAACTTGGGATGTTGGTTAATACACTCATATCTATCATTTAAGTCCCATCATATACCGAAATAGTTGCCGGGGAGGCAACGGGGTTATTAGTTGATAGCGCTCTTAGGTTTGGCACCCTCACACCGTACCGGGGAGGACGGGCGTGAACTAATTACCTTAACCACTCGACTAATGTTTGATAGAGCATTGGGGAAAGGCAAATAATCTGGAGCCATCTTGCGGTAATCGAGTTATTAACAACATTGTATTTCTGAAATGCTTTAAACTTACATCTGGTAACTAAACGCGTAACAAACTTTGAACTCACCATCGTTGTCTGATACACTTGTCTGCATGCTTGCAGGTCGTTAGATTCACGGTTACGGAGCTTGCTATCTGGGAGTGCTGGAGTGGTCATGGGTCATGGCTCTTGGATACATGTTCATTGGTTTCGCACATTTGTTTTGAAACACTTGAATAACAATTTACATTATGCTTCCGCTGAACGTATTGGTTTTAAGTTGTGATTTGAAACTACTTTATGAAATAAATGGAAAATTTTATTTAATATCTTATTATAGTTTAATGTGATTGGTGGTTAGATCCTGGTACGTCATACGTCCCGCGGTGTTTCCGCATGTGGTATTTTGGGGGTGTGACATGTGAAGTAAAAGAGAGTCAAACACTTTTGAATACAAAGTAAACACAACACTGCTTGTCCGGATGGCCGTGGTCCAGATGAGCAAATGACAACAGTTTCCGGATGAACAGGTCTGGATGGACAAGTTTGTGGATGGACAAAATCAACGTATGAACTCTATCCAGATGGACTATGTCCGGATGAACAATCTTCCGGATAGACTATCTTCCGGATGAACACTAAATGTCTATACGTCCGGATGGACAATGTCTATCCATCCGGATGGCCAAGAACACTAAGAACAATCTTCAAGCAAGAACACTATATCTGTCCGGATGGACTAGTCTATCCGTCCGGATGGATGATAATGTCAGCACACTTGGTTCTGAAGTTCATAGTTTTTCACTGATTTTAATGTGTTTTAGTCCGAATTAAGATCTGAAACTTTGTAGGATTGACTAAAAACACATTTCGCACATTATGTTCATTTTTAGGTGAATCTGTCCATGAATTCAGTGTCCAATTTGAGTTTTTCTATGAAAAAGTTAAGAAAAATGAGAAGTGAGTAGAAAATAGTGAAGTGTTGATCAGAAAATGGCAAGAATTTGATGTAGATCTCTAGTATCACTTCTTCGAATCAGACCTCCAAGCTCTAATACCACTTGTGAGGACCGTGAGTTCGGGTCTTCGAACGCGCTCAGACTGGATTTAACAACTACAGACTCGTGCAGAATCCAAGAAAGTAGTAGGAGTTAGAGTAACACCATAGACACCGTTTAACATCATTCTCATTGATAATAATAATGGCGATTACAAGAGCCTGAGAGAATTTCGACAGGGCTTCGCCTTGGGTGTCTAGAGTTCAATACCAAACCAGGACCTAAGCACCTCTATTTATAGAGGTTGCCCATCCGGGTGAAACATGCTACTGCCCATCCGTCCGGATAGGGATGTCCATCCGTCCGGATGGACTTACAACATGTGCCTAACCGTTGTTTCATCCCGGATACTATACAATACATACAATAAACATTATACAAACATAAAACAGGTTAAACAAAGACTCGATACAGACGGAAGCTACAGACATAGTGCATTCATAGGGACTATCCGGGCATTTAACTCTTATTTATATTAGGGAGATTTCTCACGCTAAATGAATTCAATTGGTATTAATTTGGTTTGTACTGATATCGTCCAAAAGAATATCGGTATTCGATAAAATAAATACTTGTACCGACGTTATTTGGTTGGTATCGATTGGGTCTGTTTCGTTATCGATACAGTACCGACAATCGGTATAGTTTACGACACAAAAAAATACATTATTTAGAATGCAACTCATACGATACGAAAAGAGGGTTATTTATAGTGGCTTTTATAACACAAAATTGTCTACTGTAACTAAAAAATAAAGTCATATTTTATATCAATTGGAAACCATAAAAGCGAATAACGATATCGGTTCCCAGTGCCGGCTAAAAGGAGGTACAGGGTGGGCCTGCGATCAGGGCTCAAATGAATATAGGGCCCGAAAATTTTTTAAATATTTTTTAAATATACATTTAAAAAAAAATTGGATGTTTTTATAAATAAGGGTCTTTGTATAACAAGTTTAAAACCCAATTAAAAGTTTTATAAATAAGACCCAAAGTTTTATAAACCCAATTAACAAGCCTACCTCCAAGACACAAGTGGCTAACAAACACAAGTTTTTCAAAATTATAACCCAATTGTCATGTGGGAAAACAGAACGTCGACTTGGGGCCTGGGGGATTCACATTCAGTCGTTCATCATCATCAGACGATAGACATCAGACGACGATTCATCATCATCGCAGCAGAGGAGGATTTACAGGTCGAAATCGAGTGAGAAATCAAGGATATCATCATCATCATCGACGCAGGAGGTGTTTCAAAGGATGAATCCAAGGTTTTGTGGAGTGGATAATCTTGAGATTGAAGTATAAAATTCTTATAATTCTTTTTTTTTTAATTTTAAAATTCTTAAAATTCGATTTTTGTTAATTTGTTTTATCAATTTCGTAACAATTATCGCTGTATTTATATATTTGATTGAATGATTGATGAGTTTATATTATATGAAGATTTGCGAATAGGGCTCAAATTTTTTATCTTAAATAGGGCCAAATATTTTTTTTTGTGATTTTCGAAGATGGCCCTGTCGGTTCCGATAATATTGTTATTGGTATCAACATTGTTCGGTCGGTATTGGTTTCGTTTGTCACGGTATTGGTACTACACCGGCACTCAATATAGACCACAAAACAAAATAAAACAAATACCCTATATGTCAAAGAAAACCGTGTTTTCAACAAAATTTATACCGTAATGTCTAGGGAAAGAAACAAATACCCTATGTCGAAGAAAACTACGTTTTCAACAAAATTTATACCGTAACGTCTAGGGAAAAAATACTAACCGTGTAAAAAGTTAAGGTAACGAAAGCATGTTGTTAAAGAAAAACGAAATTAGTAAAAAAAAATCAAATGGATTAAAGGTGTATATTATATATAGTATACGAGGTGAGTGATGTGTGCAAAATGCAACATATAAATTACATCAATTGTGGCATAAAACTAACCCTTTTTTAGTACTAATGTTGGAAAAAGTGTGCTTTTGTCTTCCTTTTGTATTTTCAGGATTAAATGAGCTCAAATTAACAAAAGAAGCAAAAAGACAGTAAAATCTAACATAAATACAAGAAAAGGAACAAACGTGACATGCCCGACCCCACGACAGCATCTTCCTAAGCAAAACAAGAAGATAGAAGACTGAACACGCCCCGTGCTCAGCCAACACGGGGGCGTGCCCAAGTGTCAGCAGAAAAGACAAAGTGGTAGAAGCTTCTATTGCCCACCACGGGGCCGTGCTCAGCGGACACGGGGCCGTGGTCAACTATAAGATTCGCACAATCCAGGCAAATCTTGATAGTACAGATATGCTTCTACACACGGGGTCGTGCTCAGCGGACACGGGGGCGTGGTCAACTAATACAGACAAGCTGCATTAAATGAAGAAAGAGAAGGATGTGGACACGGGGCCGTGCCCACTGGACACGGGGCCATGCCCGAGCTTCTGTTCAGCCTATAAATAGGAGTGCTTGGCTCAAGCTCAAACCATCCCTTGGCACACCACCTCTCTCACACTTCACCCACCACCCACCACCACCATAACACCATCATCCACCACCATCATCCATTGTCCATCATAGAGTGTGTGAGTCGTCTCGGGATCCAAGATTGATCGTAAGAGTTCTTGACAATCAAGGCCATGTTTGCCTAAGTCTCTTACATCACTTGGTGAAGACAAAGTGTCTAGTGTAATACTTTTTATTTTTAATCTTTTTGCACTTTTTAATTGGTTATGTATTAATGACTTTAATAACTAGTTTCTTATGTTGAAGGTGATTCTTCCTTATCGTTTGTCCGTGGTGTTTTGGCATTATTTTACTGTCTATATAAAATAAAAGATTTTCACCATTCATATCTCCACGGTCTATATGGAGGTATGTTGGCTACCTGGTCGGGGGTTAAGGGAACGGTTTGGTAAGAGTCTTGCCGTTGTTCAGCGTTTAGAGATCCTGCAAGGGACCTGGGTCAAATTTAGTAGGACCTCCTTCAATACTTAACGGTATTGGATGGCGGGGGTCCAAACTCTTTGATCCCCTCATAAGTTAAACTACTATTAATACTATAACCCGGCTACTTAGGACTGTATCCTTGCTGACTCAGACTACTTAGCCGAGGGTAACGTCACCTTCAAAAGAGGGGCCTACCATAATTTGCATTAATAACTCAATTAATTATCTTTCAATAATCTGACCCTTTAGGATTGTATCCTTGCTGACTCAAACTACTGGGTTGAGGGTAACGTCACCTCCAAAAGATGGGCCTACTACAATAACTAAGATAATCTCTTAAATAAGTGCAAAAGTGCGGAAATAATCAAAGGTTACACTAAACACGAGTCGGAACCAAGTGATTCATCTTGTCTATCTGTTTTTATTTTTATTTTTATTTTCAGCATTTTAGTTAGTTTTATTTTTCTTAGTTTAAAACATTTTTCTAAACTTTTGATTTGATTAGACGTTGAGGATAAACCGGTACTAAAAGCTCTTGTGTCCTTGGACGACCTCGGTATCTTACCAACACTATACTACGCTCACGATGGGTGCACTTGCCCATATGTGTGTTTAGTGTTAGTAAATATCGTGTTTTATAAATTTAAAACTTGGCTAAAAAAAGTATAAAAGGGCTTAAAATATACTTAAACCTACATATACACCTAACACGCATCAAGTTTTTGGCGCCGTTGCCGGGGACACAAGGATTTTAAGAAAGTTAGGAATCAACGGCCTAATCGTTTTTTCTTATTTTTCATTTTTTTTAGGATTTTTCTTAGTTTTTCAGCTTCTGCAGAACTCAGCACGGGCCGTGCCCGCTGAACACGCCCCGTGCCCAATCATTGGAACTGGCAATCCTGTTTTAAGTCAGACAGTAAGCTGAACACGGGGCCGTGCCCACTGAACACTCCCCGTGCCCAAGAGTCAGTTACGGAAAACAGAACCGTAAGATCCCGACGGTTGGTAATTTCTGACACAAACATGAGTGATACTGATACTTTTTACTTTCGGCACTCTTATGGTGCGTGGTGTCAATTATGTGGTGGTACCCATGAGGAATTAGAATGTTATTTTCTAAATTATAAGCCCCACTATATAGACCCATAGTCTCCTTATATCCTTAAGAGGGGCGAAAGTAAAAATAATCCCTATCTCTCCCTCGAATGCTCTCAACCGGATTTTCTAGGAGAAATGCTTCTCGATGAATTACTTCAATTAGAAGATCTAATTCGTAATTAGTTAAAAGAACTAAGGGAAGATTTCAATAATCTATCCCAAGACGATAACCAAGAAGAAGGGTTGGGCTCGCATTCAAACAACTCCGTTGTTTCCAACGATACTTCTAACTCTAGTAAAGACTTGAGCGATAGTCGTCCCTGTGTCGATTGTGCCGTGAAGGACTCCCCATCGACTTCGTTCGATGCATACATAGACCTGAGCGATTCGGCATACACCTTCTTTAACGAGAGCCCGGGAAAGGGTTGGACTTGTCCACCTACTTATAGCATAGGAATCACCCTCACCGACAACCTCTTGCGTTCTCGTCTTAATCTAGATCAACTAAGGTATCTTAGGCACTTTGGGGTTGTTCCATCCAGTAAGGAACCGCCCGATCTGGAAAAGTTCCTTAAAAATAGACACACTTCATAAACAGCCCTCCGACACGGGGCCGTGCCCAGGTCAACACGCCCCCGTGTCCACCAAAAGATTCCCTTCTGACTTCTGTCAGAATACGGACAAAACGTGTCAGGATCTTGCCTGCACACGGGGCCGTGTCCAGCCGACACGGGGCCGTGTCCAGCATGCTGTCGTTTTCTATAAATGCAGCCAAGAATCCTGCACATTTGGACCATCCAGGGACAGAGATTTGAAAGGATTTTCCAACTTACCATCCTATGTATGTTCTAAAAGAAGGTTCTAACAAACATCTTGTCCTTTCCTCTTTTATCCATTACCTTCTTCTTCATCTTTCTTGCAACAACACCTCCATTAAAGCTTGATTTCAAGCTTTATTGTGATGTTTGTTGGATTTTTGTTCAAGGAATCTTGTTAAAAATAAGTTACACAACATTGTTTTAAGTTATTTCGGTTCAAAAATGCTTCATAAGTTGGGAAAATAACTTGAAACTCCAAGATTCCTTGTTCTAAAAAACTGCAGAAAGTTGAACACGGGGCCGTGCTCATTGAGCACGGGGCTGTGTCCGTGATACTGTTTCATTAAAACGAACTATTTTTGGTTTGTTTTCGTAAAATGTCTAGCCAAAACAGTGGAACCTCTTCTGCGCACTCCAGAAACAGTCGAAGGGAAAGGAGGCCATCAATTGAAGCAACTCTCGTAAGATACGTGATGGCGTTACGTGAAGCTCTTGACGAGATGACTTCGGTAGAGGAGGTCCTAATAGACCATATAAATTATCTTTCGGTGGGGTTGGAAAACAGTTTTCAAGAAATAAACCTCTTGCACCAGAGGTTAAACATTCTTGTAACACCTCCCATGGAACCAATCCTCCCTCAAGAGGATTGGAACCTAGCACTTGGAATCCACAATCCTACCGGTTGGGACGACATTCCAGCGGAACCTCCTCTTGAAGATCTACAAGAAGTCCCGGTGGAAGTTGCACCTCCTCAAACCAATGCCAATGAGCCCGCTTTTCTTCTCCCTAGGGAGATAGAAGAATGGCTCGCCGACATGTGAGGAACCCATGACCGGAGAAAGAAGTTGCTCAAGCCACATCTAACCGAGGGATTTACCTTTTTGGAAATTTTGCTAATAGAATAAGTTGTAGGCTAGAAACTTCTTGGGTTAGATTTCTTGTGTTTCTTTGACCTAACTATCTAGTAATTTAATTTTAGGACTATTATGTAATTCTCTCTATGACTTAATGAATGATGGTTTTAGTTAATTTGGTGTTTGGATGGTGTTGAAATGAATAAAACACACTTGAGATGGCAAAGGATGCAAGGGAAACTTGAACCAGCACCCCATGCAGGAAAACAGGACCATCCGACAAAATTTCTTCATTACAGTAAGTTCGGCACGGGCCGTGTCCGCCCAACACGGCCCTGTGCTGCACAGTCTGCAGAAATACCCAGTTCAGGTAAACTGGACACGGGCCGTGCTCACCCAACACGCCCCCGTGTCCAGACCTCTGTTTCTCTTGATTTAATTTTGTTACTGGCACTTGAACACGGGGCCGTGCCCGGACACCACGGGGCCGTGTTCAGCGCCCAGTAACACAAAATTTTTGCTTTTTCACACCTTTTTACACATCCAATCAACCTAAAAACTTATTTTTGGGACACATTGAGGAAAATGTGTAATTTAAGTGTGGGGGATGCTAAAACCTTGAATGTTGCAAGTCCTAAATACAAGCCTTACACAAAACTCTATTGGAACCGCTAATCACCCCAAATTTTTTCAAAAAAAATTCATTTTTTTACTTGTCTAGGTTTAACTTGGGAATTTCAAAATTCTAAAAAGGTTATATTTTTACAAAATTTACAACCGATAGCGTCGTGATAAAAAGAACCCACATAAGAAAATTATGAAAAGGCATGGCAAACTTAGTTAAAATTTGATTACATATACTTGATCACATAAAAACCCATTCCCACAAAAGTGAGTTTTGAGCCTTTATTGAGCACACAAATACATATCTTTAAATTAAATGCTCATTTTTCGTTTCTTGTGTGAATAGCCGCTTGGTTCTTACAACTCTAGAACTTGCCACGACGATACATTCCCAGTCCTTACCAACTTAAACCCGAGTAAGTAAATGATGGAGACATTAGGACTAACCATTTTTATTTCTACACCATTATTTTTCTTTTTTTTTTACCACCTACCCAAAATCCCCCTAGTTAGCCCCTTTGAGCCTAAACCTTTTCATTTCATAACCCAAACCAAACACCCTTTCACCCACCAAAACCTTTTTCATTTTTAACCCTTTGTTTTAGTAACTAGCTCGGTTTTTCGTATAACTTTTCAAAAAAAAAATGTTGATGATGAAGCAAAGGAAAATAAACAAACAAGTTCATCAAAAATAACTTTGTTTGAATAATAGCTTCATCAAAAATAAAAACAAAAAGTCTTTCGAAAACCGACGCTTGTTACGCTTTTTCACCCTTTTCTACTAACCACTAACCCAACCACCTACCTTTAACCCAAGTCTAACCCTTCACCCAAAAAGTCCTCTTGATATTTACAAAGGTATATAGTTAAAAAGGAGGAGGATTGATTGCTTGGCAAGCCTATGGTAGGAGTAAGTTCCATGCCGCTCTCGAGTGATTCACTAAATTACATCTTCGGCCGAGTGTTGAGTGATCCCCGTGAGGTATGTGAACTCGTATATAAATAGAATTTTAAATAAGCATGTTATGCCCTAATAAGTAATTTATCTTATGAAAAGTTTTAAATAAATCATGACGAATAGGATTGTAAATAAATAAAAATAAAACTTAGTAAAGAATCTTGGAAATCCCGACACTCTATGACAAGCCCAAAAACTTTCTCTTCTACCCATTCCATTTGGGAGTGTTGTAGGATCGAATTCAGACCTAAACGAGTCACTTAGAAGAGTTTATCTCAGTTTGAACGGCGGAAACAGACAAACTGAGTACAATTCAGCAAGTAATCACTATAAACTGTCGATATTATTGATCTGGATAACGTTTACAACCTGTCGACACTTCGGCAGCACTTCGTGGCTCACCGGAAGACAACACCTAGAACTATTTCCTGATTTCGCCCCAAAAGCCTATATATAGTAGTTCTGATTCCGCTCCTAATGACATGGTGTCATTTGGAGTGGAATCAGCATGTTACTTTCGGGTGGAATCAGAATTTAACATTTCGGGTGGAATCAGAAAATTACATTAGGAGTGGAATCAGAAAATTAACTTTCAAGTGGAATCACTCCTAAATATTCTGATTCTTGGAATCCGTGCTCTATTCTTATCTATCTCTAAACAAGACTCGATACAAGACGTAGACGACAGACGGATGCACCAACAAACTCCCCCTCGGGATGTTGACGGAGTCTTCAGTGTCGAGTCTTTGCATCTTCAGTCTTTATCAGCCTTTGGACTTCTCTTTGAAATGTTTGACGCTGTAAGTATCCTCAATCTCTATCTTCTCTTCTCTTTTCATCACCAACATACTCCTTCCTTTAAGTATCTTCAGACTCCCCCTTTCGATATGCTGGGATCGCAGCCTGGCATATTGAAATCACACAATCCTCAGGTATCGGAACCTGACTCTCTATCATTCAAATAACCTGCACATTCTCTACCCAACAATAAATTTTCTGATGATAACTTGAACACAATCAGACATCACTTGAAAATATCACAAAAATGATCTAACATTTATAGTCTCTGATGAACCTCTTGAAGAAATATCATTTTCAAAACTTCTGATGACCACTTGTAACAAGATTTAAAATTTTTACACACAACACTCCCAAACCAGTTCATCAAGTTTAGCACTTGTAATTTTGAAAATCAGCTTTCCAACATCAGTTGTCGAAAATCTTTTGAATTTTTCAAAAATTTATGTTAAAACACACTAAAATCTTTTTGGATTTTTTTAATAGAATGAAATGCAGTAAAGAAAATATTTACAGACACTATTTTTGTGAGTTTGTGTAAGAGGATCATATCAGTTTATGAGACATATCACCAACACCGTTAAGCTTCATTTCATTTTAAGTTCTAAACAATTCACCTAGATTGTCAGTATACTGGTCCACTTAAATTCTCACACAAAGTTCAACTGCTTCGAGATACGGATTAATGTCTTAAGCACTTAAACTTAATCGCGTGTCCCACCTCAGAATATACTCCCGTATCCAGATCCCAATATTCAGTCTTACAGGTAATTATGACACAAATGATATCTGTAGGGGTTAATAAATTATGAAGAATCATGAGAGCTCAGGTCAGAACTACCGTTCAGCAGAGAGATCATGACTCAACTTTTGGGTGTGTCCCCTTTAGAGGATCTTTTTTACAACAACATTGCTAAGCAATTTTATTGTCTTATCATATATGCTGAGGGTGATGCTATGTTTCAAGCATTGCAGAAAGTATTATTTGAGGACTAGGTCAGAACTTCCATTCAGCAGAAGTCCCGGAATAATACCCCAGACATCACTGAGTATAAAGACCTAGTATATCAGAAAAAGGAATCTTTCAAACGAGATTTCGAGGGTTACCCATATATCCGAGAGATGTTTCCCCACGATATAAGCAAGTTTGAAATTTAGATTTATATCTCGTCACAATCTACTAAATGTGCAAAAACCTACTGGCACATCATCAGTGAGACCGTTTATCACATTTTTACTTTCCAAATCTTTAGCATGCTGTGATAGTCCACTGGTGTACTATCATTTCCTCTTTTATACAACAAAACTCATTTTTCATTTTATCATGTTTTTGGCTTTTTCAAATTTTAAAATGTTTTTGGATTTTCTAACAAAATTTTACTCCCCCTAAAATGCAAACACATTTTAGGAAATTTGAAAACAAACTGTACAATAACGTGACAACTGATATCGAATCACTTCAATTCGCCATCCACTTGGCATAAACAATCAGAACTCCCCCTCACAACAAAACATATTCCCATTGATTTCAAAACACTTAAGTTTGTTTTAATCAACTGGTTTTTCCGGAAAATAAATTTGTTTTTACCACTTGTAAAGTTGGGGATTTGGTTCATCACATTGTCATCAACCACTTGTAGAAAATCAAGTACAAATTAATGTCCCTGATTTACCACTTGTACGAAAACACAATCAAATACAAAGAATAATGCCGATTCCTGATCCACGATTACCAACTTGGGATCTCCGGCAAGTCCACAGACTTACTGTTCATAGTATGTACCATCCCAGTCACAAACCAGGGATGGTTCAACCTTATCTTTCTCCGTCTTCTTCTTATAGAACTCTTTAACCCCTTTGACTTTTCGATCAATCATTTTACCAAAAATATGTTTCACAGTAGGGTTAAAGGCCTTTTCGACATCAAATTCCTTCTTGTCATCATAAAATTGGTTTGAAATTTCAACTTTACCAATTTTCTTTTTAAAATTTTCAGCCTTCAATGGTGGAAAATGAACATCATCCATTGGAGGAACTGAAGTTTTCAATTTTAACTCAAACTGTGGCTCATCTGATTTTATGGAATCAGATTCATCGCCAGAAGATAGCTCCTCTGATTTTGACCTATCAGAATCATCGCTAGAACTATCAACCGATTTCTTAACAACCCATTTCTGAGTGTCAAGATTTGCTTTCTTCTTGTAAAATCTGTTTGAACTTTCACCAATTTCAAAAGTAGAATTTTTGAATAATTTGGTTCGGTCAATTGGTGGTTCAAACTCAATCACTTTCTCTTTTTGTTTACGAGAAACTCCCTGTTTTGATTTTATTGCCTTAGAACAATCTCTGGCAATATGTCCAACAGTGTTGCATTGGAAACAGGTTCTCGTATCTTTCTTCTGATCAGCATATTTCATTTCTTCTTGCTTCTTCGCAAGGAATTCTTTGTTCGATTGTCTCCAGAATTCTTTCTTTTCTTCTTCTTCTTCTGCTGATGTACCTGAAACAAATGTCATCTTTGATTTAAAATCACGAACATATTTTTCATTTTTCTGTTTTTCTGTTGGAATAAATCCAAGACCTTTCTTTTTGAAATTACGGTTTTGGTTTGGTTTCTTTTGAAAACCAGAACCAGAACTGTAACCTTTTTTTCTTGTTTAATCTTTGTTGTACTCTTGAGGTGTAAAGTTTAGGTTTACCATTAAGATTTAAATCTTTTATTTCAGAAATATTAATTTCTGTAAGTTTGAAACCTTTTTGATCAATTCAGTTTTGACACCTCTTATTGGAAATTCCTCATCAGAATATAATTTGTCGGAATCATTCAAAGTATATGCAACTTTAAACATTTCGTCATCCAAATTAGATTTTGATAACAGGAATTCTTTATTGTAAACCCTTTTAACTGAAGACTTTGAACTATTGATTGTCGAACTCGATCTTTCTAAACCAGACTTTGACTCTGACTCTGACTTTGACTCTGAGTTTGACTCCAACTTTGACTCCTCAGTTTTATCTTTATCCAACACCTGATCGACGACTTTCTTTATTAACTCGGACTCATGATCAGTGTCAGATGATGTAAACACGACATCAATATTTTCTGGCAAATTGACCGAGGACTCCGACTCCCACTGTAAATTTGTTGCTTTTTCGACTCTTTCCTGATTTGGATTCCTGGGCAAATATCCATTTTCTAACGGGGGTGGACACTTGTTATAACCGACATCTTGTTTCTTACCAGAATCCTTCTTGTCAGTCTTTTTCTTTGAATCACTCTTCTTCTTGTTCTTCTTTTCTGGAGTCTTTTCTTCAGTCACTTTTCCATCATCCTTCTTTTCTTCAGTTACATCATCCTCTTCAAATACCTTCATGCCTTCAACAGTCGGATAAATCCTGTCAATGACATAAGAAGTACATGAGTAACTTTTCAACAAACGATTAACTCTTTCAGTTTCAATTCTTTGTAACTCTAGCTTTTGTTCTAGCACAGCACACTTTTCAATGTAGTTGTTCACCACTTTTTGCTTTGTCATAAAAGCTCCTTGAAGTGTTTTCATCGCTGTTGCTTGTTCTTCACTAGTTAGATTGTATTGGTTCATTGCTTTGTTCAGTACATCGTAAGATTCCTTCAAACTATTCAAATTATAGATCAGTGTACTGTTCTGCTTCTTCACAGCTTCACAGTTTTCACACTTCACTGGAATCTTTTTAGCATCAATTTCTTGATCAACTTTGAACTTTGCAACTTCAACCTTTACTTTTCTTTTGATCACTGGAATTTCTTCGTCATCACTGCTCACAGGAGTCTTGACCTTTTTCTTCTTCTTTTTAACCTTTTCATCTTCACTGTCACTTTCAGCAATCAGTTTCATATCAGCTTCGAATTTTCTCGCCCAATACTCACGATCATCATCACTATCTTCTTCAACTTTGGCAACAAAAACTTTGTGAGCTGTATCTTTATCAGGAACATAATCATCCCATGTGAAATTTGCCCAACTAAATCCTTCAGGTAACTTTTCGTCATCTTGATCTATTATCAAAGCACTACCATTTACTCTCTTTAAAGAATCTTGATTAACTGCACAAGCTCTCTTTCCAGAGTCTTCAATAATGTGTCTTCCATGTGCAGTTTGTGCCTGATGTTGTTGTTGTTGAGATGGTTGTTGAGCAACTTGATGGTAGATGGCTTTTCGGTAATAGTCATTGTTGTTGTTGAATGGATTTTGAGCTCCACTTGCTTCGCGGTTTTTGCACTCCCTCTTGAAGTGTCCTTTTTCCCTGCAACGAAAACAAGTGACTTTAGATTTGTCAAAACCTAAAGTAGAAACATTAGCCTCACGAAGATCATCTCTCCCCGTGATCTGCTTGAATTTCTCAGCTCTCCTCAATACGCTGGCCAAGCACCATTTTATGTCCATCAGCTCCATCTCTTCAGCATCAATCTGGTCGTAATCTTCCTTTGTCAACATTGGATTCCCGATTCGACCTGCAACAAAACTACCATAAGATTCAAGAACAGTTCCCAATAAAGACATATGACTTTTTGCTAACTCTTCAGAATATTCCTGATCATTTTCAATGTTCAACACAATGTTGCATTGAATCTTTTTGCCATTTCTTGTTGTTGAAACATTCGGATCAAAAGATGGAAATGATGAGAAACTTGTGTTGCTGTTTGATCCTTTTGATGAACTTTCAGAAGAATTCTTGGCATTGTAAGCAGTTTCTATTTTTGGAGATAAATTTGTAGACTTCTCATTCACCCCTGCTTTGTAATACAACCCAATATCCTGTTCACCATCGAAATCTTTCATTCGAATAATCTTTCGTTGCTCCATCTCTTGAGCTTCCAACTTTTCAATGAACTTGCTGAGTGTCAAACTGCTAAAACCTTTCTTGTTTCTAAGCATCATGAGATATGTTCCCCAAGTCTCGTATGGCAAGGCATCAGCAAGTTTTTCGATCAACTCTTCATTGTTTTTCTCAATACTCAATCTCTTCATGTTAGCAAGCAAATTGCAGTATCTTTCGATAATCTCTCTTGTACTTTCATTCTTTAATCCGCGAAACAGATCAAATTCTTTCTTTAGAAGCGATTTCTTGCTTTTGACCATTTCTTCACTACCACGAAACTTTGACCTTAAAGCTTTCCAAATTGAATATGAAGTTCCACTGTGTTGTAAAAGCACCATAATATCTTCTTTTACTGCTTGTTGAAGAAGACTTAGCATCATTTTCTCATCTTTGTATTTCTTTCTAGCATCAGCACTTAAATCTTTAATCGGAACCACTTCTTCATCATCATTCATCGGTCGAATGTATTTTGTCTCGACACATTCCCACGCATCCAAGTAGTTAGCTTGTACCCAATTCTCGAAACGGCCTTCCCAACCCTTATATTCTTCGATGTTCATTAGTTTGGGCGGTTTTTGCATCGTTCCAGTTTCGTTTTCGAGCATTGTGTTCTGTGCAACAGTGATTGAGGAAACCGGAGTAGCGAATGCGTTGTAAAAATCTTCGTCCATGTTTCAGTTTTTCAACTGAACTGTATCACCTTGTAAGAATACACCTGTCGACACAAACAAATTATCAGTTTAAACGAACTGAACACGTAAGAATGTATTGATGAAATCAATCGAAGACTCGTGTTGAAGATTTGTGGACTCGTGTCGAAGACTCGCGGACTGACTAAACTCCAAATTGTGCAAACTGAGTGAATGAGCCGAAACCAACTTTGTGTATCTGACACTAATCCAAGTCACATGGGCCGGTGAAATGGACTTATAACAAAAATTAATGACAGTTGTCTTTGATTGGGCCGTTTAAACTCGATCACGTGGGCTGACAACTTGATTCACATGCAAACATGTGCCGACAACTTGATTTGTAATTGGGCCTCAAATGTAAGTATCCGACATCACATCATCTCATTTGACCTCATTAATCCACTAACCATCAATTAAATGTTCAACAAAATCATTATCATACAAACAATCTCATTGGACCGTTCATTAAAATGGGCTGATTGGGCCGCAACAATTTCAATAAACACTGAATCGACGTGAATTAAAGTGAATCAGACAAACTTTTACTCCATTAGCCGACAACAACTCTTCAATGTGATTGAGCCAATTTTTATCAAGACTTGATTTTAATTTGACTAGTCAATAGAAGTGGTCGACACACTTATATCCTTCACATGCAAACTGACAAGGTTCTGATCACCTAAACACTTAGGAGCGGAATCTCAACAGACTTAGGAGCGGAATCAAACTTTGACACTTGGAGCCTTAGGAGCGGAATCAAAACTTTGAAACTTGGAGCGGAATTAAACAAACTTAACTCAGGAGCGGAATCAACGATCTACTCAAGAGCGGAATCAACAATCTACTCAAGAGCGGAATCAAACTGATGACATCATCAATCAGACGAACAATTACGAGCTGAATCACAAAAATGACCAATTTTACTTCGAATTTGAACATGAAACTTTCAAGGCTTTGTTAACTATCAATTCCGAACATATTGTGTGAATTTAAACCGATTCTGACCGTAAAAAATTTTGATTTTCGAAAAAGAATGGTGTAGAAACAGAATTATCGGCTGAAATGTATAGAACTCTTCTTCACTGGCTCTGATACCACTTGTAGGATCGAATTCGGACCTAAACGAGTCACTTAGAAGAGTTTATCTCAGTTTGAACGGCGGAAACAGACAAACTGAGTACAATTCAGCAAGTAATCACTATAAACTGTCGATATTATTGATCTGAATAACGTTTACAACCTGTCGACACTTCGGCAGCACTTCGTGGCTCACCGGAAGACAACTCCTAGAACTATTTCCTGATTTCGCCCCAAAAGCCTATATATAGTAGTTCTGATTCCGCTCCTAATGACATGGTGTCATTTGGAGTGGAATCAGCATGTTACTTTCGGGTGGAATCAGAATTTAACATTTCGGGTGGAATCAGAAAATTACATTAGGAGTGGAATCAGAAAATTAACTTTCGAGTGGAATCAGAAAATTAACTTTCAAGTGGAATCACTCCTAAATATTCTGATTCTTGGAATCCGTGCTCTATTCTTATCTATCTCTAAACAAGACTCGATACAAGACGTAGACGACAGACGGATGCACCAACAAGTGTAAAGCCACATTATAAAAAGTTTTGCTTGAGGACAAGCAAAGATTCAAGTGTGGGGGTATTTGATGTGTGCAAAATGCAACATATAAATTACATCAAATGTGGCATAAAACTAACCATTTTTTAGTACTAATGTTGGAAAAAGTGTGCTTTTGTCTTCCTTTTGTATTTTCAGGATTAAATGAGCTCAAATTAACAAAAGAAGCAAAAAGACAGTAAAATCTAACATAAATACAAGAAAAGGAACAAACGTGACATGCCCGACCCCACGACAGCATCTTCCCAAGCAAAACAAGAAGACAGAAGACTGAACACGCCCCGTGCTCAGCCAACACGGGGGCGTGCCCAAGTGTCAGCAGAAAAGACAAAGTGGTAGAAGCTTCTATTGCCCACCACGGGGCCGTGCTCAGCGGACACGGGGCCGTGGTCAACTATAAGATTCGCACAATCCAGGCAAATCTTGATAGTACAGATATGCTTCTGCACACGGGGTCGTGCTCAGCGGACACGGGGGCGTGGTCAACTAATACAGACAAGCTGCATTAAATGAAGAAAGAGAAGGATGTGGACACGGGGCCGTGCCCGAGCTTCTGTTCAGTCTATAAATAGGAGTGCTTGGCTCAAGCTCAAATCATCCCTTGGCACACCACCTCTCTCACACTTCACCCACCACCCACCACCACCATAACACCATCATCCACCACCATCATCCATTGTCCATCGTAGAGTGTGTGAGTCGTCTCGGGATCCAAGATTGATCATAAGAGTTCTTGACAATCAAGGCCATGTTTGCCTAAGTCTCTTACATCACTTGGTGAAGACAAAGTGTCTAGTGTAATACTTTTTATTTTTAATCTTTTCGCACTTTTTAATTGGTTATGTATTAATGACTTTAATAACTAGTTTCTTATGTTGAAGGTGATTCTTCCTTATCGTTTGTCCGTGGTGTCTTGGCATTATTTTACTGTCTATATAAAATAAAAGATTTTCACCATTCATATCTCCACGGTCTATATGGAGGTATGTTGGCTACCTGGTTGGGGGTTAAGGGAACGGTTTGGTAAGAGTCTTGCCGTTGTTCAGCGTTTAGAGATCCTGCAAGGGACCTGGGTCAAATTTAGTAGGACCTCCTTCAATACTTAACGGTATTGGATGGCGGGGGTCCAAACTCTTTAATCCCCTCATAAGTTAAACTACTATTAATACTATAACCCGGCTACTTAGGACTGTATCCTTGCTGACTCAGACTACTTAGCCGAGGGTAACGTCACCTTCAAAAGAGGGGCCTACCATAATTTGCATTAATAACTTAATTAATTATCTTTCAATAATCCGACCATTTAGGATTGTATCCTTGCTGACTCAAACTACTGGGTTGAGGGTAACGTCACCTCCAAAAGAGGGGCCTACTACAATAACTAAGATAATCTCTTAAATAAGTGCAAAAGTGCGGAAATAATCAAAGGTTACACTAAACACGAGTCGGAACCAAGTGATTCATCTTGTCTATCTGTTTTTATTTTTATTTTCAGCATTTTAGTTAGTTTTATTTTTCTTAGTTTAAAACATTTTTCTAAACTTTTGATTTGATTAGACGTTGAGGATAAACCGGTACTAAAAGCTCTTGTGGCCTTGGACGACCTCGGTATCTTACCAACACTATACTACGCTCACGATGGGTGCACTTGCCCATATGTGTGTTTAGTGTTAGTAAATATCGTGTTTTATAAATTTAAAACTTTGCTAAAAAAAGTGTAAAAGGGCTTAAAATATACTTAAACCTACATATACACCTAACACGCATTAGTGAGCGATACTATGACGAACTGAACTAATAGCGACATCGACATTATCAGAACCGGTACCCATACTCGTCATTATAGTTTTTAACTAACGTAAAATACGTGTTGATGTTTTTTCTGGTCATATCACAACTTTATTTTTAAGTTTTCACTTTCGGTTATTATACCAAGTACATGTACTATAATATATTCCCCTGTGTAATGAATTAAGCGATATTGATTGATTACCTGTCACGTTGTGCGAAAAACACTCACCTTATATAATGTAAAATATATAACATGTACTATATATTTTATATAAATTAAAAAAGATAATTTTATAGCTCAAAAAAATATACTTAAAACATATCAAATGACAATCACTTATAATCACTTATAGAGTGTCATTCAGCTTCAGCTGTCATATCAGATTTCAAAATAACATCAAAAACTTTCATTTTCCTTCAATCCAAATCATTTTAAACCTCTACGTCATAATCTACTTTACTTTTTACTTAATCAATATCTAATTTCCTTATTTTATAATACATATTTTTTTGTATATTTTGTAAATATAAAATAAATTAAATTAATAATTGGATGAATAAAATACGTCAAATAAAAAAACCCAATACTTAAGTACATATAACTTATAAAATACAAGTTTAGTTTAACAAACTTATTCAAGTTTAGGTAATGATAACGGTTGATGGGGCTTGGTGGACGGATTTGGTGGTAATGGTTGCTAGATATGGTGGTGGTGGCTGAGATATGGTGGTTATGGACTTATGGCTGGATTTAGTGGCGGTAGTGTAGGTGGTTGAAGAGAGAAAAGTTCTCTATCAATGGTATATTCATAATGGCATACACACGTTCTATTTGATTTATTTTCAATTAACTTGTGCAATTTTGTCGATGATTTGATTGGAGTATGTTATTATGGTGGTTGGAGCTCCATTCTTGATTGAACTAATGGTGGCTATGAGTCAAGGGAAGGATGATGGTCACTCCGGTTTTCATCCGGCTGTTACTCCAGCAAGTAAAATCGTATGGAGGCAGTACGGTTTCCGGGGGAAAGCCTTCGACCCAAGACTGGTTAACCCAGCGCTGGCCTTGCTATCTGGGCCCACGTTCTTGGAGAGGGTCCGCAATGTGCGGATGTGACAATGGTCACCATTAGAAGTTCACCTTTCAAAAAAAAGGGAAGGATGATGGTGTTTAGGGTTGGGGGATGGTGTTTTAGAGAGACTGGGGGTAAAAGACGTAAGTGCTTTCATGTGCATAACATATGCCACACTTAACTGAAAATTTTAACAATGTTAGGGCCAAAGGACGTAGAGTGTAATGATTTTTTCAAATAAATAATTATGACAGTATTTATTGAAGTTAAATAACATCCGTTACAATCCGATACATTCATTAAAGGACGAAAGTGTAATTTACCCTAATAAAATATATAAAGCCTATTGGTATTTTAAATAGTTGTTAAATCAAACATCTTGCAAAAAAAATACAGAATAAATTATTCTTTTAGTTTTTACCTTCCATATTTATTAGTAACTTTTTTTAGTAAACTGCAATTTTACCCCTTGGGGTTTAGGCCAATTGCCACTCTGACCCCCTCTAACGAAATAATTGCAATTCCCCCCCCCCCCCCCCCAACGTTGATATTATGTCGCAATTTTACCCCCTGGCATCAAATAAGTTAACAGATCTGTTAACTGTAATGTGAAATGACTATCTTACCCTTTCATATTACCCCCTATGGTTTGTTGTAAGAAACAGTTTTACCCCCACTCTTAAATTACTAAATTTAAGTCCTAATTCATCTATTATTATTATCATTATTATTATTAAGTCCTAATTCACACCACCAACACCTGTTTACCTTTTCAATTTTTTCTTAATAATAATAATCCATCTTCATCATCATCCACACAAAACCTGCTACTGGTTTGAAATTTTAATAATTTCAGTTTTAATGATGATAGGTTAGATCTGTTATATTGCTAGGGCGACCAGAGCTCCTTCTCCGTCTTCGGTCATCCTCTCCGGCAACCTAAATATGAGATCACTCATCAGATCATCCACGGACTGTTGGTGAATGCTTAGCTCAACTTCAATAAGCACTATGATGAGATGATTGCTAAATCTGATCGTTCAGTTGGTCAACATGAAAACAAGGACATAGATATGAGAGTGAAATTGAGAAAAAGGGTATACAACCATTAACTTCAAAGTTTGAATGATACTTGGGATGTATCTAAAAGAGAAAAATGCCCGGATAGTCCCTGTGGTTTCACATTTTTTCACCTATAGTCCCTAACTTTCTAAAATTACCTGAATAGTCCCTAACTTTTCATTTTTTGTTCCCGGATAGTCCCTGGGTCTAACTTCAGTTTGTTTTCTCTGTTAAGTGGGTGTGAAATGACAAAAATACCCTTTCCTTAAAAATGTCAAACCACAGGGACTATCCGGGCATCTTCTTCATTTTTATTTATAAAACCCCACCACCACACTTCATCTTCAACCTCCACCCACCATCACCCTCCTCCACCCTCCACCATCACCGCCACAGTCACTCTCCACCAAATCAAATGCAGAAATTAACCTCTCACATCCCTATCATTTCTTTCAGAATTGCAAAACACCTCCATAACACAACCAATCGAATCTGTCTACCAATCGGAAAATCATCGAAGTATTGGTGTTTACCTGAGAAATTGCGGCTGCCTCCGTCGTCTGCCGCTCACCGAAAAGACGGCACACCACCGTCACCGACCATCATCTTCATCGTCCTCATCGTCTCATTATCTTCACTGCCGCCTTAGCGACGTTTCTGGTCACCGGAGCGACGGCTCCGTCGTCTTCACACTATCGCACCACCATAGAGGGGTGACCAGCACTGCTTCTCCATCCTGATCTCTCTCTCCCTCGCTGTTTCTCTCTCTACAGTCCTCTCTCTCTCTTCGATCTCTAGTCCGGTGTGGGTGTGAGCGTCTATGGATGTGTTCGAGGAGGAGTGGAGGTGTGCGACAACCATAAAAGATGGCGCCGGAGCTCGGCCGGCACCTCCGGCTCTGGTCACCGGACCTGTAACGAGAGAGAGAGATCACGAGGGTTTTGGCTGAATGTTGAAAGTGAGAGTGAAGGTTTTAATTTTTGTTTCTTTTAGAGAAAAATGCCCGGATAGTCCCTGTGGTTTGGCATTTTTAAGAAAAGGGTATTTTTGTCATTTCACACCCACTTAACAGAGAAAACAAACTGAAGTTAGACCCAGGGACTATCCGGGAACAAAAAATGAAAAGTTGGGGACTATTCAGGTAATTTTAGAAAGTTGGGGACTATAGGTGAAAAAATGCGAAACCACAGGGACTATCCGGGCATTTTTCTCTATCTAAAATTTACTAAAACAAAAGACAATTTCAACTCTTGAAAATTGGAAGGTACACACACACCTTTACCAAATCAAATCTCCGGCGACCAGTTTTATTGAACCTCCTCTGTCATCACTGTTCACCAACAGCTCCTTCTCCGTCTCCGGTCATCCTCTCCGGCGACCATTGAACTTCCTTCTCACGATCGGTGGCTGAAAGTTCAAATTAGGGTTTCAGGGATAAACGAAGAAGAAGAACGATCGGTTGCGGATCTGGTGGAAAGGTGAAGAAGAAAGGGAGATGGGGTTCCGGATGGTTGTAGTGGTGGTTGTGTGGCGGTGGCAGTTGCGGTGGGGTTGTGAATCGGACAATTGAAGAGAGGGAGAAAGAGAGGCATGAGTGGGGAATGGGGTTGTGAATCTGTATATATGTAGGTATTTTTTATATATAATAATAATAATAAATAAAGGGTAAAATTACCAAAATACCCTTACCTATAACAGTCAAACTATCGTTGACTGACGGCAGGGGGTAAAATTGCGACATAATATCAACGTTGGGGGGAAAATTGCAATTATTTCGTTAGAGGGGGTCAGAGTGCCAATTGGCCTAAACCCCATGGGGTAAAATTTCAGTTTACTCTTTCTTTTTTTTTTCTTTTTTTTTTTTTTTTTTCAAAATTGCCCCGAGTGTTAATCATTGGATCGATTTGTTCATTAGCTAAGATTTCTTTCAATTTTAAGATTCAAAAACCACTTTTCAATCATACGGAAGATCAAAATTCAAAATAGATATACTCCGACCGTCCAAACCCCCCATGATTTCCGTATGAAGATGAACAAGAACAAAATCTGTATGATTCATACGTCACGTTGAGGATCCAACTGGATTCCACTCACCATCCAAATCAACCACAATATCCTCACCAATCGATCCCCAAATTCAATCAATACATCACACACAATCTATTGTTGCAGAATCCTCACACCGGAGAAGAATATACAGCAATGCAAAAGTGAAAACGACGATATGACGAACGATGGAACCCTAATACCTTCATGTCCGTCACTCAAGGTTGTTCCGGCTCTTGTTTTTCAGTATTTTCAGTATATTTTAACCTAGGGTTTCTGGTTAGGGTTGATTGTTCTATGCTTGATTCATCTTAGGGTTCGTGTTATACTATGTTTGTGCATGATTTTAATATCTGTATAGTTTGATGTATCTACTTATTGGCTATTGTTTTACTGAATCAATAATTATGCCCTAACTACTGGAATTCCCCCGCGCGTTGGAATTGGGTATGTATCAAATTCGGTTTGTTACAGCATCCGGTATGGTTCGGCACATGCTATAGCAACCGAAAAGAAACCCAAAAAAATAAAGTCGTGATATGCCCAAAAGGATAGTGATACCGACACCGACACGTGGTTTACATTAATGGAAAACCATAAAAAGTATTGGTAACATTAACGGTTCTGACAATGCTAGTACGGCAGTACTGGTACTGATGTTATTTGGTCAGAATCGATTCGTTCGTCACGTCACTGGTACAGTATCGACACTCAATATAGCTTCAGATACCAAAGTGAAAACTCTATTTTGAGAACAAGTCTGTTATCAAGAAATTTGGTCGTGGATATTTAGTGTGAAACAACGCTTTGAATGATGCATATTTTTAACACACTTCTTATTTGCTCCTGGACCTTTACGTACTAATGGGCTCAATTTTAGTATTTTGTTTTGTTTTTTAGTTTAGAGTAAAAAATATGATCACTATTTATCATCTGTTCCTATTCATATGTGTGTATATATATAGGGTTAGGTTCATTTGTGAACAACCCTCTGGATGGTGAACTGTGTAAACTAATCCTAGCCCTTGATTATCAATACACAAGTGTAAATCAATGGCTAGATAATGAAAATACACTAGTGTATTTTACGATTTGATGATTCACTCAGTTCACAAATACACTAGTGTTCACTCTAGAACCCCACCCTATATATATATATATATAGAGAGAGAGAGAGAGAGAGAGAAAAGTGTATCGTACAATATGCCTTAACATACGCTGCGTACGCGATGGCAAAATCACACGTTATGTTACAAAAAGTGAAAATCGCATGTTTCAAAAAAACTGAAAATCGCATGTACAGAAAAAAGTGAAAATGCATGTATAGAAAAAAATGAAAGTCGCTTGTTATAAACCAAATTTCGCATGTTGATACTGAATCTCGTACGCAGCGTACGTTAAGGCATTTTGTACGATAACCGGCCTCTATATATATATATATATATATATTATAATTGATTGAAAACCCTATAATAAGTATTTTTTTTGTTAATTATTGCAGCAGGAGTGTTGAATCTGTATCATGTCTGAAATTTCAAGGGATACGAATATATCAAGTGAGATGGATATGAAAATTGATTTCTTCCAGTACTACATTCATGGTATAAGGGAATTGTTGTCTAGGGATGATTTCTCGCCATCTTCGTTGACGGATTCGCGATTGGTTAAAATAGGAAGTGGGAAATTTCGGAACAGTGAAGTGGAGAAAGCGGATACGGGATGTAACGAGAGAAACCGGCCGGTTGGATTTAGTCCTTTGTTTTGTAATGCTGTAGGGAACGGGGTATCGGGTTACCGGAAAGATAGGTTGGTGACGTTGCTACGTCAAAGTGTTGTTGCGTTGAACGGGGAAGTTGATGAGGTATTTGTTAATAGTAATGTTATATCTTGTGCAAATGTGGTTAGTAATTTGATTTCTGATATTACTACCTTATTAATTGCATGATCATGTTCATAAAGCAGGTGATGGATCCTGTACTTTCGATGCTTCGGTTGAGACGTCTTTTGGCACCTGAAAAGCATTGTGCAAGTGATGAGGATGCAAATGACAAGATTGAGTTTGAGGAACGTGAACGCAAGAGGCTTAAGAGTAATGAACCTTTGAATGCCAGTTCTGGAAATCTCACCGAGGAGGTATATTGTTTGTACAAATTTATCATTTTGTTTTACATGTATTGCTACTTTATAAGTGTTACTAAATGCCAAAATTTTAACAATAGTTGCATTCATCGAAGTTATTGCTTTTCATTCTTAATTTCTTTTAGAGTAAAGTGTCATTTTCGTCCCTGACGTTTGGACAGCTTTGCGACTTTGGTCCAAAGGTTTGTTTTTCCGCATCTGGATCCAAAAGGTTTGAAATCTTGCGATTTTCATCCAGCTCGTTAACTCCATCCATTATTCTCTGTTAAGTCTGATGTATTTCCGTCTTTTTCGCTAACTTATAGGGCAATTCGGTCTTTTTCACTTTATGTAAAAAGATTGAATACTCTTGAAAAAGACTGAATTGCCCTTTAAGTTAACAAAAAAGACAGAAATACACATGACTTAACAGAGAAAAATGGATAGCAGGATGAAAATCGCAAGATTTCAAACTATTTGGATCCAGATGCGGAAAAACAAACCTTTGGACGAAAGTTGCAAAGCTGTCCAAACGTCATTTTACTCTTTCTTTTATTACATTGCTATATATTTTACACGCATTTTAATGTAACCGACAGCCTGTAGATCTTTTTGTGTCATGGTTTACCGTTACGTTTCTTAAAATATTTAAATACACAGGGTTCATTAAGTGAAAAGAAGGGAGTGGTTGAGTTCGAACCAGATAAACGTAAATCGTTAAGAAGGTGTAAGACAACGGGGTGTGGGAAGTTTGCCCGAAAACGTAACTTTGATGAAACTAAGGTAACTGAATTATAAGTTCTCATGATCTTGGTTGACATTGATTGTTATTAATGTAGTTATTTATTTCTGTAGTCCTTGTGTGCGGATTGTTCAAAACATGGCATGAATGAGTCGCTTTTGGGATCGAGCTCAAAAAATGATAATGAGAATGGAGAGGTATATTTTTTATTTCGATGTCTGGAAGGGCATGATTACTTTATTATTATTTACTTTGGTTTGTGATTCAGCTCTCTCTCTCTTTCCCTCCTCAGGTGGATGACACTTTACAAGTCCTTCTGGAAAACAGAGGTCCTAAGCTTGTGGAAAAGTTGGAGAATCATTCGGCTGAGATATCTGCTATGGTACGTATTTTGACTTTTAAGCAGAGCTGGCAAAACGGGAGGGTTGGTATGGGTAGCGTGACGGGTTATAGATTGGGTTTGGGTCAGAATGGTTTGTTTTAAAAATGGGTTATTTTGGTACAGATCAGAACGGGTTTTAATATGAATAAAAGTATATGCGGGTCAGAATCAGGGTTTTGTAAAAAACTGGAAGAACAAAATCCACACTAAAATCAATAAAAAATGAAAATTTCGGTTGAATCGTGAAGAACACACCAAAAATCAAAACCAACATCTGTATCAATTCAATTGTCATCAACAAGCACTTTGTTGCACTTGATTTCTACTCACCGTCTTCTTTATATTAACCTGAGTTTAGAAACCATATTTGATGAATCAAAAACTAGATTTCTTAAAAATATGATCCATTACATCAATTAAATCATAAACTAAATCATGATTTGTATGTGTATACAAAAAGCAACTTAACACACAACATGTATTTACATTTACCACATTTACGGCTCTCCATTTTAAATAATAAATATTCAACTTTCATCATCTACATTCGTACAAGTTTTCTAGCGTATTCGGGTTTTTATGAAGAACTGAATTGTTAGCTCAAATTTCATGAAAAATGTGCGGTTTTCAGCTTGAACGAATGAAGGAGAAACTTGAAGAACTTGTTGATATTGTTGTTTCTAGTTGCAGGTATATTCCTTATCTAACCAATAGATGAGCTGATGTTATATATGCTCATTGACTTCTAGTTTAGCTATATAATCTACGATGAAGCGGTCTAATTCTAAATTTATAATTATTCTAGGGCAATGTCTCTTGTAGAAAAGCATCAACTAAGGAAACTGGTTCAAAATCTGGATCCTGAAAATCTGGACCGCATTGTGGAAATTATACAACAGGGAAAGCCTCCTGAAAAACAATCTAGGGATGATATCATCGTCGATCTGCAAAACGAGGTAATGATTTAATAGAGGAAAATACTATTTTTTCGTCCCTGAGGTTTGGTCAGTTTTGCGACCTTCGTCCAAAGGTTTGTCTTTCATTGCCCTTTAAATTAGCAAAAAAGACGGAAATACCGTGTGACTTAACGGAGAAAAATTGATGGAGTTAACAAGTTGTATGAAAATGGCAAGATTTCATACCTTTTGGATCCGGATGCAGAAAAATAAACCTTTGGACGGAAGTCGCAAAACTGGCCAAACTTAAGGGACGAAAATGGCATTTTACTCTATATTTATATAATTATATCTTAGTCAAATAACAAATTATGATCCTTCATTATGATGTGCAGGACAACTCAACACTCTGGAGAATATACTTTCATGTTAAAGCAGCTGAAAATGCTAGAAAGCTTTTGTAGATGGGGATAACAAGTTCCTTATGACCCGAACAGTTTGGTAGTGATGATCTATTGATCTAACCTCCTTTTGGAAAGCTGTACATACAACAGCCAAATATCATCTTAAACCCTAGGTTTTAGGCACTACTTGCACTGGAAGAGAGATGGTGCATAAGTATGGTAAATGAAGGCGTGTTAAGTTTTGTGCATCCAAATGATTTTTGACCAGTGCGTACGCAATGTATGACTTTCTAGACTCATTAGTCGTTACATCTATCATTATGTTTGTGATAAATATCCGGAATCGTCATTTGTCTATTCTGACTGTTCTGGTATAAATGAAAGGTATAATGAGATTCTCTCGAAATATTGCGACTTGGTATACGTTATGGACTTAATTGAATTGAGACCTAGTATGGAGATAATAAAAATGTGCAGTTATGAGTCAAATAACTTTAGAAAAACAAAGGTTTTAAAAGCGAAAACAAACAAGGATGGGCGTCCAGAATCGATGAAAGTAGTTCTAAAACTTCATAAAGGTTGAAAGATGAACTTGTATGGTTATATACATGCAAGGATTGGTGTGATTCGATTCTATATTGAAAAAGAATCTTATTTCTTGTATTCTTGCACCAAGTGGAATCTTTGTTCACATTTTTTTTTCTACCAAGAACATTTTAGAAAACTTTTTGATTTCTTAATTTGAAGCATCTTACTTTAACACACAATCAAAAGAGGTCAACAGACAATCTATGTTTCACTTTCAAGGGTGATATTCTTTAAAAACCTTTTAATTTCTAAATTTGAAGTACTTGGTTTCACACAATCAATAGAGGTCAACAGACAATCAATGTTTCACTTTTAAGAACGGTGATATTCTTTAGGCTGGTGGGTGTGGTTTAAACTTTAAAGCCCCTAGGGGCTTTATCACGCCATGTAAGCGCCACGTAGATTTTGAGATAAAAATGACGCTCCCTTTAACAATGATGGTGTGGGATAAAGCCCCACCACTAGCGCCCCCACCTAATTAAATATTAAAAAAGAAAAAAAAAATAATCAAAATTTGATTGGTTAAGAGGCATGGGGCCCACTAGATGCACCCATTCACGCCCGTTAGTGGGCTGGCGGACATGGGGTAACGCCCCCTCGATAACGTGCACGGGGTGGGGGAGGGCGCCATGGGGCGCTATTTTCGGTGATGTGGCGGGGTGACGCGATGCCACACCCCCTGGCCAGTGGTCGACTACTACTGGTTATATGTCGTGTTAATAACCAAAATATAAGTGAAAGAAAATCTTTATTTAGTAGGGCTTCTTCTTATATCCATGAATCCTACTGGACCTAGAAATGATACATTGGAAGAAACTGTTAATTATTTCAACAGGTTAATTATTTCGTTAATGTATCTTCTAAAATGACAAAAAAATATGGGTTTTTTTTCCTGGATCCGAAAGAAAGAACTTTGGTTCTTCCAATAACTAACTAGTGTAGCATAATGTTAAGAGCTCTTAACAGCAATGTCTTCAGAACTGGACTGGACGTCGAACCGGTCTTCTTACCGGTTCAATGGTCCGACCGGTCGGACCGGACGTAAGAACCGGAAGGTATCGTAAATATTATAAAAAATAATAGGGTTAAATCTAAAAAAATATATAAAAAACCGGGTCCAACCCTTCCAAAAACCGGTCTGACCAGCCGGTTTCCCGGTCCAACCGCCAGGTCGCCGGTTCAACTTCCGGTTCAATGTATTTCCGGCCCGATACCATGACCCGGACCGGCTCAACCTCCGGTTCCCTGTCCGACCGGCTGGTCCGGGTCTGAAAACACTGCTTAACAGTTAGTGAGTTATTGCTATCTACTTTTTACACCCTGTTAGATATTGCAACTAAGTCGTTATTATGTTATCAGCAGGAGTTTGTTTGCTATAGACATGCGATGCGACATTGGTTTCAGTAGAGGCAGATCAAATTGCAATAAATTTCTTATGAATTTTTAATTGTTTTCCAGAGCTTCGTTAAAGGAGAGAAAAGAAGGGAAAAAGAGAAGATTTTAGCCTAAGATTTAGGGGTGAGCAGAAAAACGAAATAACCGAATCGTAACCGAAAAAATCGACGGTTTGGTTTTCGGATTTTTAATAACCGAAAATTTCGGTTAGGTTTTCGAATAACCATTTTCAATAACCGAACCGATAAGTTATAATAATAGGCCAAATCCATATAATTTTATGTTTCAGTTTAAGTTGTTTATGTGTTTAACCCATGTTACTAAGAATTGTTAATTTTATTCTTGATTGTTAAATATTTAAAATAAGAACATAATCATTGAAAAGATTTATCCATTGTTTACAGGAAATAACAAAATTTAACATAAAAAGTAAAGGATTTTCAAAGTATTATAAAAGAAAACGTCTTAATTAAAACTTTGGAGAAACATTAAAATAGATTAGAATGTTAGGTTTATGTCAACATTTATACATATGAATAGCAACTGTCCATGAATAGTGCCAAACAGGTGATGATATGGGGTTTCTTGATTGGACCATCTAGCCACATGGCATGGTGTGATTGGACTAGAAAATCAAAAGCTTTTTATGAATTATTTTGAGTTTCTACTAGGTTTCTACCAATTTTAATATTATTTATTATATTCTTGAGTTTATTGATGGATCTGGTCTTGATCACACTTCATCCGAGTAGAGATGGTGCTTGGATCATCAAAAATCGTTCTCGCAGCTGGAACCTTAAGTAGCCCCCGTTTGCCGCTAGCTTCAATGAATCTGGTTGTCGCCAGATGCATCCGACGAGGAACACCACCTAACTATCGATTTTCACCGTCCCTGCATGTCCACCATCTGGGTTGTCGGATGAGGATGCCGCCCTCAAAACATCATGGTTTACCTCCATCTAAACCTCTGTTGCAGATTCTGGTTTAATCTTTTGCCGCCCAGACCACCATCAGTAGTCTCCGTGGTTGAAGAGGACCAGAACGGTCGCCGAAAAAATCTGCAGTCGGCTGAAAAGTATACCAAAAATCTGCTGCAACCGCATGCTTCACGGTTGTTTAAGCTTGCACGAAATGATATTTTTATCCTTTTAAAATGTAGCTATCAAGAATTGTTTGACGGGTTACATGTTTTACACGATGTTTGAACAAGCTGTGATCCGGTTCTAGATTAATGATAGAGATGACAGTAAAACTACATCTATAACAACAAGGCATATAGTGATTTTGTATATTTAGAGAAATGGGTTTGTTGGATTTTGAATACCAGCAAACAATTTAAATAAATAAAATAATAATAATAACATATAAGTAAATAATTATAATATATAACTTTGTATATGTGTATGCGAAACTAGAATGACAAAAATGTTGGTTGAATAAATAACTATAAACCATAGCGAATAGTAACAGTCATAAACTATAACTAATAGTAACGAATGCAAATAGTAACGATTCTCTAAAAGTATTTTGTTAATTTTTTAATAATATTTTTTGTTTTCAACGAAAAACACATTCTTTTGACTTTAAACCTAATATTAAAATCATATAGATATCGCAACTAATTGAACCGGCACCAAATGAATTCCTCTGTATAACGAACCAAAGCGATACTGACTGACTTCCCGCCGCATCGCGCGGGCAAATCACGCTAGTATTAATTAAAAAAGACTAAATATATTAACTTAAATGTAAACATTTAAGAAAGATTTTTAAACTGTGAATTATACTTTTAATTTTTGAATCTTACGTAAATTTTTTTTTCAAAAGCCGAAAAACCGAACTTAATCGTTGCTTAAACCGAAATAACCAAAACCGAACGGTTTTCAAAAATCGAAAATCAAACCATGCACACCCCTACTTAAATTCATCATTTTAATTTGGAAAAAAATAGAAAAAATTAAAAAAAGGGGGAAATCCTTTCTTTTCTCATCTTAAGTTAACTCGGGAATGTAGTAAAACCATGGGTTTCTATATTAGCTCCATTAAATTTCCTATGGAAGATTATTTGTTTTTTTTTTGTTTTTGAATGGCCAACAAAATAACTGGATAAACATCCTGGAATGCCCTCAATCGAGTAAATGCTCCACTCCTCCATAACAGTCATAGTTGGATGAATACCCGAGCCACCAGTTCCGGGGAAAACCCGCCGCCCGAAGGCCCACTGCGGTAAAACCCAGTTCGGCTCAGTTTCGAACTGTCGAAACTTCATTGCCACCACCAACGTCCTTCAAAGTGATGTTAGTGGGAGTTGAATTTAAAACCTCAAAGAGAGAAACCAAGTGACTAGCCACTAAACCAGCTTGTCATGAGATTAATGATAGTGGTTAGTGTTTTAGTACACTATATTAATGATAGTGGTTAGTGTTTTTATACAAAATTTTATAACAGAATTTGTAGTTATTAATAATCTAAGGGACTTAAATTTCAGCCAAAGAACTTTTATATAAATGAAATAGAAGTATTATATTATATTATATAAATACAATTTTCAATACATACAAACATAAGTTTGTATAGTTTTCTCTATTGGTTGGCCAAAAGTGGCGGCCAAAGTTGGTTGGTTGGTTGTTGTTTGTTTGTTTGTTTTTTTTTTTTTTTTCATAAAATAGTTATTTATTGGTCCTGTCAAATTACGATTTTATCCCCTGTTTAAAATAACGATCTTGCCCCTGCCAAATTACGATTTTATCCCCTGTTTAAAATTACGATCTTTCCCCCAGTTAGAAATTAAATTTATGCTTTGCTCCCAGCTTAAATTTACGATTTTGCCTTGGTTAAAAAAAAATTATACTTTTGCCCATCGCTACAATCCTGCCAAATTACAATTTGGCTCCTAGTTTAAAATTACAATTTCACCACCAGTTCAAAATAAAATTTTTGTTTTGCCCCTAGCTAAAAATTACGATTTTGCCCTCAGTAAAAATATTACGATTTTGCCCCCATTTCAAAATAAAAAAAATGGTTTTGACATCAGTTAAAAATATTATTTTACCTCCATTTTAAAAATACGATTTTACCCAAGCTAAAAATTGCAATGTTGCCATAGTTTTTTTTTGGCAAAACTATGGTAGTGTTTTATTTTACTTTGTTTACTCAATTTAGTTTTTATTCGTGCCAAACAGTTCCCCAGCACTCGCTAATTGGTCCTGACAAATTATTGTTTTGCCCCAAACTCTAAATTACACGCTTGCCATCGTTTTAATTATTTTTTTTATCTTAACTATGATAGTGTTTTTCTTTATTTGGTTAAATCGATGCATCTTTTTTTTATATCGTGTTATAAGTAGCATGTATAACTAACCCAAATAAATGCGTCGCGCCCAGCAATGCAAGCGGCGCATAACTCTGGTTACTAACGTTTGTGAAGATTGCATTTGATTTTTTTTTATTTTTTTATTTTGTCTTTTGTGTTTTGTCTCTTTATGTATATATTTTTTTAATAATTTTACTCTCAACTTTCAACTTTCAGCATTGACATTTAAAACCTCGTAACTTTCTAAATACTTTATAACAGACGTTTGCGTGTTTAATTTTATGTACATATGTGTATAAATTCAAATTGATTCACGTGTCAACGTAAATTTTCTATCGAAATAAGTCGGGTCAAATATAATATGTTCTTATGCATATTATGTATTTGACATAAATTTAATTTTCTTTCCAGAAATGAGTCGGGTTAAATATAATATGTTTCCCCTGTTTATTTTTTATGTACGTTTTCAGTTGATTTATGACATAAAAAAATTTCAGAAAGCAGCGGCAACGCGTAGGGTAATCTACTAGTTATTATATTTATATTTTCAACAACAACAAAAGGAAGTGTCGGCGGAAATAGTGACAGCCGACTATTGGATTAAATGGGCGGTAGGGGAAATAGCCTGGCACTCCCCTATTGGCCCAACAAATTTACGATTTTATCCTACTTTAAAATTACGATTTTGCCATCAGTTCAAAAATATGTTTTTACCCCCACTTAGAAATAAATTTGCGCTTTTACTCCCAGCTAAAAATTTCGATTTTGCCCCCCGGTTAAAAATTACGACTTTGACCCGTTTCAATCTACAGTTTTGCCATTAGTTTTTTTCCCTTATAATTACCATTTTGTCATCAGTTCAAAGTTATGTTTTTACCCCCACTTAAAAGTAAATTAACGCTTTTGCTCCCAGCTAAAAATTCCGATTTTGCCCTCGGTTCAAAATTACGATTTTGCCCCGTATAAATTTATAGTTTTGCCATTAGTTTTTTTCTCACAGCCAAGTTACGATTTTGCCTTCAACTTATATTTTCATTTTCTCCATCGTTTTTGTTTGTTTTCCTGGTGAAACTACAATTTTGCCCACAGTGTAAAATTACAGTCATGCCGGCAGATTCCTGTCACTCCCCCATTGGTCCATTTAATTTACGATTTTATCCCAGAATTAAAATTATGATTCCGCCCTCAGTTAAAAATTACGTTTTCCCAATCGTTTTGGTTTTTTAGCAAAAGTAGAAAACATTTTTTTAATTGGTTGACTCGATTTAATTTTTTTTCCGTCTCAAGTAGCCGCATAACACTCGCTCATTAGTCCTGAAAAATTACAGTTTTGCCCCGATCTGAAAAATATAGTTTTAGTTTTTTTTCCTAGCAAAATTATAGTAGTGTTTTTTTTATTGATTGAGAATTATTCGGCCATCGCCCCGCAACGCGGGCGGGACATCAACTATTTTCAACAACAACAAAAGGAAGTGTCGGCGGCAATAGTGACAGCTGGCTATTGGATTAAATGGGCGGTAGGGGAAATAGTGCCAGGCAGTTGCCTGGCACTCCCCTATTCAACAAATTTACGATTTTGCCATCAGTTTAAAAATATGTTTTTACCCCCACTTAGAAATAAATTTGCGCTTTTGCTCCCAGCTAAAAAATTCGATTTTGCCCCCGGTTAAAAATTACGACTTTGCCCCGTTTCACTTTACAGTTTTGCCATTAGTTTTTTTCCCTTATAATTACCATTTTGTCGTCAGTTCAAAGTTATGTTTTTACCCCCACTTAAAAGTAAATTAACGCTTTTGCTCCCAACTAAAAATTCCGCTTTTGCCCTCGGTTCAAAATTACGATTTTGCCCCGTATAAATTTATAGTTTTGCCATTATTATTTTTCTCACAACCAAGTTACGATTTTGCCCTCAACTTATATTTACATTTTCTCCATCGTTTTTGTTTGTTTTCCTGGAAAAACTACAATTTTGCCCACAGTGTAAAATTACAGTCATGCCGGCAGATTCCTGGCATTCCCCCATTGGTCCATTTAATTTACGATTTTATCCCGGAATTAAAATTATGATTTCGCCCTCAGTAAAAAATTACGTTTTCCCAATCGTTTTGTTTTTTTTAGCAAAAGTAGAAAACATTTTTTTTTAATTGGTTGAATCGATTTAAATTTTTTCCGTCTCAAGGAGCCGCCTAACACTCGCTTATTAGTCCTGAAAAATTACAGTTTTGCCCTGATCCGAAAAATATCGTTTTAGTTTTTTTTCCTAGCAAAATTATAGTAGTGTTTTTTTATTGATTGAGAATTATTCGGCCATCGTCCCGCAACGCGAGCAGGGCATCAACTAGTTACATTATACAATTATCACCCATGGTGAATAGTAATTTGATTTCTTATTTTTATCTATTTTTGGGTTTTTGTCTTTTTCTATTTTTTTTCTTTTGCTTCTTAACTTTTAGAATTAACACTTACACCCCCTTCAATTTTTAATCAAGTCTTACATGTTTAATTATGTGTACAGGCGGGTATAAATTCAAGTTAATTTACGTTTCAACATAACTTTTTCTCGAAAATAAGTCAGATCAAATATAATATGTTATTATTATGTACGTTTTCAGTTGGTCTACGTTTTGACATAATTTTGTTTTCTGGAAATGAGTTGGGTCAAATATAATACGTTTGCATGCTTATTTTTATGTACGTTTTCAGTTGATCTACGTTTAGACGTAAATTTTTCGGAACGCCGCGGCAACGCGCGTAAAATTTACTAGTTTAATATGAAAAGAAAAATATGTGTCTTCAACCTGAATTTATTAATATTTATTTTCTTAATCCGTTTTTTATCAACACAAATGCCTATTCATGCAGTTGGTGCATTGATCTTTGAAGCGTTAATGATTTTTGCTGGTTGGTTTCATAATCACAAAGCTGCTTCAAAATTGGCTTGGTTTCAAGATGTAGTATATACGTGTCGTTACAATGAGCGTATTTTGAATACTCATTTACAACTTTATATATTACTCATTAGTAATAATTATATTAAGGGAAAAGTGAATATGGGGTTGTTACACACCTAAACTTAGATGCGAAACCCTTAAAACTACGTAGTTTTGATTAAAAACCCTAAAAATTCAATATTTTATATCTTCCTTCTGTTTTTTCTACAATGAAAAAGTTCTACACATCTCTATTTCTAAAAACATATAAAAGGTAGCTTTAATTAAATTGATGTTCTTCAATCCTATAAAGCAATGAACTTTAATTAAAAATAAAAAATTCAAAACTATCAAATCAAATTGAACGAAACGAAAATCAAAATAGATTGAAGATAAAATCTTGATGACCGGAACTGGAGGTGGCATGATGCTACAAAATTGATACATATTTCATCATTTGAGGAATGGAGACGTTTACATTGCTTGGAGACTTGGGGTAAATTTTTACATATAAATGCTTAAATGTGAAGGTTTATGCCAATTGAATCTTCAAAACCAAAAATGATATTCAGTTTATTTGAGGATTTAATTTCAAATTTAAATAGTCAAGATTTGATCTTTTATATGTTCTGTTTTTTCTTTCATTTGATATTGATATGATTCTTAGTTTTGATTTTCCATGAAAATTTCGTGATTTTTAGGTTCAAAATGTATTTGATTAAGCTGCAACTTTTATATGTTCTTAGAAATATGATTCGTAGAACTTCAAAATCACATAGAAAAAAGGAAGAACCGAAACGGTATGTTTTGGTTTCCAATATTAGTTTTTTTTTAATTAAAACGACGTTGTTTTGTGGGTTTCGCATCTAAGTTTAGGTGTGTGACAGACTCATATTCACTTTCCCCTTAGCGACAGTGAGCACAAGCCCACCGTCCATCCCACATCATCATAAGCATTAAAGCATATATGTTATGTTTTTTTTACATTGAAATTGATAAAGCATATATGTTATGTTTTTCTTTTTACATTGAAATTGATATTGCAGCAATGCATCCTATTATTTTTTAGGCCCATTTTGTGAAGCGTACAAGAACAAACAAATAACTTTGTTCATAAAAAAAAAAGAAAAAAGAAAAAAAAAACGATTTTGGGATACAAGCAGAAGCAAACAAGAACAAACATCAATGCAGACAACTACACAAGCATAACTGATAAAAGGTTTTTCAATCGAACATCGAAGTTTATTATTTATGGAGGTTTGCTCTCGTCTCCTTAGATATTGTCTATGTTTTTATATTTGTGATTGCCTATTTATCTCTAGGATTTTTTAAATTTTTATTTATGTTAAACTTAAAATTTTAATTTATGTTTTTAGGGTTTTTAGTCTCTTCGGATAACCTTAAATAAGGTGTCTTTCTTTTTTTACCCTTTTATAGCGTTATATACTCATACAGACTTAGGTTTATTTGTTTTGTTAATTTATATTTATTTCTTTTATGTATGTCATTGTTATATTTACTTATTTAATGATAGGGTGGGAGTTGGCTACAAAGTCCATTTTTCATACAAAGTGTAAAAAGTCATAAAACACCATAATATCAACCATAAAACATACTCAAAACCCCCAAATAACAAAGTGAAGATTACTAAATGCCATATTTGTGGGTTTTGTGTTGTGTTTTGGATGATAAGGCTTTGATTATCGAATGACTAACATTAGTGTGTTTTATGTTGATTATCCTGTTGTGTTTTATATTCATAGTTCTAGGATGGTGTGTTTGAAGTTTTTTATGGATTGTTAGGGTTTAGATATTGTATTTTAGTGATCTTCACTCTGTTATTTGTAGGTTTTGAGTGTGTTTTATGGCTGAAATTGTGGTATTTTATAACCTTGTACACTTTGTAGGAAAAATGGACTTTGTAGCCGAACCCCACCCTAATGAGGTATGTTATATTATCATTGTGTTTTTGTGACTCATGTTTAACCGACCCATATTGTGTCCACTCTATAAAAAAAAAACTTGTATTCGCCACTGATTAGCGGGTTATATAGGTGTACCAAACCTAATGTATATATTTAGTCGCGTTATGGCATATTGGGCACACTTAAAATCCTGTTGTGTTCAGGGTTAACTTGTTAAGTTCATTTGGTACAATGGGTAATAGTTATTGACTTACTAACAATTTAAGGGGGAAGGGCCACTTGTCCTTCCTACCCTAAGGTTATCTGTGACAACCGTCAAAAATCCAGGTATCCGTACAATTTAATTAACCATGATTAGTGCTTAATGACTGTGCTGAATTATACTTAACTGCTTTCTGATTACTGTATCATACTTACATGTGCATCACATTTCATACTGTCACATCATTTTTACTTACAAACTTTATTGACATACATGATGCACAAAGCACAGCTAGCACAGTTAGCGGATAACTCAGAAAAAAATGCTGACGACGTTCAGTATATAGACAAACAGTGTTTGGAGACCCTGTATGGACCAGAGACTAAGTTTCACACTAGTATAGTGTGTAGGAAAGTGATGACCATAAAACTGCTTCACTAGGTGATAGTTTAAGTGCCGGAAAGTGCCTAAAACCCACTTTAAGTGCTGAATTCAGCACATTTCAGCAAAATTCAACAGTTTAACAAGCTAATAACATGCAAAAATATGGCAAAATGGTCCTGAATGCTTTCCTAAGTGTCGGGAATTAAAAGTGTCACAAAAGGGTACTCAAAGATCACTAAACGGAATAGTTTGACACTTTAACGAACCGGTATCTAACCAAACAACCAGACACTACCCGAAACACCAAAATTATACTAGAAGCATTGTTTTAATGTTTCTGAGCTAGTTATGATCCCCGAACACCCTAACACGCTATATAACACAACATACGCTTAAACACTAACTAAATACACTTAAGATCCTAACTAAACATCTAACTTATCATTAAAAACTAACCAAGACCCCCCATCCATATGGACGGTTATGAGGATGGCCCCACCATAATCTTTACAAGATTTCCTTAAATCTTCATTTGATCTTTCATGGATTTGCTAAGGATCATGCTTGTACTATTAAGAACATAATACACAATGGTTAATACCATTAGATGGTTATAAGAAGATATGGAGTCCTTAATCTCTCTCACACACAAACACACTTCATCTTTCTCACCCTCTCCTCCTTATTCTCGGCCGAGAACAAGCACACACCCACCACCACCTTTCATCCACCATCCATTCATTCCAAGTTCATTTCAAGGTGTAAGGAGGTGATTTAGGAAGCTTGGTGCTTGTGGATCTTGAAGGACCTCACCCGATTGCTTTTATCCAACACTTTTGTCATCACTGTTTTGGTCAAAAATTACCTAAGCAATTAAGTGATCAAATTAGTTAAGTGAGGTAGTGTGCTAAAATTATGTGTGAAAAATGTGTTAGCCAAATTAGATATGAAAACAGTTTCAGGTTACGGCTCAGGATACAGAGCTGTATCTATGATCAAACAATGAGCAAAAATGTAAAGGTTGACACGAGATGTACGAGGAAAGCCCTTGATCAATCTAGATTGCCGGCATAAAACCTCGGGAGCTGACAATCGCAGCTGCCTTGTTCTTCTATTGCTTCAAATATCAGGATACAGTGCAGGATGTGGTGCGGATCGACTATGTGTTACAATGTAATTTGAATACAAGTGTTTGAGTGTGGTGTTTGCGATGAGCTAGAGAGTAAAAGTGTTCGAGAGTGTAAGTGTAAAATTGTGTGTCTTATACTGATCCGCCCCCATCTATTTATAGTAAAGATAATGTAACAAACTATCCTAAACTTCCGGGATCCAGCGAATATTCCCACTCGAACGTTGAGGACCAAGTCTTTCGGGTTCAACGGCTTCCTCATAACAAATACGCCCGAGTCTTGAGGAGAAGAAGTCCTAATGACCGTTAGTAACTTACAGCCATTAACTTGCACGTGTTTAATTCACTCAACCTTAGGATATCACCCAGGATGTTAGCAATATCCCCGTCCAATATCCTGGTCACAAATAAACAATTAAAAGCGGGATATTAGTCAGGATATGTATGCTTAGAAAATGAGCCATAACAATTGTCCCCAAATATATCGGTTGGTGTACCAATCCAACGGATATATTTTAAAAACTTTATCTCGTCGACCAAGGCAATTAAAACGAAACGATGGTTGAAGTGACATTGTGCCATTTTCAATGCAATATTTACTCTTTACCCCCTATATTCAGCCTATAATTAGCCGAATCATTTCTGCTTATTATCATCATTCTTCAAGCGATTTTCAGGTAATCACTTTTCTCTTCTTCCTCTATCCTTCTTTCTTGAGTTTCTTTTAGTTTGCCCAACACCCTTGATGGCATCACGAACAAGATCTCGATCGGACGGACCGGCCTCAACCCTCGTAAGCCAAAACCTCATCCGTGATCCCGCAAAGGAAATCTGCTGCTTCAACAACGCCGATATCGCTGCTCTTAAAGATTCCGGCGCCTTCCCCACCGGAACAGTCTTTCGCTCTTTTGATCGGGAAGCCCGATCAGATGCATCATCTGACGAGTGGGTTTGTTTCTTCGCCTACCCTTTTTCTCTTGGACTCCGGTATCCATTTCCACCCTTTATCTCTCGCTTTTTTGACCTCACCGGCCTTAGCTATGCCCAGACTATGCCAATGATCTGGCGAGTTTTGATAGTGCTGGATCAAATCAAGTCTCATCATTTTCCTGACCTGTGTATTGAAGACCTCCCTATAGCATACCGGTTGAGATCCCATGGCGATCACCGTTTTCTTCTGTTTTCTACCTCCAAGAACCTTTTGGTTCTTAAGGCCACCAAGAACGAGAATCGATGGCGACGAAAATTCTTTTTCGTAAAGAGAGATTCTATTGATAAGGGTTTCGAACTGCCGGTTACATGGTTAACCAAGGGTAGGATTTAGGGTTTTAGGAGTATCCCCAATTATATCTTCAAACTATATCCCAAACTTATATCCTGATGTTTTTATGCAGCGAACTTCAGAGATTTAGTGCCTCCCAGTGCAGAATCCGAATCCAAGATCAAGGAAATCTACCGACTTCCTGCCAGTGAAAGAACTTTCTCCCTGTCTCTCACAAATTCAAGCCAGAAATCAAGCTCAGAGATGTCTGGTAAGCACATTCTCAGCTATTATACATATATTTTAAATCAATTATTTTTCAAAAGTATGATGAGTTTAAGAATATCTTCCCTTGTGCAGTACCAGTTGTCAACCTTGAAGGTTTCCAACTTGATGAGTTGGATTGCTATTCCAGCCTTGTACCCATCAAACAAGAATCCAAGCCAAAGTCGTCTGCTACACCAAAGCCTACCTCTTCAAGGACTGTTTCTGCTTCCAAAGCCCCTCCGGCATCCAGGACCCGGGCAGCTAGCTCTCGGAAGAGAAAGGAGACGGACTCTCCAGCTGTTTCTGAGACGTTCTCTCTCGAGAATCATGGGTTTAACGAAGCCACCTCATTCCTCAAACAGGTAAAATTTTCCTTTCGATATCCTGCACAAGTATGTTAGTCCTTATCCTGCTTATTTTTACATCGATACCTGTGTCCTTATCGATAGGGCTTGGAACGTCTTATGCACTTGTATGAAGACGCCTGCGGGCTTAACAAGATGTTGGAGATCAAGCTGGAGAAAGCTGAAGCCACCATAGCTGATCAAGGAACCATTGCGGCTGCCAAATCCCAGCATTACGAAGACAAATACAAGGCAATGATCCAGGAACACCAAGCTACCCTCCATAAAGCCAACGAGGATGCCCAAGCCAAACTAGATGCCGCCCTTCTCCAATACCAGCAGAATATGAGTTCATATCGAGATGGCCTCAAAGCATCCGTGGTCGTCTCTCTTCTCCAAGCCAGGATAAGGATGGCTTATGAGGCCAGAGATTTGGGTTTCGAATGCCCCTCCTGGAACATAAAGACTTGGGAGGCGAAACTAAAGGATCTCGGAGGTCATCCCGTTGCTCATCCTGCAAAGCATGCTGGTGAAGAGCCTTCTAAGGCGGCAGAGGGAGTGGCCAATGCTGATGATGGTGATGCCGAGAAGAATCCTAAGGCCGATGCTGGTGCAGATGCTGGGAAGGAAGCTGTTGATCAAGAAGGTGCCGCTTCTTAAGCGGCGAAGTGGGCGATGATGGATATACGTGCCAAGGCCGGAGCCCACTTTTAAATTTCGTGGTTGTGGTTGTGTAAACAATTTACTTTTCCTGTCTTCGAACAATTTATATTTCCTGCATTAGAACAATATGATGACCAAAGGTGGATGGGTCCTAGGTTTTAGGATGAAGCCCTTGGTCATCGATTAGTATAACCTGTTTTGAATGTGGTAACGGTTGTAGGTGGACAGGCCCTGTTTTGAGATAGATCCTCCAACCGTTACACAAGTATGGTAGAAACTAATTGTGCTTTTGGTGGATGGGCCTCGGTTTGAGGTGAATCCAAAAGCATAACTTTTGACATGTTAATAATATAACTATCTCTTAACTTATTTGTTATTGCCTTGCATTACTTAATGTACCTTTTAACTTTGCAAAAACTTTGTATTGTTATCTTATGAAAATATCCTGATCAATATGCTCAGTGATATATTATAAAAACTTTTTATTGGAGAGGACTTGCAAACATTCGTCCAACTTTGTAGAAAGTTCTTTAAAGAATGAAAAACAATCTATCTTTCCAAAACCTGTTTTGATAATACCTAAATGATCAAAGTTTCAAACCAGTATTAGTTTCAAATATTTTGAGAAGTATTTTGAAAATATATTTTGAGAATATATCCCGAGAATTGATCCTAATCAGGATGTTTAACCTTTTACCCAACCTAGTATTGTCAAAAACTCAAACGACGTTTACAAAGGAAAGGTCATACCAGGAATAGGATATAACCCTATTATCAAACCTCAATCCCTTTGCAACTTTTCCAATGAAGATGTCCCCTGTGTGAGATACTTAGTGCATTAGTTCCGAGCCTTATCCTTTGAGCTTTACATCATCGCTTTAGTGGGAATGTCCCCTGTGTACAACGTCTTCAAATACTTAGAAATCTTCTGGATATCAGTTCCCATTGTATAGACAATTTTTCATGTTACAGGGGTAAAACCCAAGAATGTACTAGAGATAAATTCCTTGTATCCTGGGGAAAATCCCAAATTTTCATGCGCTACAGGCGGGAGTGTATAAACTCCAAGACTTAGAAAGGTGAAAACCTTTAAACCTTAGAGAGTATGAAAATACCCTTTCGTGAGAGAGGGTGATCAATCCTCATATACCTTTAGGATTCAGGATATTGCCAACAGTAACGAAATTGTCAGCCACTTTTACATGGACTGGTCCCACCACCTTGAACTATCCCTGAATAACTTACGCTCCAGGCGGGGTGTTTAAACCCAATTCGGAAGAAAGGTGAATACCTTTAAACCTGTGAAGGGATCGGAATCCCTTATACGTGAGAGAGGGGGCCAATCCTCTAATCTTCCGGAGTATCTTGAGTGAGCATCCTGGAGCTATATCCTGGAACATATACTGCAAAACATACTTAAACTAAGGTGGGTGTTAGCTTGGCTAACACCCCTCCGATGCTTAAGTTAGTATTGGGTTTCAAAGAATAAATTAAACCAAACATATTTAAAAAAGATAGAATTCATACCATCCTGAGTTAGAAATTAAATTCTAAACTCACTTGAAATAAAGCTTAAGGTGTATAGCATTCCAAGATCTCGGTAGCATATCCCCTTTCATATTCTTGAGTCTATATGCTCATTTCCCTGCTTCTGATTCAACTTCATATGGTCCTTCCCATTTTGGAGCTAGCTTGCCATCGGCAGGATTAGTGGTATTCTGAAAAGCCTTTCTTAACACCCAATCTCCAACCTTAAATCTTCTGGTCCTAATATTCTTGTTATATGCTCTGGATATTCTTTGTTGATATGCTGCCATCCTTAGCCTTGCTGTATCTCTCTTTTCATCTATAGTATCCAAATCCTGACTCAAGGCTTCAAGATTCTGTTCAGGATCACTTAGGGTAGATCTTGCAGTAGGTATTGCCATTTCCGTTGGGATCATTGCTTCTGCTCCAAATACCAAGGAAAATGGGGTTTGGCCTGTTGCATTCTTTACCGTTGTCCTATCAGCCCACAAAACAAAGGGTAATTCTTCTGCCCATCTTCCTTTTTTGGCTCCAAGCCTCTTCTTTAAGTTGTTGACAATTATCTTGTTTGAGGATTCTGCTTGTCCATTCGCTTGAGGATGTACCGGAGTAGATGTTATCATTTTGATTCCCCAACTTTTGCAAAAGTCAGTAGTTCTCTTGCTTATAAACTGAGAACCATTGTCACAGATTATCTCGGCTGGTACTCCAAATCTGGTCTGGATATTTCTCTTTATGAAGGATACTACTTCTTGATCTCTAACTTGAACAAATGCTTCTGCTTCAACCCACTTGGAGAAATAATCCGTCATTGCCAACATGAAAACTTTTCCTCCTGGAGCCTTTGGAAGCTTTCCCACTATATCCATACCCCACTTCATAAACGGCCAAGGGGAAACAATAGGATACAGTGGTTCGGCAGGCTGATGTAATATGTTACTATGTCTTTGACATGCGTCACATCTTCGAGCATATTCTGCGGCATCTTTTCTCATTGTCGGCCAATAATATCCTGTCCTTAATACTTTTGAGAATAATGACCTGCCCCCAGTATGGTTACCACAATCCCCTTCATGTATATCCTTTATCCTAAATGCCTTAGGATTTTCATTTTCGGGGATGTGTCCTTCCTTGAGATATCTCATGATTGGAGCCGTCCAAGATTTAGGATCCTCATCAGGATACTCTACTCCAGGATCTTGAATACCCACTACTTCTTTATCCCGAGGATTCGTTGCAGGATACAAGACATGTAATATTGGTATTTGGGTTCCTTCTGGTATCCTGATCGATGATCCCAGATTTGCTAAGGCATCTGCTTCAGCATTATCCTCTCTTGGTACCTGTTCAAGTGTAAAAACATCGAAATATCCTGCTAATTTTGTGAGAATATCGAGGTATTCGATTAATTTCTCACCCTTAACTGCATAGGATCCATTAAAATGGTTAGTAATTAACAAGGAGTCAACATATACTTGCAAATTCTTGATACTCATATTCTTAGCCAATTCTAATCCTGCAATTAAAGCTTCATATTCTGCCTCATTATTAGTAGCAGGAAATTCACACCTAATAGCCTGGGGTAATATGTCCCCCTGTGGCGATTTTAGTAGTATACCTAAACCTACACCTCTTATATTGGATGCACCATCAGTATATAATGTCCAGGATCCTGAAGATTCTCCTAACTGTTGAACTTCTAGGTCTACCTCATCCTGAATATCACTACTGAAATCAGCTACAAAGTCAGCTAAAGCCTGAGACTTTATGGCATTTCTAGGTTCGTATACTAAATCATAAGCACTTAACTTTACTGACCACTTGGCCATCCTGCCTGACATCTCTGGTTTCCTAAGCACATTTTTGACAGGATAATTCGTTTTAACATGGATTCTATGTGTCTCAAAATAATGTCTAAGCTTTGTTGATGCCATGACTAGAGCTAATATCAACTTTTCTAAATGAGAGTACCTAGTTTCAGCATCTAACAAACTTTTACTAACATAATAAACAGGATATTGTTGACCTTCATGGTCTTTTACAAGAACGACACTTACAGCATTCCCTGATACAGCGAGGTATAGGGATAGTGGTTCACCATTTTCAGGCTTCATCAATAGAGGTGCAGTTGAGAGATACCGCTTCAAATCCTGCAAGGCTGCTTCATGCTTTTCTCCCCATTCAAATTTCTTATTCTTCTTGAGGATATCATAGAGTTCCTTGCATTTTTCCGAGGATCTTGAGATAAATCTATTCAAAGCTGCTACTCGGCCTATTAACCGTTGTACTTCCTTCATATTCGAGGGTGATTTTATATCCAGGATAGCTTTGATTTGCTCTGGGCTTGCTTCTATCCCCCTTTTTGTCACCATATATCCTAGAAACTTTCCTGCCCCCACTCCGAAATGGCACTTAGCAGGATTCAGCTTCATGTTGTACTGATCCAGGATATCAAATGCTCCCTTGATATCCTGGAGGTGATCCTCAGCTTTTTTAGATTTTACCACCATGTCGTCAATATATACTTCCATGGTGTCCCCCAGCTTATCTTTGAACATCATGTTTACTAATCTCTGGTATGTTGCACCTGCATTTTTCAAACCGAAAGGCATGGCAGTATAGCAATATATACCTGTTGGTGTCATGAAAGCAGTATCCTCCTGATCTGAAGGCTCCATTTGAATCTGCTGAAATCCTGAGGATGCGTCCATGAACGTTAACATTTCATGTCCAGTTGTAGCATCCACCATTGCATCGATATGAGGGAGAGGAAATGGGTCTTTAGGACAAGCCTTGTTCAAGTCCGTGTAGTCTACACAGACTCTCCATTTCCCGTTCTTCTTCTGTACCACAACTACGTTTGCTAGCCATCTTGGAAACTTGACTTCTCTGATCATCCTGGACTTCAACAATCTTTCAACTTCCTCTTGGATAATCGCATTCCGCTCAGGAGAAAATTTTCTTCTTTTTTGCTGAACAGGCTTGAATGATTTGTCAATTCCAAGCTTGTGAGTGATAATGTCTTTGGATATGCCTGTCATATCCTCATGCTTCCATGCAAACGTTGACATCCTGCATTTCAAAAAGTTAGTTAACTGCCCTTCAATATCCTGAGGGATATTGGTTCCTACGAGCACCGAGATATCAGGATTATCCTGATCCAGGATAATTCTCTCCACATCCTGCTCCGAATCCTTCATGATATCCTGGGCCCGCATCTTTAATTGCTATGCTGTACTAGCCTTAGTTGAGGATTTCATTGAGGATGAGTAGCATTCTTTCGCTTCCTGCTGATCACTTTCAACCTTGACAACTCCCCAAGGGGTAGGGATCTTGATGCATTGGTGATATGTTGATGGCACAGCCTTCATATCGTGAATCCATGGTCTTCCCAGTATAATGTTATAGCAGGATAAGGAGTCCATCACGCAGAAGCGTTGTATCGAGTTGACCCCTTCAACATATACTGGTAACTTTATCTCCCCTACGGTATTCCTAGCTTCTCCACTGAAACCAACGAGCACAGTGGACTTCGAAGTAATGTCCATCGGAGATACATTCATCCTCTTCAATGTCTCCAGCTGAATTATATTGACAGAACTACCATTGTCTACCAGTATCCTGCGTACAAAATGGTTAGCCACATATAATGTTATTACTAAAGCATCATGGTGAGGATCCTGAACAGTATCCCTGTCATCACTATCGAAAGTGATCACTTTATCAGTTGTGAGGGTAGTCATCCTAACTGGTCTGTCTCCCCTCTCACTCTTAGCTTCCTTTGCATGTCTCTTAGCCGCCGAGTACGAAGTTCCACAAATATCGGATCCTCCTGAAATAAAGTTGATTATCTTGGCATCTGCTGGGGGTGATGCTGCTCGTTCAGGATTCTTCTCGGGATCCTGCTCTTTATTCTTCTTTTTTCCCAGCAAGTCCTTCAGATACCCCTTGCTTAATAGGTAACTTATCTCTTTCCTTAAAGCAATGCAATCCTCGGTCATATGTCCGAAGTCTTCGTGGAAGGCACACCATTTGGATTTATCCTTCCAATCAGCTTTCTGTTGGGTCTTTCGAGGCCATCTAGCTTTGTCCCCTAAGCCCTGCATAGCATACATTAACTCAGGTATATTAACAGAAAAGCAGTATTCAGATAAATCAGGATATTCTTCAGGATTCTCGTCTTCAACAGCATTCACTTTCTTGTTATCATTTCTGCCATATGGCTTGGAGCGATATGGCTTATATGAGGTTTCTGATTTCCTGTTAGTTGATTCATAGGTTGAGGTAGAATTCATCCTCTCCTGCATCTTCTTGTCATCTTCCAAACGGATATATCTCAAAGCCCTGTTACGAGCTTCGTCGAGATTCCTGCAGGGATTCATTACAAGATCCTGATATCCTTTTGTAACCCCATCTTAAAAGGTTGCACAGCTGTTGCAACATCAAGATGTGGGATATCCAAGGATTCTCGACTGAATTTGTTCACATAATCCCTCAAGGATTCCTGAGGTCCTTGAGTTATCCTGTAAAGATCACTGGTTAGTTTCTCAAAACTCCGACTACAAGAAAATTGACTGTTAAATAAATTAACCAAATGAGCAAACGAAGTAATTGAGTGAGGAGGAACGTTTAACAGCCATTTTAAGGCTGACCCTGTCAGAGTAGAACCAAATCCCTTGCATAAGCATGCTTCCTTGAGCTCCGAAGGGATAGGGTTAATCTCCATTCTTTCCCTATACTGGGCAATATGCTCTTCAGGATCCGTAGTCCCATCATACAGCTTCATGTTAGGAGTTTGAAATCTTTTTGGGATTTCAGCATCACAGATAGGATATGCAAAGCGGGATATCCTGTGGCTGTCTTGGGATACTTCCGAAATTGGCTGGACCACTCCAGGTACACTGGATATCATGTCCTTCAATTTCTGGAGCTCCCTGGTAAATGTTGACATCATACCTGCATCCTGCAAAGAGCCATTGTTGTTAGTAGCAAGAATATTATTATTTGACACATTACCGTTCTGAGGATTTTGGCCATATCCTGAAGCATATCCTGAACTTCTCACAGTCGATATCCTGACCGAAGAGGGTATCTCAGGGGTATGATTCTGGGAATGGCTTGGGATGATATTCCCCCTATTATCCTCAGTGTAAACTGCGGAACTGAAGTTCAAAGCCCTGGGCTGTATAGGAGTGACAGTTTCCTCAACAGGTCTGCTCGAGCTAGCTTTTAAGAGTTGTATGTCTCTTAACAGCATTTGGTTAGTCTCCTGTTGCTGCCTCATTTGTTCCTGCACACTTCCAAATAAAGTCAAAATTTCATCGTTAGAGGCTAAAACGGGAGCAGATCCCTGGACACTCCGAGTAGGGATAACATCTTGAGATTGTGAAGAAAACGGCATCCTTGGAGGAGGTGGTGGAAGCACCGAACCAGTAGTAGCAGAGGTTGTAGCAGACATAGTGGAAGAGCTCATGTTTGATCTTGAGGCCATTGTAAACAATGTGGCAAAAAGTTTTGAAAATAGAAAACCGATTAACGATTTTACAAAGATTTTTAGTAAAAGTAGCACCACTTGCCCCACGGTGGGCGCCAAATTGTTTTGGTAAAAAATTACCTAAGCAATTAAGTGATCAAATTAGTTAAGTGAGGTAGTGTGCTAAAATTATGTGTGAAAAATGTGTTAGCCAAATTAGATATGAAAACAGTTTCAGGATACGGCTCAGGATACAGAGCTGTATCTATGATCAAACAATGAGTAAAAATGTAAAGGTTGACACGAGATGTACGAGGAAAGCCCTTGATCAATCTAGATCGCCGGCATAAAACCTCGGGAGCTGACAATCGCAGCTGCCTTGTTCTTCTATTGCTTCAAATATCAGGATACAGTGCAGGATGTGGTGCGGATCGACTATGTGTTACAATGTAATTTGAATACAAGTGTTTGAGTGTGGTGTTTGCGAATAGCTAGAGAGTAAAAGTGTTCGAGAGTGTAAGTGTAAAATTGTGTGTCTTATACTGATCCGCCCCCATCTATTTATAGTAAAGATGATGTAACAAACTATCCTAAACTTCCGGGATCCAGCGAATATTCCCACTCGAACGTTGAGGACCAAGTCTTTCGGGTTCAACGGCTTCCTCATAACAAATACGCCCGAGTCTTGAGGAGAAGAAGTCCTGATGACCGTTAGTAACTTACAACCATTAACCTGCACGTGTTTAATTCGCTCAACCTTAGGATATCGCCCAGGATGTTAGCAATATCCCCGTCCAATATCCTGGTCACAAATAAACAATTAAAAGCGGGATATTAGTCAGGATATGTATGCTTAGAAAATGAGCCATAACAATCACCATCATCTTATGTTCTTCCCTAGCCTTGTGCTAGTAGTAAGGCCCTCATAACCCTTTGTTACTTCATATGTTGTTGGTTAAAAGATGATGTACATTGATAAACATGATGAACATTAAAAGACATAATCATAAATCTCTAACATAAGCTTATAAACATATGAATACTTGTTGATTTGTGTTTATTTGCTTCTTGTTAATTGATTACTAGTGTTAGTGATGTTAGACATCATATGGAACCTACTAGATTGCGATTAAACACATGATCTAGTAAGCTGATGTGATGATCTTGTGAAAGACCAAGATCATCATGCCTTATGTTTACATGAACTTGCATAATAAAAGTTGTTTTCATGAAATGATGATTTATACAAAATACAAGTCTTGTGAGTGGATGATTTCTAAAATAGTTTTCCAAAGAAACCAAGCTAAACCACAAAGATTTACACAAACATTGTTTTAAAAGAACTAATCATGTTTCTAGTATAAAAACAAGTATAAGAACACTTTGTTTACAAGAAAAATTCAAAAGAATGATTTTTGGAAAAATCATCTAACAAGTTGTAAACACTCAAATCTTTCAAGAATGAGATTTTTAAAGAAATAAACACACTTTAAAGGGTAACTAAACCTACTAAATACACTACCAAGTTACTACAAGTTTTTATGAAAGTTCAAGTTCATGATTATTATGAAGATGGCTTTGTTTTAGCACATGGTAAGTGTAGATTGATTGTTGATTGCTTATGATGTTTTTTGAAAAGAAAATGATATGCTCTAATAGCATGGACACCTCCATTTTTAGGGGAAACTATGGCAAAATTTTCTAAAAATATAAACACTTAGAAAAATATTTTCTAAATTAATATTTACAAGTGAGTTTTAACTATGGTTTTCAACATAAACCTTGCCATAATTTTTATTACAAAAATACAAGTATTGGAGGTTGGTTTTTACAAATAAAAATGAGTAAATATGTATTCAGAATATATATTTTCACATTGTGTGTGATTATTTGTATACTTTGTGTATTAGTTATATTATTTTAGGATTTAAAGTAATATAACTTAACAAAATACTAAGAATTTCCAATCCAAAAATAATACCAAAAATCACAAGGGATAAATATATAAGTTACACGCTTAATATTGTGAAACCGAACGCAGGAACGTAACTTACAAAATATTCCGGAAAATACCGTTACAAATTTATTTTTAGTAAATATTATTTTGGATACAAGAAATGAAAATATGATTTTTGTAAATATTACAAAAGTAATATTGTATTTTCGACAAGGAGAAAATATATTATTTTGGGAAGTAAAAATATATTTTCTTGGAATATTTAGAAGATATATGATTTTTGGGAAAAATATATATTTTCTTGAAATACAATATTTTTGACAAGTAAGTTTAAATATATTTTCTAAAAGTAAGATTTGAAAATATATTTTGAAACTACAAATACAAGAATACGAATATACAAGTATAAGATAGCCCCATCCTTGGGAAGGAAATACGAAAATAAATACTTGGGAAGTAATGTTACCAAAATATTGTTTATCAAGTTATTCCAAAATTAAATATAATTTAAGGTTAAAATAATTATTATTTTAACAAGAAAATTATAACTTGGGATAATATTAAAATAAACGTAACTAAAAAACGTAAACACTAAGGCAAGGCACGACCCGTTCGTCTAATAGACATTAGTACGCTGTAGGTAGTCGGGTTTGCTGAAGAGATTTGGGTTACGATTCTGAAGACGCAATACTGTGAGTTCATGTCCCCCTTTTCTTTTAACTGTTTTCAGTTTTATAACTTCGGGGGTGAAATACATGTTACAATTGTTTACAAACGTTTTATACATGGTATGGTTAGCTTAAGAAGGGTTACTGCTTGATCATGTGAGTGGTGGGTATAACACTTAAGGCCATTAATCCTCGTCGTAGGACCGAGGGACATGAGTGATAGATCTATTTGGGTGTAGCGAGCCCACACCCATGCGGACCAGGGTGGCTCATGTGGTGACTATGTCTTATTCCCGGAGACAAGTTTGCTAGGTTTGAGTTTTCCTGCACCATTTCACACATACCATTGGCCTTGCAAACCATTGGTGATCTGTTTTTCCTTATTGCTACATACCAGGGACATACATACACACAAAATACTTTAAAGGTTTATTCATACACGAAACACATGAACTCGCTCAACTTTTGTTGATGTTTTCAAATTACATGTATTTCAGGGAACTTTTGTTGATGTTTTCAAGCTGCGTTATGATTGTTGATATATGTGCATATGTTGTGATTGCTTTGTTACAGACACCATGTCCTCTTCTGATAGTGGAGTATCAGATACGTAGACCCTATGGCCATAGTTTCAGATGATGAGATCATCCCAGAGGATGAGGTTTTAACACTTGACACTACGAGTAGCGATGATGATGATTTCCAGCCGTTTGCTTTACCAGATTTTGGCGATGATATACCGCTAGCTGATGGTCTTCCTGGCGAGGATCTACGTCTTGTTCAGATCCCTGCTCCTTTACCTCTTGCTGCATTTCCTCTCGAGGATCTGCCTTTTGATGCTTTGTCTGACGACGACATCGATCTTTTTATTGAGGGTCCCCCTGAGGGTGCCCAGGATGATGGAGCTCCAGTCGATGATGCCGTTGTCGCTCCACTTGTCGAGATTCCAGTCGATGATGCCGTTGTCGCTCCACTTGTCGAGATTCCAGTCGACGATGTTATTGCTGTTCTGCTTATTGAGATTCCTGTCGTTGAGATTTCGTCTGACCATTCTGGTCTTGATTCATTCGAGTCTATGTCATCTAGTACTCTACACGCACTGGGATTACAGCGTTATCCCACCGATTCTGATTCTGAAACAGCTATGTCTGCCGCACATGTTCCTCCACAGGACTTCGAGTTTGATGATGAGTTTGATCCTGACATTGATCCCGAGCATGAGGTTGACTTCATCCCTGACGATCAGCTTTTTGATATACCCGCTGATCTCGAGCCGATACCCGTTGATCTTGAGTTAGCTCCAGCGGACCCTGAGCCTTTGATTGCACCCGAGCCTATACCTGCTCATGATCCTCTACCTGAGCATGATCCTGCACCTGTTGACATACCAGTTGCTGCACCACTGTTACCTGACCCTCTACCTGCACCCGCAGACCATGCTCCTTTTGTAGACCATATAGATCCCCGTTATGCATTCACCCATAATGGGTGGATAGATAACGATGACCTGCCTCCTTTTGTTAGGCCTGTTACTCCCCCACCTGCACCTGCACATGCACCCGTTGATATCGCCCCGTTTCACCCACATGTGTCTGACATACACCGCACTGATCTACCAGTCACGTTCCTACAGTATATCCCTCCACCCCGTCCAAGGGAAGGACCGTCTAGCCAGCCATCTGGTCATGTCCTGCCTGTGTCAGCAGCCTTTCCTTTCATGCCACAGTTTACACATACTTCACCTTTTGCTTCTGCACCATCGGGCGAGCCACTGATTTGGTTTCCGCCCAACACGATGCCTATTTCTGATCCATACCATCCCTTCCATTACACTGGGTACACGAGGGATGAGTTACTCCTATCCTTACAGCTCCAGCAGGAGATGTTGTGTCGCAGAGTCATGGAGTTAGAGAGGATTCCGGGTCCTCCACCTTGTACTTGTCAGTCACCATTCGTGACTCCGCCCGCTCCTCTTTTACCATACCCAGATTTTGATGTTCATTTCCTTACTATGGAGCAGCAGATTAGCTATCTGATGCGTCGTGTACGCGCTCTTGAGGAGGAGCTAGCGCATGTGCGCAGTTTACTATTCTTTTCTTTTCCTCCTCCTCCTCCACCATCAGCATAGCAGTTTTTGGTTTTATGCAGGTAGCATACTTTTGGTGAGAATGTAGTTATTGAGCCAACTTGCACAGCCTTTTGAGGACCACATTTTGATGTCATGATTGTTGTAGTTTGATGGATATTTTGGGCAAGGGTGATGTGACCCTGTAGTCCTTTTTGATGTATGGTACATTGTGAAACTTGTAAAACTGTATTTGTGGTTATTTGATATATGAAAGCTCAATCGCAACATTCTCATTATATACGTTGTTGAATTACTTGTTTACGTTATGTGTTTACTTGTGTTGATAAATGTTATTACGTGTGCATGCCATGTACTTACTATACTTATTATGACCTGACCAATGCGATCTTCTTATAGAAGATGCCTCCACGAAGAGAAACTCGACTGCCCACAACAGAGGCTGAGTTACAAGAACAGATTTCACGAGCGATAGCACAACACGAGGCCCTGCGCTCTGAACATAGCGGGGGTACCTCTGGAAGCAACCCACCTCATGGTAATGTTTAAGTCTCTAAGGACACATTACGTTACATTTGGATATTCCATGTGCGATCGCTAATGCTTACTGTGAATGATGTTACTTGTACAGGCTGTACCTATAAACAGTTCTTAGACTGTAAGCCTCTAAATTTCGACGGCACCGGGGGTGCTGTAGCTTTTGTCAGATGGACGGAGAAGACTGATTCTGTGCTAAGAATGAGCAAATGTGCGCCGGAGCACCAGGTCACCTACATCTCTGGATTGTTCTTAGACGGAGCATTATCCTGGTGGAATCTCCAAGTCCAGACCTTGGGAGAAGAGGCTGCATATGCCATGACATGGGATGAAATGAAGGAACTCATGCAAAAGAAGTACTGCTCAAGGGCCGAAATTCAAAAGTTGGAAACTGAATTCTGGAACCTCAAGATGGATGGCCCGAAGATTGCCGAATATGTGTAGAGATTTCACGACTTGTCTCGCGTTGTGCCATACATGGTTGACCCGGAATTCAAACGCATCGAGCGTTTCATTTGGGGGTCGGCACCTCAGATTATGAGTATGGTGACGACGTCAAAGCCTGCAACAATCACGGAGGTGATTGATCTGAGTGTAGCACTAACTGAAGAGGCAATCATGTTGAACAAGTTCTTGACCTCTGACCAGAAGAAGAAAGAAACTCATGTTGAGTCATCCGGTGAGAACAAAAGGAAGTTCACAAACTTTAAGAAGGGTACCAGCAGTACTAACAAGAAGGATGTGAACCCACCAGCTGAAGTCAAGACTGGGGTTGAAAACAAAAGAAAAGGTTATATGGGCGCTCTGCCCAAATGTGATGTGTGTCAGTACCATCATGCCGGCTAATGCAGAGTTAGGAAATGTGAGTCTTGTGGAAAGGTTGGCCATTCGAAGGAGACATGCTGGGCTGGTACTGGTCGAGGTAGTGGTGGTCAGAGAGGTTATGGAAACAATAACCGTGGTGGAAATGGGTATGGAAACCGCCCTCAAGGAGGAAATGACAGTAATGGTAATCGTGGTAATTTTGGGAATCAAGCTGGTAGTGGAAACCGTGGAGCAAATAACAATCAAGGTGGTAATGGAAATGGAAATGGTCGAGGACCAGGTTGTTTTAATTGTGGAGATGTGGGGCACTTCAAGCGGGAATGCCCAAAGCTCAAGGAAGGGTTTTCAACAATGGAGCTAGGGAAGCTCGCCAAGATCCGAACGTAGTCACTGGTACGTTCCCTATCAACCAACGCTTTGCATCTGTACTGTTTGATACTGGTGCCGATTATAGTTTTGTGTCCCTAGAATTTAAGCTAGATATTCCGTACTCAATAGAACTAGCCAATGGAAAGCAAGTAGAAGCAAATGAAGTCATTAGAGGTTGCGTAATAGAAATGGAAGAGCACGAGTTTACCCTTGATCTGCCCGTCGAGTTGGGAAGCTTTGACGTGGTAGTTGGAATGGATTGGTTGTCGAGCAACCGAGCAGAGATCGTATGCCACGAGAAGGTCATTCGCATTTCGATGGCGAATGGAAAGACGATTGTAGTGCATGGAGAGAAGCACGATACGCCCCTAAGAATCATCAGTTGTTTGAAAGCTCGAAAGTGCTTGCAGAAGGGATGTGTTGCCTTCTTGGCACACATTGTGGACAAAGACGCTGCTGAGCCGAAGCTAGAAGACATTCCAGTTGTGAAGGAATATCCTGAAGTCTTCCCCGAAGACTTGCCAGGATTGTCGCCGCAGCGACAAGTCGAATTCCATATTGACTTAGTTCCAGGCGCCGCGCCTGTAGCTAAGGCACCATATCGACTTGCACCGTCAGCAATGCAAGAGTTGTCGACACAACTCCAGGAGCTATTAGACAAGGGATTTATCAGACCAAGCTTCTCGCCTTGGGGAGCTCCAGTTTTGTTCGTTAAGAAGAAAGATGGTAGTTTCCGCATGTGTATCGACTACCGGGAGCTAAACAAGTTGACCATTAAGAATCGGTATCCTTTGCCGAGGATTGATGACCTGTTCGATCAACTACAAGGTTCGAGTTTCTACTCCAAGATCGATCTTCGATCAGGTTATCACCAGTTGAGAATTCAAGAGGAGAGTATTCCAAAGACGGCCTTTAGGACTCGATATGGGCACTACGAGTTCCTGGTTATGCCGTTTGGGTTGACAAACGCGCCAACTGTTTTCATGGATTTGATGAATAGAATTTGCAAGTCGTATCTCGATAAGTTTGTGATTGTGTTTATCGATGATATTTTGATCTACTCGAAGACGAAGGGAGAACATGAGCAACATCTAAGAGCTATCTTAGAGGTGCTCAAGGAAGAGAAATTATACGCTAAGTTTTCAAAGTGCGAGTTCTGGCTGCGTGAGGTTCAGTTCCTTGGTCACGTGGTTAACGGAGATGGAATTCATGTGGACCCCACAAAGATCGAGGCGATCAAGAATTGGGAGACTCCGAAGACGCCAACCGAGATCCGTCAGTTCCTAGGTTTGGCTGGTTATTATTGCAGATTTATTGAGGATTTTTCCAAAATCGCACAACCGTTGACCTCCCTTACACAGAAGGACAAGAAGTATGAATGGGGAGACAAGCAAGAAGAAGCATTCCAGTTGTTGAAAAACAAGCTTTACGATGCACCCATCTTATCCCTACCCGAAGGCACCGATGACTTCGTGGTATATTGTGATGCCTCGCGTCAGGGATTGGGATGTGTATTGATGCAGAGACAGAAAGTTATAGCATACGCTTCACGCCAATTGAAGGTTCACGATAAAAATTACACCACGCATGATTTGGAATTAGGCGCTGTGGTGTTTGCATTAAAGATCTAGCGACATTACTTGTATGGCACGCGATGCACAATCTTTACTGATCACAAGAGCTTACAGCATATATTCGATCAGAAAGAGCTTAACATGAGACAGGGACGATGGGTCGAGTTGTTAAACGACTATGATTGTGAAATCAAGTATCACCCAGGGAAGGCGAATGTAGTCACATACGCCTTGAGTCGGAAAGAAAGAATCAAGCCCATAAGGGTTCGAGCTTTGGAAATGATTGTACAAACGGACCTCTCATTGCGCATTCGTGCTACGCAGAGAGAAGCTCTCAAGAAGGAGAATCTTGTGAACGAATATCTCCGTGGGATGGAGAAACAATTAGTACCCAATGAGGAAGGAACATTGTGTTTCATGGGAAGAATTTGGGTACCCCTCTTCGGTGGTCTACGAGAAGTAATTTTTGATGAAGCTCACAAGTCAAGGTACTCGATCCATCCAGGATCGGACAAGATGTACCAAGATTTAAAGGATTTTTATTGGTGGCCGAGATTGAAAGGCGATGTCGCAACGTATGTTGGCAAATGTTTGACTTGTGCCAAGGTAAAGGCCGAATATCAGAAGCCTTCAGGCCTTCTGCAACAACCTGAAATACCCATGTGGAAATGGGAGCATATTTCAATGGATTTTATAAAGAAGTTACCAAAGACACCCAGAGGTCATGATACGATTTGGGTAATCGTAGACCGTCTGACGAAATCAGCGCACTTTTTGCCAATCAAGGAGAAAGATAATACTAGCAAGCTTGCTGAGCTATACCTCAGAGAGATAGTTGCACGACATGGAGTGCCTATCTCGATTATATCTAATAGAGATGGAAGATTCGTGTCAAGGATTTGGCAATCCTTTCAAGAAGCCTTTGGTTCTCAGTTGAATCTGAGTACTGCATTTCACCCACAGACAGACGGACAGAGCGAACGAACGATTCAAACGTTGGAAGATATTTTACGAGCTTGCGTGATGGATTTGGGTGGTAGTTGGGACACTCACTTACCCTTGGTAGAATTCTCGTACAACAACTGCTACCATGCGAGCATCCAAGCTGCACCATTTGAAGCTCTCTATGGATGCAAGTGTCGATCACCGTTATGCTGGACAGACGCGGGTGATAGACAGCTTGTTGGTCCAGAATTGGTTTAAGAGACGACAGACAAGATTATACTGATCCGAGAGCGCATCAAGGCGGCTCGTGATCGACAAAAGAGTTATGCGGACCAAAAGAGGAAACCTTTGGAGTTTGAAGTAGGAGATATGGTTTTATTAAAGGTCTCACCCTGGAAGGGTGTAGCACGCTTTGGGAAGCTTGGGAAGTTGAATCCGCGATACATTGGACCATTCAAAATCCTACAGAGGATTGGTCTTGTAGCTTACAAGTTGGATCTACCCACAGAACTGAATGGCGTTCATGATACATTTCATGTATCTAATCTGAAAAAGAGTCCAACTCAAGAAACAGTTGTCATTCCTGCCGATGAAGTCCACATTGACGACACACTCCACTTTACTGAAGAACCTGTTGAGGTTACTGATTGGAAGGTTAACAAGACGCGACGGAGTAGTGTTAAACTCGTCAAGGTTCGTTGGAATGCGCGTCACGGCCCAGAGTTCACTTGGGAGCGTGAGGATCACATGAAAGCGAAATACCCGCATTTGTTCCCAAACTCCCCTGCCGCTAGTAGCAGAGCCTAAAATTTCGGGACGAAATTTTCTTAACAGGGGGAGAATGTGACAACCGTCAAAAATCCAGGTATCCGTACAATTTAATTAACCATGATTAGTGCTTAATGACTGTGCTAAATTATACTTAACTGCTTTCTGATTAATGTATCATACTTACATGTGCATCACATTTCATACTGTCACATCATTTTTACTTACAAACTTTATTGACATACATGATGCACAAAGCATAGCTAGCACAGTTAGCGGATAACTCAGAAAAAAATGCTGACGACGTTCAGTACATAGACAAACAGTGTTTGGAGACCCTGTATGGGCCAGAGACTAAGTTTCACACTAGTATAGTGTGTAGGAAAGTGAGGACCAAAAAACTGCTTCACTAGATGATAGTTTAAGTGCCGGAAAGTGCCTAAAACCCACTTTAAGTGCCGAATTCAGCACATTCTAGCAAAATTCAGCATTTTAACAAGCTAGTAACATGCAAAAATATGGCAAAATGGTCCTGAATGCTTTCCTAAGTGTCGGGAATTAAAAGTGTCACAAAAGGGTACTCAAAGATCACTAAACGGAATAGTTTGACACTTTAACGAACCGGTATCTAACCAAACAACCGGACACTACCCGAAACACCAAAATTATACTAGAAGCATTGTTTTAATGTTTCTGAGCTAGTTATGATCCCCGAACACCCTAACACGCTATATAACACAACATACGCTTAAACACTAACTAATACACTTAAGATCCTAACTAAACATCTAACTTATCATGACCCCCCTTCCATATGGACGGTTATGAGGATAGCCCCACCATAATCTTTACAAGATTTCCTTAAATCTTCATTTGATCTTTCTTGGATTTGCTAAGGATCATGCTTGTACTATTAAGAACATAATATACAATGGTTAATACCATTAGATGGTTATAAGAAGATATGGAGTCCTTAATCTCTCACACACAAACACACTTCATCTTTCTCTCCCTCTCCTCCTTATTCTCGACCGAGAACAAGCACACACCCACCACCACCTTTCATCCACCATCCATTCATTCCAAGTTCATTTCAAGGTGTAAGGAGGTGATTTAGGAAGCTTGGTGCTTGTGGATCTTGAAGGACCTTACCCGATTGCTTTTATCCAACACTTTTGTCATCACCATCATCTTGTGTTCTTCCCTAGCCTTGTGCTAGTAGTAAGGACCTCATAACCCTTTATTACTTCATATGTTGTTGGTTTAAAAGATGATGTACATTGATAAACATGATGAACATTAAAAGACATAATCATAAATCTCTAACATAAGCTTATAAACATATGAATACTTGTTGATTTGTGTTTATTTGCTTCTTGTTGATTGATTACTAGTGTTAGTGATGTTAGACATCATATGGAACCTACTAGATTGCGATTAAACACATGGTCTAGTAAGTTGATGTGATGATCTTGTGAAAGACCAAGATCATCATGCCTTATGTTTACTTGAACTTGCATAATAAAAGTTGTTTTCATGAAATGATGATTTAAACAAAATACAAGTCTTGTGAGTGGATGATTTCTAAAATAGTTTTCCAAAGAAACCAAGCTAAACCACAAAGATTTACATAAACATTGTTTTAAAAGAACTAATCATGTTTCTAATATTAAAACAAGTATAAGAACACTTTGTTTACAAGAAAAATTCAAAAGAATGATTTTTGGAAAAATCATCTAACAAGTTGTAAACACTCAAATCTTTCAAGAATGAGATTTTTAAAGAAATAAACACACTTTAAAGGGTAACTAAACCTACTAAATACACTACCAAGTTACTACAAGTTTTTATGAAAGTTCAAGTTCATGATTATTATGAAGATAGCTTTGTTTTAGCACATGGTAAGTGTAGATTGATTGTTGATTGCTTATGATGTTTTTTGAAAAGAAAATGATATGCTTTAATAGCATGGACACCTCCATTTTTAGGGGAAACTATGTCAAAATTTTCTAAAAATACAAACACTTAGAAAAATATTTTCTAAATTAATATTTACAAGTGAGTTTTAACTATGGTTTTCAACATAAACCTTGCCATAATTTTTATTACAAAAATACAAGTATTGGAGGTTGGTTTTTATAAATATAAATGAGTAAATATGTATTTAGAATATATATTTTCACATTGTGTGTGATTATTTGTATACTTTGTGTATTAGTTATATTATTTTAGGATTTAAAGTAATATAACTTAACAAAATACTAAGAATTTCCAATCCAAAAATAATACCAAAAATCACAAGGGATAAATATATAAGTTACACGCTTAATATCGTGAAACCGAACGCAAGAACGTAACTTACAAAATATTCCAGAAAATACCGTTACAAATATATTTTTAGTAAATATTATTTTGGATACAAGAAATGAAAATATGATTTTTGTAAATATTACAAAAGTAATATTGTATTTTCGACAAGGAGAAAATATATTATTTTGGGAAGTAAAAATATATTTTCTTGGAATATTTAGAAGATATATGATTTTTGGGAAAAATATATATTTTCTTGAAAAACAATATTTTTTACAAGTAAGTTTAAATATATTTTCTAAAAGTAAGATTTGAAAATATATTTTGAAACTACAAATACAAGAATACGAATATATAAGTATAAGATACCCCCATCCTTGGGAAGGAAATACGAAAATAAATACTGTGAAGTATTGTTACCAAAATATTGTTTATCAAGTTATTCCAAAATTAAATATAATTTAAGGTTAAAATAATTATTATTTTAACAAGAAAATTATAACTTGGGATAATATTAAAAGAAACGTAACTCAAAAACGTAAACACTAAGGCAAGGCACGGCCCGTTCGTCTAATAGACATTAGTACGCTGTAGGTAGTCGGGTTTGCTGAAGAGATTTGGGTTACGATTCTGAAGACGCAATACTGTGAGTTCATGTCCCACTTTTCTTTTAACTGTTTTCAGTTTTATAACTTCGGGGGTGAAATACATGTTACAATTGTTTACAAACGTTTTATACATGGTATGGTTAGCTTAAGGAGGGTTACTGCTTGATCATGTGAGTGGTGGGTATAACACTTAAGGCCATTAATCCTCGTCGTAGGACCGAGGGACATGAGTGATAGATCTATTTGGGTGTAGTGAGCTCACACCCATGCGGACCAGGGTGGCCCATGTGGTGACTATGTCTTATTCCCGGAGACAAGTTTGCTAGTTTTGAGTTTTCCTGCACCATTTCACACATACCATTGGCCTTGCAAACCATTAGTGATCTGTTTTTCCTTATTGCTACATACCAGGGACATACATACACACAAAATACTTTAAAGGTTTATTCATACACGAAACACATGAAGTCGCTCAACTTTTGTTGATGTTTTCAAATTACATGTATTTCAGGGAACTAAGTGGATCTGGCAGGTGTTGCATGTTTTCAAGCTGAGTTATGAATAAAAGGTGTCATCCAAGGTCATTAGGGTTTAGGAAGCATATCTTAATCTTGGACGAGATATGTGGTTCTAAACTCGGGTGTGCTTAAAAACTTTTGTCGAGTCCTTGTGAACTCAGTAAAACATGTTGTGGTTTGTAACTCGAATTTAGAGTCAACATTTCAGACAAGTATGTCACGTTATTTTCAACTTAATTTATGGATGAACATCTAATGGTTTTATCATATAGCGTTGTTATAATTGAATGCTATGGTATTAAGTAAGTCACACCAATAACCACGCTTCTGCAAAAGTCAGGGTGTGACAGCTTGGTATCAGAGCTTCGATCGTAGCGAACTAGGATTCTTTCTCGAGTCTAGACTACGATCACTAGGGCTCTCACGAAAATGTTTTCATAACATATTTTCATTGCATACACAAAATGTCCAGATCCAGGAAACAAACATTTTTACAAATAAAAGACACAAAACACATTTCAAGGAAATCGTTTATAGTACAGTCTGAGAGACTGGGGAGTTAGTCTGAGAGACTAGCTGGGGCAGTCTGAGAGACTGGGTAGTTTAGTCTGAGAGACTGGGTAGTTCAGTCTGAGAGGCTGGGTAGTCTGAGAGACTAGTTAGGACAGTTTGAGAAACTGGGAGGTTTAGTCTAAGAGACTAGGTGGTTCAGTCTGAGAGGCTAGGTGGGATAGTCCTGGGAAGACTAGGATACATACATGCTTACATTGTTACTACTTACATGCTTACTTGATGATTGTTGATATATGTGCATATGTTGTGATTGCTTTGTTACAGATACCATGTCCTCTTCTGATAGTGGAGTATCAGATACCGTAGACCCTATGGCCATAGTTTCGAATGATGAGATCATCCCAGAGGATGAGGTTTTTACACCTGACACTACGAGTAGCGATGATGATGATTTCCAGCCATTTGCTTTACCAGATTTTGGTGATGATATACCGCTAGCTGATGGTCTTCCTGGCGAGGATCTACTTCTTGTTCAGATCCCTTCTCCTTTACCTCTTACAATTTGGATGAGAAGGCAGAATGATCAAGACAGAAGATGTGTCATGCTGAAGACTAGACACTGAAGACTTCGTCAATATCCGAGGGGGAGTCTGTTAGTGCACTACGTCTATTGACTTCGTCTTGTATCATGTAATAGGATAGGATAACCAGTGCTCGAGGTGCGATAAACTAAGATTAGAAAGTTTAGTAGTGAGTTCGTTTGAAATGAACAAGAAACAAGTTCAAGCGAAACCAACAAGATCCGAGTTCGCTTGAACATACCATGTCCATTTCAAGCGAACCTACATCACTATATATAGGGCACTTGTTGTTTCATTTGACACGACTTCAGAATTTGTAACGAAGTGTTGCCAAAGTTTGTCCAGGTTATAATTAGTGTTATTATCAATATAAGTGACAAATTAAAGAGTATCAAGCAGTTTCCACGTCCGTTTCACTGATTCCGCCTTTGAATCAGATATAAAGCTCTTCTGAACGACTAAGTCGGGTCCAACAACGATCCTACAAGTGGTATCAGAGCTCAGGAAGAAGAGTTTAGCTTGATATCATCTATTTTCTGACTTCTACACCTTCTTTTCAAATCTGAACAAGATTTCACGGTCAAAATGGCATGAATTTTTCACCGAACATGCAAAACAGTATAATAACAAAGCCTTGAGAGTTTCAGACTAAAATTCGGACTAAAAATGACAAAAACAGGCCTAATACTTGAGTTCCCTTGAAATGATATCTACATTTCGCTTGAAATTAGTATCTGTTTTCGCTTCAACTCGCCATTTCGCTTGAAAAATAGTGCTGAGTTCGCTTCAAATTGATGTTCGCTTGAAACTAGACTTGTTCTCGCTTGAACTTAGTGTTTCGCTTGAAGATTCAGTTTGAAAGTCTAGTTCGCTTGAAGTGCTAGTTCGCTTGAAGTGTCATTGTGTGATTTCGCTTGAAGTGTCATTCAAAAAGATTTCGCTTGAAACTCTTAGTTCGCTTGAAAGAGGATTTTTGTGTCAATATTATTTCACGACAACTGAGTGTCAGTCTGTTTCAGAATATTTGATATTGTTTGTACTGATTGTGTTTGTTTGATTGTGTTTGTCCAGGATTACATCATGGCTGAAGAATTCTACAACACGTTTTTCAATGCGTTCACATCCGATTCTTCCGAAACATCAACGGTCACACCAAAAACTATCACGAAAGCAATCAATGCGAACATCAAGCATGATAATTTCTATGGAACACACTCAAAGCCACCAACCTTGGAGAGCATTGAGGATTATATATGGTGGAAGGAAAGGTTTCTTAACTGGGCGAAAGCGTATGCGCATGAAAGCTGGTTCTGTTTAGAATTTGGATACGAACGACCAAAAGATGATAAAGGCGAATAACTTTCATTCAAGAAATTAACCAGAGAGGATAAATCTGAATTTGCCGCCGAACAGAGGATGATTGCTTTGATTCAAACTGCAATTAGAAATGATATTTTTGCACTGCTTAATCATGATGGGTCATCGAAATCGGTTTGGGAAGCTTTACGAGTTAAAGTTGCGGGTGGTAAACAAATTAAAAAGAACAAAATTGCGTTGCTTAAAAAAGAATTTGATCTATTTGATAGCTTAAAAGGAGAGACAGTGAGGCAAATGATTGAGAGATTTTGTCATTTAAAAATTGAACTTGAGAGGTTTGAGATTATAAAAACAAGAGAGGAAATTATTGACAAAGTGATTGAAGCGTTACCACGAGCTGATCAGTGGTAAACATTTTTTTTTATTTTGAAAAATGATGATTTATATGATACGATTTCTCTTGATGCATTGTTTGAAAAGATAGAGAGTCATGATCTGGAGCTACAAAAGCAAAGCAAGATGATTGGTTCTTCACATCAACAGAATGTTGGTCTATACTACAAACGCAGTATACCTTCAGAGAAAGGTGTTAGTTCACCAAATACAGCATTCAGTGGAGAGAAAATGAAAGAACCACAAACAACTTCATCAAATTACAATCCAGGATATCATTCTTCTTCAAAATCAAGTTCTGATGAAATTGAGGAAATTCGGTGCAACATTGCTCTCAAACTGAAGAATTCTCCGTCGATGAGCATTAATGCAGCTAAGCAGCAAATGAGTTTCCTTGCATCTGTTCTGGAGTCATAAGAAGGTCTTGTAGCTGGCAAAATTGGAAACTCAGAGTTGACCAAAGAAGACTACGACCAGATTGATCCGGAAGAAACGGAGCTCATAGATATTCGTTGGTGTTTAGCAAGCTGCATCCGAAGAGCTCAGAGATACATGGAGATTACGGGGAAGCAATCTTTGGGTGGTCCGTCAACGAAGCTTGGATTTGACAAATCCAAAGTGACTTGCTTCAGATGCAAGCAAAAGGGTCATTTCAAAAGAGAATGCAGAAATTCTGAAGTTGCTGAAGGAAATGAACGTCCTTTCAACGATGATTATTATCGAAAAGCAATCTATCACCGAAGCAAAGAAGAGCCGAAACTGATTGAAGATTAAACCAAATCAAGAGCTTGTTTTGTAATTCAAGATGATGAAGGTTTTGACTGGAGCTCAATTTGTCCAGAAGAAGATCGTTTGGAGAATGTTCGAGAAACAGCTCATGGCAAAGCTGTAACAGAGGAAAGAAAGTTTGTTTTTGTTCCTGAGATTCAAGATGAAAACAAAGACAAAGATACAGCTGAGATCAAAGTGAAAACCAGAGAAGAGATTCTGGAAGAAAAGACCTACAGAGAAAGAAACATTGTGTTGAACAGAATGGATGAAATGCAGGAAGAGTATGAGATTGCTGTTAGCAGCAAAAGATGGGATAAAAAGAGAGAATGTTACTTCAACAGAGAAGGAGAACCAGTTGTTCCAAAGAAAGATATAATCTTTGATGATGTTCTTCTCATAATTCCTTTGAGAGCAGAATACTATAGAAATGTGATGAAAGATGACAAATATGCTAAAAGGCATGAAAAGGAGATTAGATATGCCATGACATCATGTCTGAGAAAAAGGGATGAAGAGAGAATGAAGAAGAATGTTGAAGAAATGGTGAACAATCTGAAGAAGGTTGCTGAAGAGGTTAAAGCAGAAGCTGTTGAAGTTGAGGTTGTGAATGAAATCAAAAGTGAAGAAGTTAAGGTGAATGAAGAGATTAAGAAAGCTGTTACTGAAGAACACCAAATTGGAGAAGATGTGAAGAAAGCAGAAGAAGAAGTAAAGAATGAGAATTTGGAAGCTGGTAATGTTGGTGATGAAATCGGTGTTGAAGAAAAGCAAGATGATGCTGATCAGAAGCAAACTGAGTCAACTGCATCAAACACCGAAGTGCCAATTACTGAGGTACATTCTGATTCTGAAATCTTAAAAACGATTGATCAGTGCAAGAAATGCATGGAACCATGCAGAGCTTGTACTGAAAAAGATGAGCAATTCAGAACAAGAGATCTTGAATTCACTAAAATTGAAAACATTTTTAAAGAAAAATGCAAAGAAATGCTAGAAAAAGAAAAAGTTTTAAAAGAAAATGATGAAAAACTTTCAGAAAAATGTAAAAAGTTAGAAACAGAAAATGAAGTTTTGAATGAAAATGTTTCTAAAATGACAGAAGAATGTTCACAAAAAGAAATTGCTTGTCAAGAAATGAAGAAAGAATATGACTCAATGAAATTAGCATATCACATTACAAAAGAGTCATACGAAAAAGTGAAAGATGAAATGAAATATGCTCAATCAAGAATGAATTATCTTTCTGAAACAACTAAAGAACTTAAACGAATGTATTCTATCAAACAAGATGTTGTTAATTCTTATATTGAGGATGTTGCTAAGCTAAAGCGACAGATTGCTGATTTAGAACAGGATAACAACAAGTTAAAGAGTTATCACGTGTCGTCATATGTGCTTGAACGAATTTTCAATATAAAACCGGGAGATGGTGAGTCTGAGCAAAACAAGAAAGGCATTGGCTCAGAGTTTCATCAAGTTCCACCACCGGGAAAATTTGCATTTTATGATGATGAAAAAGTCGAAAAAGCTTTCAACATGGTAGATCAGTTACCAGACAACATTGACATAACCTATTCTAAATCAGATGATTCTCATGATTCAGAGGTGGTAGGTAAAGTCGTTGAAAGTGTGTTGAAAGAAGAGTCGGTTGATACAGGTAAATCTGAATCACGGGATGAAGATGAAGGAAATCTTCATGATAGTTATTTGAAAAACACAAAATCCGAGAAAAGTTTGAATGATGATTCAAAAGGATTGGTTTATACCATGATTGGATCGGACAAATTGTTCTTAGATGTTGTATTCCCGATTCAGAATGTGATTTCAGAAAAGGTTGATAAAGTTTTCAAAATGGTTGAGATTGAGAAGTCTGAGATTTCAAAGTTTGTTGGTAAGAGTCATAGAGGTTTGTATAACAAACCTGGTTACAAGAAGAAAAACATGAAGGCTGGGTTGGGTTATAAGAAGAAACAGAATCGAAACAAAAATGAAACGCCCAATTATCAGGCAAAAATGAGTTTTGTTCAAGGAAATAGTTTAGCAGAAGAAAAAGAACTCAAAATGAGACAGTCTAATGATGAGTTATTTGCTAAAAAGAAAAAGCAACAACCACAGGTCAAAGATGTGTCCATGAGAACATGTTTCAAATGTGATAAAAAAGGACATCTTGCACGCAAGTGTCCTAATCTAAAACCTGTGGATGTTGACATAAAGGAGATTGATGCTGAGAAACAAAAATTTGAGAATGTGAGACAAAGGTCAACCAGATTTGACTCAAAACAAACTTGGAGGTACAACACAAACAAGTTTGTTTCGAACCAAACTTGGAAATCAAACCTAAATAGGTTCGATTCAAGACAGACCTGGAATTCTCACACACCCAGAGTCAGAACAACTCAGAGTTGGAAAACAACTGTTGATATGACAAAACCTCAAGAGTTTTGGAAACCAAAAGTTGTTGATCAAAAACAAAATGTTCAAAAGGAGTCACATTTTTACAAACGTGGTACTCCTAAAGGTCAAACATGGAGTGTAAAGAAACAGGTGATTCTTGAGAAAGATGAAAAAGTTGAAGTAAAAGTTGAAAAGATTTTTGAGAAAGATGACAAAGAGTTTCCAGCATTGAATGAAAATTATTGTGTTGAAATGGCTAAGGTCCAACAGACCTGGGCTAAATTGTTCAAGTAATTGAGTAGTTTGTTTGTGCAGGTGCTCATGGAATTTGAAGATTGTGAGTTTGGAACTGGGAGTTTGGCACAACAAGAGGAGGAGGCTACTGCTGAATCCTGGTTTGGTTGAACAAGGAGTTTATTTGTTTTCTGTATATAAATAAACAATATTTTCAAAAACCTTAAAAATTTGAAAATTTAAAAATCAAAAATATGTTTGTTTTTAATTTTTGTCAAATATAGAAAATTACAAAAATATGTGTTGATTGAATATGCCGAAACCCTCACGGCGGAACAAACATGATTACTTTCACAAGATTGAAAAACGGTTTTCAAACTGTCGAAAATCAATGGGTTGTAAATCATGGGGGTATGTTAGATTTTCTGTAAATCAGTACATTTTTAGCAGAAAATGGATGGCGAGACAAAGCTATTAGTATTGGTTGTCAAATTTTTTTTAAATGGTTTTGCATTTTAGGGGGATAATTATTGTCAGAAAATCCAAAAACATTTGAAAATTTGAAAAAGCCAAAAACATGATAAAATTCAAAAATTGAGTTTTTGTGTAAAAAGAGGAAATGATAGTATATCAGTAGACTGTCACAGTACGCTAAAGAATTGGAAAGTTTAAATGTGTTAAACGATCTCACCGTGGATGTGTCGGTAGATTTTTATACATTTAGTAAACTTTTTCGGGATATAAACCTAAATTCAAACTTACTTATTTTGTGGGGAACACTACTTGGATATATAGGTAACCCCTGAAATCTCGTTTGAAAGGTCCCTCTTTCTGAGATACTAGGTCTTTATACTCAGTGATATCTGGGGTATTATTCCGGGACTTCTGCTGAATGGAAGTTCTGACCTAGTCCCTGAATAATACTTTCTGCATTGCTTGAAACATAGCATCACCCTCAGCAAATTGATGAAACAATAAAATTGATAGTCATTGCTGTTGTAACAAAAGATCCTCTAAAGGGGACACACTAAAAGTCGAGCCGCCATCTCTCTGCTGAACGGAAGTTCTGACCTGAGCTCTCACGGCCCTCGCATCTAACCCCTTACAGATATCATCTAGGTATACTCACCTGTAAGACTGAATATTGGGATCTGGATACGGGAGTATATTCAAGAGGTGGGACACATGAATGAGTTTAAGTTCTTAATTCACCTAATTCGTATCCTGAATCAGTTGAAATTTGTGTGAAAATTTAAGTGGACCAGTATATCGACAATCTAAGTGAATTGTTTAATTCTGTATGTGTAACTAAGCTCAACGGTACTAGTGACTTGTCAAAAACTGATATGATCTTCTGACGCATACTCAAACAAAAATATTGTCTGTAAATATGTTTGTACATATTTCTTTACTGCTTTATATTTTCAGAAAATACAAAAAGATTTTTGATTCTGCTTTATTTTCGACAACTGATGTCTGAGATGCTGAGTTTCAAAATCTAAGTAAGCTGATTGTGTTTCTAAAAATAAAACAAGTTCATTAATTTGAAACTTGAATTAAAAATCAAAAATTTCAAAAACAGTTTGTGATATCTCCAAGGTCATTAATTTGGACTTGGATGATTAACTGTGAGGGAGTTGGATTCTTAAACTTTGCCAAATCAATCAAGTTTATTGATAGGGGAAGTAGTTAAAGAGTTTAAAAAGCCAGTTTACGATTTCTGGATAATTGAATTTGAAAACATTGTATTTATAGATGTTTGAGTGATTGCAGATAATCCAGATTATGATCCCGAGAGCAGAGTCTAAGGGGGAGTCTGAAGACAAGCTTGAAGCAAGAAGAAGCTTGTAGATGGATAGCTAGGTGTCGATCCCAAAGCACGGAAGCTTGACGAAAGGGGGAGCCTGAAGCTGATGGAGAAGATAAAGATTGAAGGATGCTTATAATGTTACAATTTGGATAAGAAGGCAGAATGATCAAGACAGAAGATGTGTCATGCTGAAGACTAGACACTGAAGACTTCGTCAATATCCGAGGGGGAGTCTGTTAGTGCACTACGTCTATTGACTTCGTCTTGTATCATGTAATAGGATAGGATAGGATAACCAGTGCTCGAGGTGCGAGAAACTGAGATTAGAAAGTTTAGTAGTGAGTTCGCTTGAAATGAACAAGAAACAAGTTCAAGCGAAACCAACAAGATCCGAGTTCGCTTGAAAATATCATGTCCATTTCAAGCGAACCTACATCACTATATATAGGGCACTTGTTGTTTCATTTGACACGACTTCAGAATTTGTAACGAAGTGCTGCCAAAGTTTGTCTAGGTTGTAATTAGTGTTATTATCAGTATAAGTGACAAATTAAAGAGTATCAAGCTGTTTCCACGTCCGTTTCACTGATTCCGCCTTTGAATCGGATATAAAGCTCTTCTGAACGACTAATTCGGGTCCAACAACGATCCTACAACCCGCAGACCATGCTCCTTTTGCAGACCATATAGATCCCCGTTATGCATTCACCCGCAATGGGTGGATAGATAACGATGACCTGCCTCCTTTTGTTAGGCCTGTTACTCCCCCACCTGCACCTGCACCCATTGATATCGCCCCGTTTCACCCACATGTGTCTGACATACACCGCACTGATCTACCAGTCACGTTCCTACAGTATATCCCTCCACCCCGTCCAGGGGAAGGACCGTCTAGCCAGCCATCTGGTCATGTCCCACCTGTGTCAGCAGCCTTTCTTTTCATGCCACAGTTTACACATACTTCACCTTTTGCTTCTGCACCATCAGGCAAGCCACTGATTTGGTTTCCGCCCAACACGATGCCTGTTTCTGATCCATACCATCCCTTCCATTACACTAGGTACACGAGGGATGAGTTACTCCTATCCTTACAGCTCCAGCAGGAGATGTTGTGTCACAGAGTCATGGAGTTAGAGAGGATTCCGCGTCCTCCACCTTGTACTTTTCAGTCACCATTCGCGACTCCGCCCGCTCCTCTTTTACCATACCCAGATTTTGATGTTCGTTTCCTTACTATGGAGCAGCAGATTAGCTATCTGATGTGTCGTGTACGCGCTCTTGAGGAGGAGCTAGCGCATGTGCGTAGTTTGCTATTCGTTCCTCCACCTCCTCCTCCTCCTCCACCATCAGCATAGCAGTTTTTGGTTTTATGCAGGTAGCATACTTTTGGTGAGAATGTAGTTATTGAGCCAGCTTGCACAGCCTTTTGAGGACCACATTTTGATGTCATGATTGTTGTAGTTTGATGGATATTTTGGGCAAGGGTGATGTGACCCCGTAGTCCCTTTTGATGTATGGTACATTGTGAAACTTGTAAAACTGTATTTGTGGTCATTTGATATATGAAAGCTCAATCACAACATTTTCATTATATACGTTGTTGAATTACTTGTTTACGTTATGTGTTTACTTGTGTTGATAAATGTTATTACGTGTGCATGCCATGTACTTACTATACTTATTATGACCTGACCGATGCGATCTTCTTATAGAAGATGCCTCCACGAAGAGAAACTCGACTGCCCACAACAGAGGCTGAGTTACAAGAACAGATTTCATGAGCGATAGCACAACACGAGGCCCTGCGCTCTGAACATAGCGGGGGTACCTCTGGAAGCAACCCACCTCATGGTAATGTTTAAGTCTCTAAGGACACATTACGTTACATTTGGATATTCCATCTGCGATCGCTAATGCTTACTGTGAATGATGTTACTTGTTCAGGCTGTACCTATAAACAGTTCTTAGACTGTAAGCCTCTAAATTTCGACGGCACCGGGGGTGCTGTAGCTTTTGTCAGATGGACAGAGAAGACTGATTCTGTGCTAGTAGAAGCAAATGAAGTCATTAGAGGTTGCGTAATAGAAATGGTAGAGCACGAGTTTACGCTTGATCTTCTGCCCGTCGAGTTGGGAAGCTTTGACCTGGTAGTTGGAATGGATTGGTTGTCGAGCAACCGAGCAGAGATCGTATGCCACGAGAAGGTCATTCGCATTCCGATGGTGAATGGAGAGACGATTGTAGTGCATGGAGAGAAGCACGATACGCCCCTAAGAATCATCAGTTGTTTGAAAGCTCGAAAGTGCTTGTAGAAGGGATGTGTTGCCTTCTTGGCACACATTGTGGACAAAGAAGCCGTTGAGCCGAAGCTAGAAGACATTCCAGTTGTGAAGGAATATCCTGAAGTCTTCCCCGAAGACTTGCCAGGATTGCCGCCGCAGCGACAAGTTGAATTCCATATTGACTTAGTTCCAGGCGCCGCGCCTGTATCTAAGGCACCATATCGACTTGCACCATCAGAAATGCAGGAGTTATCGACACAACTCCAGGAGCTATTAGACAAGGGATTTATCAGACCAAGCTTCTCGCCTTGGGGAGCGCCAGTTTTGTTCGTTAAGAAGAAAGATGGTTGTTTCCGCATGTGTATCGACTACTGGGAGCTAAACAAGTTGACCATTAAGAATCGGTATCCTTTGCCGAGGATTGATGACCTGTTCGATTAACTACAAGGTTCGAGTTTCTACTCCAAGATCGATCTTCGATCAGGTTATCACCAGTTGAGAATTCAAGAGGAGAGTATTCCAAAGACGGCCTTTAGGACTCGATATAGGCACTACGAGTTCCTGGTTATGCCGTTTGGGTTGACAAACGCGCCAGCAGTTTTCATGGATTTGATGAATAGAGTTTGCAAGCCGTACCTCGATAAGTTTGTGATTGTGTTTGTCGATGATATTTTGATCTACTCGAAGATGAAGGGAGAACATGAGCAACATCTAAGAGCTATCTTAGAGCTGCTCAAGGAAGAGAAATTATACGCTAAGTTCTCAAAGTGCGAGTTCTGGCTGCGTGAGGTTCAGTTCCTTGGTCACGTGGTTAACGAAGATGGAATTCATGTGGACCCCACAAAGATCGAGGCGATCAAGAATTGGGAGACTCCGAAGACGCCAACCGAGATCCATCAGTTCCTAGGTTTGGCTGGTTATTATTGCAGATTTATTGAGGATTTTTCGAAAATTGCACAACCGTTGACCTCCCTTACACAGAAGGACAAGAAGTATGAATGGGGAGACAAGCAAGAAGAAGCATTCCAGTTGTTGAAAAACAAGCTTTACGATGCACCCATCTTATCCCTACCCGAAGGCACCGATGACTTCGTGGTATATTGTGACGCCTCGCGTCAGGGATTGGGATGTGTATTGATGCAGAGACAGAAAGTTATAGCATACGCTTCGCGCCAATTGAAGGTTCACGAGAAAAATTACACCACGCATGATTTGGAATTAGGCGCAGTGGTGTTTGCATTAAAGATCTGGCGACATTACTTGTATGGCACGCGATGCACAATCTTTACTGATCACAAGAGCTTACAGCATATATTCAATCAGAAAGAGCTTAACATGAGACAGAGACGATGGGTCGAGTTGTTAAATAACTATGATTGTGAAATCAAGTATCACCCAGGGAAGGCGAATGTAGTCACATACGCCTTGAGTCGGAAAGGAAGAATCTAGCCCATAAGGGTTCGAGCTTTGGAAATGATTGTACAAACGGACCTCTCATTGCGCATTCATGCTGCGCAGAGAGAAGCTCTCAAGAAGGAGAATCTTGTGAACGAATATCTCCGTGGGATGGAGAAACAGTTAGTACCCAATGAGGGAGGAACATTGTGTTTCATGGGAAGAATTTGGGTACCCCTCTTCGGTGGTCTACGAGAAGTAATTTTTGATGAAGCTCACAAGTCAAGGTACTCGATCCATCCAGGATCGGACAAGATGTACCAAGATTTAAAGGATTTTTATTGGTGGCCGAGATTGAAAGGCGATGTCGCAATGTATGTTGGCAAATGTTTGACTTGTGCCAAGGTAAAGGCCGAATATCAGAAGCCTTCAGGCCCTCTGCAACAACCTGAAATACCCATGTGGAAATGGGAGCAGATTTCAATGGATTTTGTAAAGAAGTTACCAAAAACACCCAGAGGTCATGATACGATTTGTGTAATCGTAGACCGTCTGACAAAATCTGCGCACTTTTTGCCAATCAAGGAGAAAGATAATACTAGCAAGCTTGCTGAGCTATACCTCAGAGAGATAGTTGCACGACATGGAGTGCCTATCTCGATTATATCTGATAGAGATGGAAGATTCGTGTCAAGGATTTGGCAATCCTTTCAAGAAGCCTTTGGTTCTCAGTTGAATCTGAGTACTGCATTTCACCCACAGACAGACGGACAGAGCGAACGAACGATTCAAACGTTGGAAGACATGTTACGAGCTTGCGTGATGGATTTGGGTGGTAGTTGGGACACTCACTTACCCTTGGTAGAATTCTCGTACAACAACAGCTACCATGCGAGCATCCAAGCTGCACCATTTGAAGCTCTCTATGGACGCAAGTGTCGATCACCGTTATGCTGGGCAGACGCGGATGATAGACAGCTTGTTGGTCCTGAATTGGTTTAAGAGACGACAGACAAGATTATACAGATCCGAGAGCGCATCAAGGCGGCTCGTGATCGACAAAAGAGTTATGCGGACTAAAGGAGGAAACCTTTGGAGTTTGAAGTAGGAGATATGGTTTTATTAAAGGTCTCACCCTGGAAGGGTGTAGCACGCTTTGGGAAGCGTGGGAAGTTGAATCCGCGATACATTGGACCATTCAAAATCCTAGAGAGGATTGGTCTTGTAGCTTACAAGTTGGATCTACCCGCAGAACTGAATGGCGTTCATGATACATTTCATGTATCTAATATGAAAAAGAGTCCAACTCAAGAAACAGTTGTCATTCCTGCCGATGAAGTCCACATTGACGACACACTCCACTTTACTGAAGAACCTGTTGAGGTTACTGATTGGAAGGTGATGTGTGTCGGGTGTATGAGTAAAAACAGTTAAAAATGTAAACTTTTGGACATGCTTTGGCCTAATAGGTATCGGTACTCTCAATTAGGATTATCCCCAGGGAGGCAATCGAGTCGTACGAAATGCCAATCCTAGACAGGAGTTCCCAACTTAGCGGTACTTAACCCTTCCAGTTACTACATGTCCGACACGAAAAATACATTTTTACAAATATTGTACAAAAAGACAACTGTTAGAAATTACTTTAAACTAGACACTCTAAGCTTTAAATTTATACTTAGACTTGATTTTAGAAATAAAACACACAACCGGCAGTGTACCGATCAGTGTAGTAAAGTGAAAATTAAGTCCGGATATCGAACCCAAGGGAAAACATTTTGAACTACGTTAATTAGTTTGTTTATACAAGATTTTATACACAAATGATTGTTTTTGTATTTTTTGATTTAAAAGGGGGTTTTTACTTGAAATGTAAATTAATTAAAAGCTAATTAAAGATTAACTACAAACAACAAAAATAAGACAAGAAGCGTCGAATTAAAGAAAATAAATACAAACACAATATAACAAGTAACAGATAACAATTAAACAATCGACAAGTAACAATTACAAAAACGACAGTTTATAACAAAGATTTAACTACAACAACGATTTATAACCAAGATTTAACAATAATGACAAAGAACTATCCAGGTTAGAATCCTACTTGTTAATAACATGCTTTCTACCGGGCAATTGTGTGATTCGAAACCGGGATCTTTAGATATTAAACCTTTAAAGACGACTTAGGATTCCTAATCATTCTCGGGAATACAACTATGTGACTTTTAAGGTTTATTTTGATTACCGATTTTCTAGACTACCTTACAGTTGTCTAGTGTTCTTGATAAGTGTATGAAACTTACTTCTTTACAGTTATAAGTTTAAACAATTTAAGAAAACTATGTTTGGCTTAATAGATAAATTAGTGACAATTTAACTAAAATGATTTCTTACAAAACTCAATTTTAGCAATACACTATATTTAATCTATTAATGTTTTTATACCTTACGGCGCTAAAAATAGTTCAATATTAAAACCGGATTAATTTTTTATCATCATTTTTATGGTTTATTTTACAATATCACCACATGATTATCCAAACTACGAAGACTTGAATAACAACATTAATTCTTTCTATGAAAATTCATTCACCGGAATTATGTAAAACATTTGATCAAAATATTAACCAAGTTAAAATATTCATAAACACCAAACATGCAACTTAAATTCTTTACTTAACAAGAACAATAATAATCACACAATACCCGGTAAAAATCACATATTAACAAATATTCATCATAACCCAGATAGTTTCAACGTTTAGCTACACATATTATTAAACATCACAACTACACAAAGTTTGGAAATAAATACAAACATTATTACAAGACAAATTGAACTTACAAACGAAAGGTTATAGAATTCGGATCAATTGGAACTCGGACAGAATAACTTTACGACTCCCGATAGCTCCGAGATTCTTCACCAGCACTTCTACTTGAACGGAAATTATGAGTATTAACAGACTCGGATCGATTAGGATTAGAACCGACAGCCTCCGGACGTCTTCGAGAGTTCCGCGGTACTTCACCAGCACTTCCGGGTGTTTAAACACGATTATAAACAGAATTATAACAGAGATTTTGGAGAAGAAATGGTGTCATTTTCGACTTGGGGTGCACGGGTATTTATAGGTAAGATTTTTGGCTCCTGTTCACCCTTAGCGCACCGCTAAGGTTTAGTGGTAGCGGTGCGCTACCACTTTATGACCTGACCCACTTGCCGACACTAAAGGCTAGCTTTTCATTTGTCGTACATGTGGCTAGCGCACCGTTACACTCTGATGGTAGCGGTGCGCTACCACTTTTCTGAACTAATTTCGTTTTGTCCTTTATTGAGGCTAGCGCACCGTTACACTTTTAATGTAGCGGTGCGCTACCGACGACTGAGGTCAAATTTTGACTTTCCTTTGGCACGTTTCCCAAGGCATCGATTCCTTTTTCGATCTTGTACGGTTTTCTCGCATAATCTACAGAAAATTCTCAAATTCCTGCAGATTCATAATTTATCAAATCAGTATCAAAAACACCGGATAAACGCGCATAATCCATCTGAAACAGGGGTTATCTGATATAAAAGATATGTATAATTCTAAACATATCAAATATCCCCACACTTAAGCTTTTGCTTGTCCCTAAGCAAAAATCCTAAACACATATCAAACTTAAATTATTAAACAGAAACGTATGTTTTAAACAAATCTAAATATGAATTACAAAATTTTTGAATACAGAGGTTTCACAAGACTTACAACGTTCAAAAGGTTAATAAATCAAGAAAATGAAACGAGTAACCGAGAATACTTAATCAAAATTTTCTTACTTTTAAGTAATTAATTATGCAAAAACAATACCACTCACTGAATTCACTCTTCTCTCGGATAATATGTATGTAATTTTTAGTAAACTCTCAAAACCAGACTGTGAAACATTACTACTATAAGCTTGTACGTCAATCAAATCTCCACCTAATTGTTAGAAATCAATACAGATAAAGAGGAGTTAAAATGGGTAGGAAAGGGTTTTAGGTAGGTTATTTATGTACAAAGATGTGACTAACTATAGGGTTTCATAGTTAGTTTATTGGACGTATATACAAATGAAAACTATGAAATGAACAACTTCAGGCCTTGGTCCAATGGTTCGACAAGTGCGCGAAAGAGTGTGGAAACACAGACCCGAGTTCGAATCTCGGGGGCTGCTACCATGCTATTTTAATGCCCGGCCTTATCTAGCGCATCGTTACAATATGAGACTAGCGGTGCGTGATTGCAAAAATTTTTTTTTTTTTTTCACCACTTGTAATTCTAATGACTCTTTTTACGGTCAGATCGTCAAGACCATTTTGTCGAAGAAGTAAATCAAGTCTTTCTCAATGTTGTAGCGAATATTACTTCTAATTCTGATAGATCGTTCGGCATTGAGCCTAATAGTACCTATATTAGAAGCGTGTATTTGACTTTTTTACATCCTCTCGTATAAGATCAATTTCTAAAATCCATTCCGGTTATCAGGTAACAAACGAATGGTTTCAGACTCAAAGTGGTATCGAATGGTAATGGTGAGTTTTTACAGAAAAGGTGATTCTAAGGCCTCTTTTATACTTGTATCAATATCTAAACCAAGGTCTTGAAATGTATCAAAACGTACAAGTTCTAAAGTAATGCAACACATCGGTACACACACATGAAACGAAAGTAGTGTTTTTGTAATAAACACTTTTAGGCTCAAATCTTACCGTCATGTGATAATGTAATGGTTAAAGGTTGTTATTGCATAGTTAATTTACTTTAAAGTTAGAAAAATTTTCTTAAGTATCTCGTAAAAATTTTCACAAAAACTTGATTTAAAAACCTACTATCCTGCAACTTAAAGAAACATATATTTTCAAATTTTATAAATTACACATTTAAATTGTTAAAAACAGACGTTTTCGAAAATTTTTTCAAGTTTTCAATGTGTTTAAAGGATCGGGACAAGTTTATTTTATTTTATTATTATTATTATTATTTTTTTTATTTTTTTTTTATAATAATATCTCTCATCCCCACACTTGAAAGACACATTGTCCTCAATGTGTGAAAACAAGAAATAAAATTAATCACACTTGCAAAAATTAAACAAACTTGCAAAAAAAAATTAAAAAATGTTACTTCCCTGATGTGTTGTCGCGTTTCCGACTATGTGCTGCCTTGTCGTATTTTATCAACAACCTGTATACGATGCTTGCAGAAATAATAAGAAACACATTAACAAGAAATAACATAACACACATAAATTAAAACACACCAAACTGAATGTAAAAATATATACAAATACATAAAGTACTAATGTCAAAATACAGAAAATAAAAACAGACTATGGTGGTGCAGGCTGATCATGTGGGGGAGGAAGGCGGTCCATGATGATCTGAACAATCCCCCTAATCTCTGAAATAGTCTGCCCCTGCGCCACCTGTACCTCTGCCATCGCAACCTGTGCGTCCCTAATCTCCTGATGGCCCTGCCTGAGCTGCTCTATGCTCTGCTCTACACTGGCTAGGCGATCCGCCTGTGTGGCTCTGGCTCTGGGCGGCCTAGCTCTCTCTCTCTGAGGCACCTGATGTGAAGCTCCTGCAGGGGCCCCCTCTGGAATAGGACGTGGTGGTCTGAAACGTGGGGGGCTACCTGGCTCCATCATCTCTGGCATATACATCATGTCCCTCCTGGTGATGCGGGCGCCACTCTCCTCTCTGTGCAAATACTCTCTCGGAAAGAAGTGAAACACACCCAAACTCTCCGCCAGGCGGGTGATGTAGCTGCCCATACAGATCCTCGACCCCTGCCCCCGTCCATGCTCTCTCTGAAGTGAGAAGAGTAGGACCATAGCCAGGTTGGGCTCCTGACGCTGCACTATACAGTAAAGACAGAACAACTCTGCATGTGTCACTTTCTCGATACTCATGTATCGAGAATAGACAGTGCAGGTCAGGGCCCTATGAATAAGTCGAAGAATAGGATCCCTGATCTGTGAGGCAGGGATCGTGGATATGTACCGACCATCAGCGATGGTAGGCCAAAACGCCATCAACTGTGTCAACGTGACACAGCGTGGTAAATCCTTGTCTGACCATCCGATCAGACTATCTGTGAAGACCGGCTGCCGGGTCTCCTCCTCTGTATATAAACCCATGCGGACGGCAAACTCAGCTATAGACATGGAATATGTCTGCCGTCCAAGCGCGAAACTAACAGCTGCTGGAGACGAGAGTCGCGCTGAATCGAGTGTAAAAGTAGATAAGAACTCAATAGTGAGCTCATAAAAAGACTCGCGCCTCTCGTCTAGCAGCCTCCTCCAACGAGGAGTAAGCAACTCCTGCAGCCTATCCGTAACGCCCATCGTGCCCATCAGAGCCCAATCAATCGTCCTCGCCGTGTGAAGAGATCGAGTGATAAGGCGCTCCATAATACGGCGCTCCTCTGTCCCCTCCTGAAAGTCAAGTAAGGTGCTCTCTCTAATCTCAGGGAGCGGTGATGGAACCGGCTCATGTAAATCGGGCAGGACTGCATCCGTAGCGTAGCGGATGGTCCTGCCAGGCTGCTGCTGCTCCTGGTCCTCCTGAACTGGGACCTCACCCTCTGGAGCATCCTGCTCCTCTACTATCTGCTCCTGCTCCTGAACAACTGGAGCCTGTATAACTGGGGCCTGCACAACCGGAGGCTCCTCCTCCTGCTGCTGCACCGGGCCTCGTCGGCGCTTGCGCCCACTGGAAGATCGTGACGGACCTGCTCCTGACATCTCTGCAATTAAAATTTTAACAGTTAATATTGCAGAAATTTTACAAGTTACCGTTCCCTAACACGTTTTTCGATATTTTATTATATTTAATTACAAGTTAAATATATACAATAATTTAAATATTAAAAACGTGTTTTTGATGTGTTAGGGAACGATGTTGCGACCGTATAGCATTTCGTTCGCGGTCGCAAATTATTAAATAAAATAATAATAATTTACAAAAATTAGAAATTTCGGCAGCATAACGGCGCATTTTCAAGAAAACCACCAATCCTCGCTTGCATTTTTGGATTAAATACAAGCGAGGCGGCGAATCCTGCAAGTAAAAACGCAAGTATATATATATTTCAATTCAATTCAAGCGCTCGAAATTTTTCTACGCTAACTTATGCTAATATACATAATTTACAACTAAAAATATAAAACTAACGACTAAAAGTTAAACGACAACTAAAATTATGAAATTATACTATACTAAACGACAAAATTAAGCTACATTATAAAGTTTAAAACGACATTTTAACTAGATGACAAACATAACAAACGACATAAAATTAGTTACAATTATAAATACTAAGATAAACGACGTTTTAAAATTAAAACTTTTAAACATAAACGGCATTTACAATAGAGCTAACTATATAAACGACTTTTAGAATTTAAAGTACTTTAAAGTTAAAACTATAAACGCTAAAAATAAAGAGCTAAACTATAAAAACCAAACTATACTCAAACGAACAAACGTCAATATTTACGAACATCACATTAACTAAAAACAAATTATACTCAAACAAACAAAAACCTTAACTCGACAAACTTAATCAATCCACACCAACTCGGCCCGAAGCAAACAAACGAGCAAACTAAAGTTTGAACCTAGCTCGAAATCAACCCGAATGTGAACCAAAAGTACAACCCGGCCCGAATCAGATTTATACCCAAACCTGCCCGACCCGCATTTCATCCCGGACTTGAACAAACAAACAAACCTGACCCGGCCCGACCCGCATTTCAAACTAACCAACCCGAAACCAAACCCGGCCCAACCAAACAACCCAGCCCGAAACAAATTCAAACAAAAGTGAGCCGAACCGAAAAAATATTTCTGAACAAACCTGACCCGAACCGAAACTGAACTCGACCGAATCATTTGACCCAAAACCGAACCAGACAACCCAACCCGAACCGAACCCTAACCCGACTCGGACCCAATGTCGGAAAATGTTACCTGTAAGTAATGTGGGTCTGAAGGTGGTCTCGTGGGTGGTAATGGCGGTGCAGGCAGCGGTGGTGACGGCGATCGATGGTGGTAATGGCGACGGGAGTGGTGAAGGTGAAAGGAAATGGTGGAGATGGTGGTTATCGATCGGAGAAAATGGCTGCGGAGGGGGTGGCGATCGGTGGTGAAGATGGTGATTTAGAGAGCTGTGGTGGTGGTTATGGTTGTGTGAGGAAGAAGATACCCCGTTAGGGGTTTTTATTTTTGTCCGCTAACATCCCTAGCGCACCGTTACGTTTGTAACGTAGCGGTGCGCTACCCCTTATATTTTTTAAACCGCCATAGCGGTAGCGCACCGTTATGGCTTCTATGTAGCGGTGCGCTACCCCTGCAAAATTTTTATATATATATATATATATTTTATATTTAAAAAATATTTACAAATTTAAAAACAGATTTTATTTACAAAAATTCTAAAATATTTACAAACCAAGGGATTTCCGTAACGTTTTCTTGTCAAGACCCGTTTTATCGAAAATGTGCACAATATCATCCTTTATCCTGTAATGTACGTGACTTCCAACCCTAGCGGGGCGCTCGGCATCCAGCCTAATCGCACCCACCCTCATTAATTGAACGTACTCACTTTGAGATTCAGTCTGACTTTGTTTACATTTTCCGGTATGTGTCCAGTTTCCACAGAATCTGCATCTATCGTAGCGTTTTGCTCTACGCTTCATTGCACTTCTGGATGTGCCACAGAATGGTGGAATCTGCTCTTGACGTCTCCATTCCTTCCGTACCTCAGCAGTTAGGAGAAAGATTTTCTCCTTAATTTCTGTAGGTAGCCTTGGTTCTGCTAATTCTAAACAACAAAGCAAATTAAAATCGAAAGGATGCATATTAAATCTAAATTAAACACTTGGATATTTTGTTCAATTTGTCAGCAGCTCCGAAATCACCCGAATGGAGATTGAGTACGGGTGGAACAATTCAAACCTGCATATACAAAAAACAAACAAGAAATCCAAGTAATGTTAAATAATAATGACTCAAACACTAAATTAGACTCCTGTACAATAAATACGTATTAACTATCTATCTACCCTAATCTTGAGTTTTCACTCAAGATTCTAACCGCTGGTGATTGGTGTGACATCGAGACGAGTTACCTCCGCCTCGATAGTGTTAATTGGCCCTCCCAGGTAATGTTTCAACCTGTGTCCATTCACCTTCCAAGTGCTTCCAGTTTCTTCGTTTTGTAACTCAACTGTTCCGTATGGGAAAACTTCTTTCACTATATATGGTCCTGTCCATTTTGATTTCAGCTTTCCTGCAAACAATTTTAAACGTGAGTTGTATAAAAGCACTTTATCACCTGATTTGAATTCTTTCAGCCCCTTTAACTTCCTGTCATGCAACGCCTTGGATTTCTCCTTGATATTCCAAGATCGTTCATACGCTGCGTCTCTCAAGGCTTCCAATTCATGAATTTGTAAATATCGTCTCTTGGCGGCCTCCGTTAAGTCAAGATTCACAGTTTTTAGAGCCCAAAGTGCTCGGTGCTCTAACTCAACGGGTAAATGGCAAGCCTTGCCATAAACAATCATGAATGGTGTAGTACCTAGGGGTGTTTTGTAAGCGGTTCGAAATGCCCACAATGCGTCGTCAAGCTTGTCTGACCAATCTTTCCTGTTTTTCCCTACTGTTTTCTCCAAGATTCGTTTCACTCCACGATTTGCATTCTCGACTTGCCCACTAGTTTGGGGATGGTAGGCAGTGGAGAAACGATGAGTGACACCATAGCGGGCTAATGTCTTCTCCATGATGGCATTACAAAAGTGAGTGCCACGGTCACTGATCAGGGCTTTAGGTGTACCGAAACGAGTGAAAAGTTTCTTGAGGAATTTGATTACTACTCGGGCATCATTGGTGGGAAGAGCTTGTGCTTCCACCCACTTTGAGACGTAATCTATTGCCACAAGTATGTATCTATTTCCACTAGAAGAGGGAAATGGTCCCATGAAGTCGATGCCCCAAACGTCGAAGATTTCGACAATTTGAATAGGGTTTTGAGGCATCTCATTCTTGGATGAGATATTGCCAGTACGTTGGCAACGATCACAGGTCTTAACAAACTCAACCGCATCCTTAACTACTGAAGGCCAATAAAAACCACAATCGAAAACTTTTTGTGCAGTGGCGTGTGGACCGTGGTGGCCTCCTGTCAATCCTTCATGCACATGCCTCAGAATCTCTAAACCTTCCTCCCTACTCACACATCTTCTCAGAATTCTATCTCCTCCTATCTTGAAAAGATAGGGATCATCCCAAATGTACCTCCTCGCATCCTGAAAGAATTTCTTCTTCTGTTGGGTGGTCATACCTTTCAATACCACCCCTCTTGCCAGGTAATTTGCCAAGTCTGTGAACCAGGGCATACCTTCCTTCTCAGCTGAAATGAGATCTATGTGTTCATGAGGGAATTTATCACCTATTTCTTCCTCTCGAATTTCTTCTCTCTCAGGATCCTCTAATCGTGATAAGTGATCTGCGGCCGTGTTTTCTGCTCCCTTTTTGTCTCTGATTTCTATGTCAAATTCGGAAAGGAGTAAAATCCACCGTATGAGACGGGGTTTTGCGTCTTTCTTTTTAAAGAGATAACGCAAAGCTGCATGGTCAGTGAAAACGATGGTTTTGGATAAAACAAGATATGAACGAAACTTATCGAATGCGAATACTACGGCGAGAAGCTCTTTCTCAGTGGTGGTATAATTCTCTTGTGCATCATTAAGAGTTTTGCTCGCATAATAAATCGGATGAAAGTGCTTTTCAATTCTTTGACCCAAAACTGCTCCTACAGCATAGTCACTAGCATCACACATGAGCTCAAAGGGTAAGCTCCAATCGGGTGAAATAAGAATCGGTGCACTTACAAGTTTTTCTTTCAGAAAGTCGAAGGCTTTCAAGCATTCCTCGTTAAAGACAAACGATACGTCTTTTTCGAGGAGACGTGTTATGGGACGCGTGATTTTAGAGAAGTCTTTGATAAAACGCCTATAAAAACCTGCATGACCAAGGAAACTGCGAACGGATTTAACATTTGTCGGTGGGGGTAACCTACTGATGGTATCAATTTTTGCTTTATCAACCTCGATACCGGCTCGTGAAATTTTGTGTCCTAACACAATTCCTTCTGTCACCATGAAGTGACACTTTTCCCAATTCAGCATCAGCTTTGTTTCAATGCATCTCTTCATCATTTCCTCAAGATTTACTAAACACTGCTCAAAAGAGTCTCCATACACAGAAAAATCATCCATGAAAACCTCCATGGATCTCTCAACCATACCTTGAAAGATGGCAACCATACACCGTTGAAAAGTCGCTGGTGCGTTGCATAATCCAAAAGGCATGCGTCGGTACGCATATGTGCCGTATGGACATGTGAAAGTGGTTTTCTCTTGGTCTTCCGGTGCGATTGGAATTTGAAAATATCCAGAAAAACCATCGAGAAAACAGTAGAATTGTTGACCTGAAAGGCGTTCGAGCATTTGATCGATGAACGGGAGTGGAAAGTGGTCTTTTCGAGTGGCATCGTTAAGCTTGCGGTAATCAATACATACTCGCCAACTGGTGACTGTACGTGAAGGTATAAGCTCGTTTTTCTCATTCATGATAACGGTCATTCCTCCTTTCTTAGGAACGACTTGGGTTGGACTAACCCACGCGGAATCAGAAATAGGATAAATTAGCCCAGCCTCCATTAACTTAATTACCTCTTTCCTAATTACCTCATTCATGTTAGGATTTAAACGTCTTTGAGGTTGCACTACTGGTTTGAATTCATCCTCCATGAGAATCCTGTGTGTGCAGAAAGTGGGACTGATTCCCTTGATATCGGACAGCTTCCATGCTATGGCATCTTTGTGCTCTCGTAGCACCTCAATCAACTTGGTCTTCTCTTCTTCCGTTAACTTGGATGATATAATGACGGGCAAACTCGACTCTTCTCCTAAGAAAACGTACTCTAGGTTGGAAGGAAGGACTTTAAGCTCTAGAGGTGACTCTATGGGTTTGCTCTCATTCGCTTCCTTGACCTCACATAACTCCAATGATTCCGGAATCGGCTCCGGGTCGTTTTCTTCTATCTCAATCTCTCCCTCTTCATTCTCGTTTTCAACTAGATCGGCTCCACTAATGTAGTTAAAACAATGATCAACGCAAGAAACGAAGGAATCTAGAAAACAAGCGGAATGACATGAATCATCATTATCAATATCTCTGGGATGTTGCATAGCTCTTTCGATCTCAAATGTGACAATTTCGTCACCTGCGCGAAGTGAGATTTTTCCGTCGAATACATCAATGACTGCCTTAGCGGTTCGAAGGAATGGACGGCCTAGAATAATTGGAACTTTTTCATCAGCCTCCATATCAAGAACAACAAAATCAACGGGGAATACAAATTTATCAACTTTGACTAACAGATTTTCTACAATCCCCCGAGGAAATTTAACTGAACGATCGGCCAATGACAGTGACATGCGTGTGGGTGTAAGTTCTCCCAAACCTAGCCTTTCGTAGAGTGAAAATGGCATCAGGTTAATGCTTGCACCTAAATCGGCTAAAGCGTTAGCTGGAGCAATGGTACCTCCAAAGAAACATGGGATGGTGAATGTGCCTGGATCGGTCAATTTCTCAGGTAGTTTATTCAAAACTACCGCAGAACAACCTCCAGTCAATGGAATGTTCGAAATTTCACCTACCTGTCTTTTCTTTTGAGAAGGTCTTTGAGAAATTTGGCATATTTAGGCATGGTTTGAAGTGCTTCAATGAATGGAAGATTAATCTTCAATTGCTTAAAGATTTCTAGAAAATGACCATATTCCTTAGCATATTGCTGTTGCTTAAGGCGAGCAGGATATGGTACATGTGAATGATCAACCAAAGGGGATGGCTTAACTCCTACTGGTTTTTCTGCCTTCTCTTCAACTTTAGGCTCTCCGGTTTGTGCGGTACTTGCTGGGTCTAACCTCTCTTGCACCTTAACGGGAGTTTCCATTTCGATTTCTTCATCTACCTCGTCTTCATTCTCTGTCTCTGGTTTCTCTCGAGTAACCTCTGGTAGAATCCTGCCACTACGAGTAGTAATAGCTTTTGCTGATTGATTAGCTGGATTCTGGTAGGTGTTTCCTGAGAACTGACCAGGAGGTTTCTGGTGTAGTTGTTTGTGGATATCACCTAATTGTCTCTGAAGATCTAAGAGTGAAGATTGTTGGTTTTTGTTATGAAGTTCTTGATTTTTGTTGATTTGGTCTTGATTTCTAGCGAAGTTGGTGAATTCATTTAGAGTTTTCTGAGTACTTTGATCTTTCGCCATCAATTGAGAAAACATCTCCTCAATTCTTCCTAGATTTGATTCTGGACCTTTTCCTTCTTGACCTCCTTGAGATGAACTTCCTGGAGCATATTGATTTCCTGAGCTTGCACCTCCAAACTGACCTCCTTGATTTGAATTACCGAATTGATTCCCTTGACCTGAATTACTATTAGAATAGAAACCTGGCCCTCGGCTTTGGTACTGATTGGACGAATATCCAGGTGGATTTCCAGACGAACGGTAATTATTACGCCAATTAGAATTATTATTGAATGTGTTGGCGTTGAATGGGTTTGTGGGACCTCGGCTTTGGTACTGATTGGTTATGAATTCAACTTGTTCTAAGGTAAGTGTTGGACAATCTCCAGTATCGTGCCCTCCTCTGCATACTTCACATCTATCAACCTTTTTCTTGATCTCATCAAGCTCTCTTGTGAAAGTCTTCTCCATTCGATCTAGCACAGCAGCTACCGATGGATCCAAGCCAACTTGGTTCACCCCTCTAGTGGTCGAAGAGGTGGTAGTCACAGGAATTGATTTCCTGCTGGCAGCACTATAATCCATATCAGAATGAGCAAAACTTTCAAAAAGATCGTTACAGTCAGCAACTGTCTTCTTTCCCATGAGTTGTCCTCCAGCCGAAGTGTCAAAACGGGCTTTGATTTCTGGGGTGAGACCATTGTAGAATTTTTCTACAAGTGCCCACTCTGACAATCCGTGCTGTGAACATCTGGCGAGTAAGGTTTGAAATCTTTCCCAGGCAAGATGGTAAGGTTCATCAGGTTCCATCCGGAATGAATGGATCTGATCGCGAAGTCGAGATGCTTTGGCTGGTGGGTAGTACTTGGCTAGAAAGGCATCTCTAAGACCTGCCCAGGTGGTGAAAGTTCCTGCTGGCTGCGATTCAAACCAAATGGCTGCACGTCCAGCGAGGGAAAACGGAAAAACTTGAAGGTAACGGGTATCAAGGTTAACGCCTTCGATAGAATAAGTGGTGCAAAGTCGTGTGATACGGTTTATGTGAGCGGGTGCATCTTCATCATCACGTCCATGGAATTGGCAAGAATTAGCGATAGCAGTCATGATGTAGGATGGAATTTGCCAAGATCTATCATTGTTGATTTGTGGAACGGTGATGGGTGAAGCTTCACCGGTAAAACCGGATGTGGCTTGTTGGTAAACAGTGCGGTTAGCCATTAAAGCTTTGGTTACTGGACTTGGAGAACGTGAAATTTCGAAAGAATCGGTTTCTGTTGTTGTTTCAGATTCAAAATAAGGATTTTCAAAAGTTTGGAATTCACTTGTGTTACTTGATTCTCCTTCTTGATTGTTGGTACGGTGAAAGAATAAAAGTTCAGGATCGTCGTGTGGTTCAAATTCAGGTGGTCCTTGTGAACGTGTACGGTGCATAAACTAATAAAAATTAAACTACAAATTGGAAATAAACAAATAAGCAAAATTTAAGCAAAAAAAATTAATTACAAGCTAAAAATAAAAATTGCACTAAAAATAAAACACACAAACAAGATTACACTAATGTTTAATTTAAATTTTTTTTTTTTAGATTTTTATAAAAAATAAACAAAGTAATCAACGCGATTGCAAAAGTGATCCCCGGCAGCGGCGCCAAAAACTTGGTGATGTGTGTCGGGTGTATGAGTAAAAACAGTTAAAAATGTAAACTTTTGGACATGCTTTGGCCTAATAGGTATCGGTACTCTCAATTAGGATTATCCCCAGGTAGGCAATCGAGTCGTACGAAATGCCAATCCTAGACAGGAGTTCCCAACTTAGCGGTACTTAACCCTTCCAGTTACTACATGTCCGACACGAAAAATACATTTTTACAAATATTGTACAAAAAGACAACTGTTAGAAATTACTTTAAACTAGACACTCTAAGCTTTAAATTTATACTTAGACTTGATTTTAGAAATAAAACACACAACCGGCAGTGTACCGATCAGTGTAGTAAAGTGAAAATTAAGTCCGGATATCGAACCCAAGGGAAAACATTTTGAACTACGTTAATTAGTTTGTTTATACAAGATTTTATACACAAATGATTGTTTTTGTATTTTTTGATTTAAAAGGGGGTTTTTACTTGAAATGTAAATTAATTAAAAGCTAATTAAAGATTAACTACAAACAACAAAAATAAGACAAGAAGCGTCGAATTAAAGAAAATAAATACAAACACAATATAACAAGTAACAGATAACAATTAAACAATCGACAAGTAACAATTACAAAAACGACAGTTTATAACAAAGATTTAACTACAACAACGATTTATAACCAAGATTTAACAATAATGACAAAGAACTATCCAGGTTAGAATCCTACTAGTTAATAACATGCTTTCTACCGGGCAATTGTGTGATTCGAAACCGGGATCTTTAGATATTAAACCTTTAAAGAAGACTTAGGATTCCTAATCATTCTCGGGAATACAACTATGTGACTTTTAAGGTTTATTTTGATTACCGATTTTCTAGACTACCTTACAGTTGTCTAGTGTTCTTGATAAGTGTATGAAACTTACTTCTTTACAGTTATAAGTTTAAACAATTTAAGAAAACTATGTTTGGCTTAATAGATAAATTAGTGACAATTTAACTAAAATGATTTCTTACAAAACTCAATTTTAGCAATACACTATATTTAATCTATTAATGTTTTTATACCTTACGGCGCTAAAAATAGTTCAATATTAAAACCGGATTAATTTTTTATCATCATTTTTATGGTTTATTTTACAATATCACCACATGATTATCCAAACTACGAAGACTTGAATAACAACATTAATTCTTTCTATGAAAATTCATTCACCGGAATTATGTAAAACATTTGATCAAAATATTAACCAAGTTAAAATATTCATAAACACCAAACATGCAACTTAAATTCTTTACTTAACAAGAACAATAATAATCACACAATACCCGGTAAAAATCACATATTAACAAATATTCATCATAGCCCAGATAGTTTCAACGTTTAGCTACACATATTATTAAACATCACAACTACACAAAGTTTGGAAATAAATACAAACATTATTACAAGACAAATTGAACTTACAAACGAAAGGTTATAGAATTCGGATCAATTGGAACTCGGACAGAATAACTTTACGACTCCCGATAGCTCCGAGATTCTTCACCAGCACTTCTACTTGAACGGAAATTATGAGTATTAACCGACTCGGATCGATTAGGATTAGAACCGACAGCCTCCGGACGTCTTCGAGAGTTCCGCGGTACTTCACCAGCACTTCCGGGTGTTTAAACACGATTATAAACAGAATTATAACAGAGATTTTGGAGAAGAAATGGTGTCATTTTCGACTTGGGGTGCACGGGTATTTATAGGTAAGATTTTTGGCTCCTGTTCACCCTTAGCGCACCGCTAAGGTTTAGTGGTAGCGGTGCGCTACCACTTTATGACCTGACTCACTTGCCGACACTAAAGGCTAGCTTTTCATTTGTCGTACATGTGGCTTGCGCACCGTTACACTCTGATGGTAGCGGTGCGCTACCACTTTTCTGAACTAATTTCGTTTTGTCCTTTATTGAGGCTAGCGCACCGTTACACTTTTAATGTAGCGGTGCGCTACCGACGACTGAGGTCAAATTTTGACTTTCCTTTGGCACGTTTCCCAAGGCATCGATTCCTTCTTCGATCTTGTACGGTTTTCTCGCATAATCTACAGAAAATTCTCAAATTCCTGCAGATTCATAATTTATCAAATCAGTATCGAAAACATCGGATAAACGCGCATAATCCATCTGAAACAGGGGTTATCTGATATAAAAGATATGTATAATTCTAAACATATCAGAAGGTTAACAAGACGCGACGGAGTAGTGTTAAACTCGTCAAGGTTCGTTGGAATGCGCGTCACGGCCCAGAGTTCACTTGGGAGCGTGAGGATCGCATGAAAGCGAAATACCCGCATTTGTTCCCAAACTCCCTTGCCGCTAGTAGTAGAGCCTAAAATTTCGGGATGAAATTTTCTTAACAGGGGGAGAATGTGACAACCGTCAAAAATCCAGGTATCCGTACAATTTAATTAACCATGATTAGTGCTTAATGACTGTGCTGAATTATACTTAACTGCTTTCTGATTACTGTATCATACTTACATGTGCATCACATTTCATACTGTCACATCATTTTTACTTACAAACTTTATTGACATACATGATGTACAAAGCACAGCTAGCACAGTTAGCGGATAACTCAGAAAAAAATGCTGACGACGTTCAGTACATAGACAAACAGTGTTTGGAGACCCTGTATGGGCCAGAGACTAAGTTTCACACTAGTATAGTGTGTAGGAAAGTGAGGACCATAAAACTGCTTCACTAGGTGATAGTTTAAGTGCCGGAAAGTGCCTAAAACCCACTTTAAGTGATGAATTTAGCACATTTCAGCAAAATTCAGCATTTTAACAAGCTAGTAACATGCAAAAATATGGCAAAATGGTCCTGAATGCTTTCCTAAGTGTCGGGAATTAAAAGTGTCACAAAAGGGTACTCAAAGATCACTAAACGGAATAGTTTGACACTTTAACGAACCGGTATCTAACCAAACAACCAGACACTACCCGAAACACCAAAATTATACTAGAAGCATTGTTTTAATGTTTCTGAGCTAGTTATGATCCCCGAACACCCTAACACGCTATATAACACAACATACGCTTAAACACTAACTAATACACTTAAGATCCTAACTAAACATCTAACTTATCATTAAAAACTAACCAAGACCCCCCCCCCCCAATCCATATGGACGGTTATGAGGATGGCCCCACCATAATCTTTACAAGATTTCCTTAAATCTTCATTTGATCTTTCTTGGATTTGCTAAGGATCATGCTTATACTATTAAGAACAATACCATTAGATGGTTATAAGAAGATATGGAGTCCTTAATCTCTCACACACAAACACACTTCATCTTTCTCTCCCTCTCCTCCTTATTCTCGGCCGAGAACAAGCACACACCCACCACCACCTTTCATCCACCATCCATTCATTCCAAGTTCATTTCAAGGTGTAAGGAGGAGATTTAGGAAGCTTGGTGCTTGTGGATCTTGAAGGACCTCACCCGATTGCTTTTATCCAACACTTTTGTCATCACCATCATCTTGTGTTCTTCCCTAGACTTGTGCTAGTAGTAAGCACCTCATAACCCTTTATTACTTCATATGTTGTTGGTTAAAAGATGATGTACATTGATAAACATGATGAACATTAAAAGACATAATCATAAATCTCTAACATAAGCTTATAAACATATGAATACTTGTTGATTTGTGTTTATTTGCTTCTTGTTGACTGATTACTAGTGTTAGTGATGTTAGACATCATATGGAACCTACTAGACTGCGATTAAACACATGGTCTAGTAAGTTGATGTGATGATCTTGTGAAAGACCAAGATCATCATGCCTTATGTTTACATGAACTTGCATAATAAAAGTTGTTTTCATGAAATGATGATTTAAACAAAATACAAGTCTTGTAAGTGGATGATTTCTAAAATAGTTTTCCAAAGAAACCAAGCTAAACCACAAAGATTTACATAAACATTGTTTTAAAAGAACTAATCATGTTTCTAGTATTAAAACAAGTATAAGAACACTTTGTTTACAAGAAAAATTCAAAAGAATGATTTTTGAAAAAAACATCTAACAAGTTGTAAACACTCAAATCTTTCAAGAATGATATTTTTAAAGAAATAAACACACTTTAAAGGGTAACTAAACCTACTAAATACACTACCAAGTTACTATAAGTTTTTATGAAAGTTCAAGTTCATGATTATTATGAAGATAGCTTTGTTTTAGCACATGGTAAGTGTAGATTGATTGTTGATTGCTTATGATGTTTTTTGAAAAGAAAATGATATGCTTTAATAGCATGGACACCTCCATTTTTAGGGGAAACTATGGCAAAATTTTCTAAAAATACAAACACTTAGAAAAATATTTTCTAAATTAATATTTACAAGTGAGTTTTAACTATGGTTTTCAACATAAACTTTGCCATAATTTTTATTACAAAAATACAAGTATTGGAGGTTGGTTTTTATAAATAAAAATGAGTAAATATGTATTTAGAATATATATTTTCACATTATGTGTGATTATTTGTATACTTTGTGTATTAGTTATATTATTTTAGGATTTAAAGTAATATAACTTAACAAAATACTAAGAATTTCCAATCCAAAAATAATACCAAAAATCACAAGGGATAAATATATAAGTTACACGCTTAATATCGTGAAACCGAACGCAAGAACGTAACTTACAAAATATTCCGGAAACCGTTACAAATATATTTTTAGTAAATATTATTTTGGATACAAGAAATGAAAATATGATTTTTGTAAATATTACAAAAGTAATATTGTATTTTCGACAAGGAAAAAATATATTATTTTGGGAAGTAAAAATATATTTTCTTGGAATATTTAGAAGATATATGATTTTTGGGAAAAATATATATTTTCTTGAAATACAATATTTTTGACAAGTAAGTTTAAATATATTTTCTAAAAGTAAGATTTGAAAATATATTTTGAAACTACAAATACAAGAATACGAATATACAAGTATAAGATACCCCCATCCTTCGGAATAAAATACGAAAATAAATACTTGGAAAGTATTGTTACCAAAATATTGTTTATCAAGTTATTCCAAAATTAAATATAATTTAAGGTTAAAATAATTATTATTTTAACAAGAAAATTATAACTTGGGATAATATTAAAAGAAACGTAACTCAAAAACGTAAACACTAAGGCAAGACACGGCCCGTTAGTCTAATAGACATTAGTACGCTGTAGGTAGTCGGGTTTGCTGAAGAGATTTGGGTTACGATTCTGAAGACGCAATACTGTGAGTTCATGTCCCCCTTTTCTTTTAACTGTTTTAAGTTTTATAACTTCGGGGGTGAAATACATGTTACAATTGTTTACAAACGTTTTATACATGGTATGATTAGCTTAAGGAGGGTTATTGCTTGATCATTTGAGTGGTGGGTATAACACTTAAGGCCATTAATCCTCGTCGTAGGACCGAGGGACATGAGTGATAGATCTATTTGGGTGTAGCGAGCCCACTCCCATGCGGACCAGGGTGGCCCATGTGGTGACTATGTCTTATTCCCGGAGACAAGTTTGCTAGGTTTGAGTTTTCCTGCACTATTTCACACATACCATTGGCCTTGCAAACCATTGGTGATCTGTTTTTCCTTATTGCTACATACCAGGGACATACATACACACAAAATACTTTAAAGGTTTATTCATACACGAAACACATGAACTCGCTCAACTTTTGTTGATGTTTTCAAATTATATGTATTTCAGGGAACTAAGTGGATCTGGCAGGTGTTGCATGTTTTCAAGCTGCGTTATGAATAAAAGGTGTCATCCAAGGTCATTAGGGTTTAGGAAGCGTATCTTAATCCTGGACGAGATACGTGGTTCTAAACTCGGGTGTGCTTAAAAACTTTTGTCGAGTCCTTGTGAACTCAGTAAAACATGTTGTGGTTTGTAACTTGAATTTAGTGTCAACGTTTCAGACAAGTATGTTACGTTATTTTCAACTTAATTTATGGATGAACATCTAATGGTTTTATCATATAGCGTTGTTATGATTGAATGCTATGGTATTAAGTAAGTCACACCAATAACCACGCTTCCGCAAAAGTCAGGATGTGACATTATCCTATTTCGTCATGCCACGTTAATAAGATCATCCGCTACCGTAAACTACCCTCTTTTGTATGGATGACAATGGGTCGGGTATTGGTAATCTGATACCCATAACTGGTTGTAAAATTGTATCCCATATTCGGCCAAATACCCGTTGGGTATTTGTCGGGTAATTACCTGTCGGATATCGGGTATATCCATTTGTTTGTTAAAGATATATGTTGGGATTTCCTTTTACATTTCTTTACTATTATAATTATTATATAATTTTATTTATACAACAACCATTATAAATAAAAAATGTACATTACTTACATATAAGTTAATAATAACTTTATAATACATATACACTTATATGTATATACTTCACAACATATAAAATATAAATGTTGTTATCAAATACATATACTAAAAGAAAATTTATTTTTTCACATTATTATGAACATACTAAAATAAATTGCTAATAGACAAAAGTTAAGGAAAAATAAAAAAATAAATTAAAAAATTCGGGTATATAGTTCGGGTAAATGTGTATGTGGTTTCGGGTAATCGGGTCGGGTATCACCTAATCCCATACCCGAACCATACCCAAGAATTTTTTTAAAACTAATCCCATACCCTGCCCAATACCCGTCGGGTATTGGGTATACCCGCTCCATTTGTGTCAGGTTTCAGGTATACCCGTCAGACTCGATTATTTTTGTCATCCCTACTCTTTAGTGACACCTAGACCTTTCTACCCTTTTCATTTTTTAATTACAAATATAAATATATTATTTTAAATTAAAATATATAAAACAATAAATTTATATATACATACAAATGATGAAAGGCCTTAGGAACAGTCCCGGTTTCCAGTTTTCTAACACCTACATATGCCGGTTAGTCTCTTTATCATCTAGCAATCTTCCACAATTCGCGTAGGTTTTTAACTTTACTTTTGGCCATTGTACTTTGTCTTTTCAGTTCTCTTCCCCTGCAACACATACACTCGTTTCTCTGAGAGTGACCACCTCACTTTCTTTGTTTTTACAGTTTGGTCCCTCATATGTGTATTTTTAGAGAGAGAAACTGTTCGAGAGAGACGAAACAGAAATGGGTGTGGAGTTCAGATCCGGTGCTACTCTTCAGATCTAGCGGCGGCGGTTATCACGGTTTTGAAGAAGATATGACGACGGTGAGGTGGTTCAAAGCATAGCCAGTGATAACAGTGCTCGAACCTAACGATTTTGAAGATAGCGGCGGTAGGTGGTTGTTCGAAGGCAGGTGAAGATAGGGGCGTGTTATATGGTGGTGACGTTGACGAGGTGGTGGTGACACCATCGTTGAGTCGGTAGAGCGCCGGAGGACTCACCGGCAAATGAGGTGATGTGAGCCGGTAGAACGGCGGTGGTGGTGACGTCAATGCAAATGATTTTGCTGAAATGAATTCTACTGAAATGATTTTGAAAAAGGAAAGATATGACTGCACATAAAGGAAAGTTTTAACTGCACAAGGTTTTTAAAATCTGTGTGCTCCTTGAATATGATTGAAACAAATTAATAATTAAATAAATAAATATCAATGCAAATAAAATACGGTTTGAAATGAAGGTATATGAAAATAATATTTTATAATATGTCATCTTATTTAAAAATTCTTTTGTGGAATGTTATTTATGAGAGATTTTTTTGTCTGACCAGCTTTGAGATGAATAACTATGGTTATTATAGATATTACTTACAATAATTTCGTTAACAACATACTATAATCAATATATTTTACTTCAACTTTTTGTTGCTATTTGTTTGTTAACTAAATAACAGAATGCACAATTATTTTTAGTTTTTTTGGGTGAACATTTTAGGGTAGAATTAAAAAAAAACATAAATGTATTCAAAATCAAATATTTTTCGCATCATAGGCTATAGCGGGCAATATAATCGTCGTGGTACTGTGACGAACCCAATTATTTACGAGCGAACATTGTTGCCGATATTTTGCCATAATGTAAACGGTATCAGTGTTCACCTGACAAGCCAAACCGATATTGACCCAAGCTCCAGCCGCTTGCGTGCAGAAAAACGATCGTATTCCCGCCGTGAAGCGCGGGGTAAAAAACTAGTTAAATACAATTTACAAAATAAAAAATATAAATGCGACACACATAAATTAATTAAAATTAAAAACATTACACAAAGTAGATAATTAAACCTCTACAAACTAGATAATCGATATTATTGATAGCAACTTACCTAAAAACTCTTAAATAAGTTAACATATTAAATTGAGTTAACTCATTTATTAAATAAGTTGTGTCTGACCAGATATGTTTAATTTTTTTTTGCCGTGTTAGCCAACCAAACACCCATTTATTTTTATGTCGTGTTCGAGACGTGTCCAGAATTGGCACTCTTATATTTTTATCCATGTAGTATTAGGCGATATATAATTTGTCATATAGTATATACTAATATCTTGCAATTTTCAAAAAACCTCATTAGAACAAAATTAACTCAAGTTGTAATATTATAAAGGGTTATTAGATTTTAACCCTAAGTTTCACCCATAGTTGTTAAAAGTTATCGCCTCTTGCGCCTAGACCCAATTTCCTAGCTAGGCAAGGCAATTGCGGCTTAAGTCAGGGCAATTGCGCTTTAATTCTCTAGGTGATGGTTCACGCGCAGATTCCGACGAGATTCCTAGATTCTTGAGAGTTTTCGGCCAAATTATCTAAATTCTAGCAAGATTCTAGCTGGATTTCTACTTTTATCTAACGAAACTACTTTTTACACTAATAAACTAGCATTTTATAACTTTTGGTACAAAATAGACGATATTAAATGTTATATAATAGCTTTAGTTTATTTTATTTGAAGAATAGTATTAATTTTATATTATATAAAGACATTTTAAGTTTTTTTTATTGTACGCTTTTTTTTCTCAGGCCCGTGTTTTTTTTTTTTGCGCCTTGCGCCTAGAGTACGCCTAACGCCTTTAATAGCTATGGTTTCACCTGTTGGCCGATAATAATCACAACTTTAAAAATTTCCTCCAACAATCCCAACTTGTAAAAGTTTGGCCCCTATTGATTCTTTTCAAACATATAAGAATTTGGTCTACTCAATAGATTCAAGTGCATTTGTAGACTACTTAATAGATTAAAGTGCGCCTATGTTAGAAAATGACCAATGTGGGCTAAATTCTTATAAGTTGGGATCATTGCAGTGAATTTTTAAAATTGGGATTATTATCAGTCAACATGTGAAACTTAGGATTATTAAAATCCAATAAGCTTTTTATAAATTTACTGATAAAGATATATCCTTCCATGATTATTTCTTGGGTTGTATATATATGTGGTCGCGAAAAATAACAAATATATATCATAGTCTGTTTAATTTGGTCTACTCTATTTTTTAAAGTGAAAGCAAATTTATAACTATCATCGTAAAGGTTGTGATCAAACTCCATACATGGTCTTAGAGCATTCACATCCAAAGAACTAAATTGTAAGTGTGGGGTTTTTAAAATATAAAAAGTATAAAAAATGGTTGTGAGTGGAGTAGAGAGAAAATGTTACTGTTCATCTCTATATTTGGGGGGACACTGTTCACCCATTATAATTTTTTAATATATATTGAAAGTGGTTGTGAGTGAAAGAGAGAGAAAAATGTAATGATAAAGGTATAAAAATATTATTTAATTAAAAATGAGAGAGAAAAAGTATTTGTTTTTAGTGGAAATATATTGATATATGAGTTGTTTTTTAGTGGGGTGTGATAAATATACCCAAGTTAAAGATTAATATACCCAAATGTCAAATTTAGTAATGATTAACTCCTTTATTATATTATTTTATTATAAAGTTAAAAGTAATAATTATGTTTTATTATGAAGTCAAAAGTAATAATTATGTTTTTATCTTATTTTATTTTATAATACTTTTGTTACTTTTTTATATTTTGTTATACTATTATTAGTATTAATATCAATATTAATAAATAAATAATCAAGACACTTTATTATAAATACGAAAATGAAAAAATTAATCATAAATAAATAACGAGTCTCTAATAAAACAGTAAACGTGAAAAAGTTAATCGTAACGAACTGAATCGATTTCAACTGAACAATATCGGTATTGGTATTATCGGAATCGGTACCGGTCAAGGGCGCAGCATGTGAGGGGCGGGGGGGGGGGGGGACGTCCGCCCCCCGGGATTTTTCGCTCAGTAGTGTTATATATGTAGTTTTCGTATAGAAATTTGTGGGTATATACGTTTTCACCCCCCCGGTTCTATAGAAATTTTTGGGTATATATGTTTTCACCCCCCCGGCCGAAAAATCCAAGCTTCGCCACTGGTACCGGTATTCATTTTTATAGTTTTACATGTAAAGATGAATTATGTTTTTTATTTTTTATATTAAAAATAATTTAAACATGTTTATGCATTTCTTTAATTATCTTAATTATGACGTCATGATTTCATGTACAAACATTTGGCATGGTCGTCATTGCAATTTCCACCACCCATCATTACAAATAAGATGACATAAATGACAATTAAGATTATTACGTCCGGAACAAAAGATGATTTTATACTTATGTACTGAAAAAAAAAAGATGAATTTTCAAAAGATGATTTTTTACTTATGTACTGAAAAAAAGACGAATTTTAACAAAAAAAAAAAAAAAAAAGAAATACAAGATGACTTTTAACAGGGAGTCGAGTTGATTTAAATATCTATGTTTTTAATAATACAGAACTATCATATTTTTGTGATAAAAAATATCATGTTAATAGATATACTAATAGATAAAAAAGAGTACTGGTTGTGAATTATTAGTGTAAAAAGTGTGATGAATGGATTTTAAAGGGGTGGAATTTAAAAAGTTTTAAAATGTTTTTTTTAGAAAGGGGGTGTGAAAAGTAAAAAGAGGGGTGCATTTAGCCACACCCTATAATAAAATATGAATCGCATACCATCATTAAATGATGATGGGTATAACATTGGTGGAATGAATAAATGATAGGTACAATATGTATAAAATTAGGAAAACTGGATTTGATTTAATAAAAAAAAAAATCTGCTACTCCTACTTAGACCAATGGTCTCCTTTAAAGTTAACAAAATCTTTTTTTCCTTTTAGATAGATGTGCAGCTAAGTTATGGGAAAAATAAAAAAGGTTGACTTTTTGGGTGTATTTAACAATACCCTTTTTAGTGGAATGTATGTATAATTTTAGGGGGCTGGATGTGAATGCTCTTACGTCTTTGTTGAAACCTATGTTTTTTAAACAATCATCCGTCATCAGGGATAGATGTAACATGTAAGACCAAACGCAATACACAACGTTGCACTTTGTTGACATGGCATATAAAAGAATTAAACTCTTCATCGGAGGTAAATTGCATTTGGAAGAGTGCACGTCATTACGTGCAGAGCATTTAGAAGAAACGTGGGACCCATTTTAGTTTATGCATTTTTTTTTGAACGGCGATTGACTCCAACAGTCGAGAGGATCACACCCACATTGCATGGGTCCCTAGTCCCCCTCGGGCGAGGCATCCGAGGTTGACCATAGGCGCTCCACGAGAAAATTTCCAGCCGACAGCCACTTGACTGCCGTTGCAGCCTCCGCACTCAAGAGCCGGAGTAACCGCACTGTAATAGAAAACTCGTGTGCGGCTCAAGACTCGAACCCGGGCTATTACGCACTCAAGGCTCTTATCCATCATTGCCATGACCCCTCAACCAAGGTTGGGGTCATTTACCCCCAAATGCAACAGGTGGGGATCGAACCCGGGTCTCCAAGGAAACCCAAAGTTCTTTCCACCACTCCACTACAAGTGGGGGATTTTTAGTTTATGCATTTAATAGTTTCATTTTACCATAAAAATTAGTTTAGGATTGTGCCTCCACAAACAAGATTAATCTTCTTTATCTCGCCTGAGCTGTAGTGGAAATCTTACTGCAAAACACTAAACAACCCATTAAGCTCGTTAAGAGGAGAGGAATAGTGGGATTCTCCTCTTAACCACTCTCCGGCGTGAGAATAAGTATGCGTATTGAGGATTAAGTATGTAATTAAGAGTGAGAGAGCAAGGAAGTTGATGATTCAACCTGTGGAAGAATGTCTCTGTTTATAGCCGGAGTAGTGTAGAAGGAGATGGGCTGATGGGCCTTGGGCTTTGAGGTCGACAACAAGGAATATTCGTTTTGTCTCCTCTACCACGACCGTTGGTGCTTCTGGGCGAGAAGAGAGCTGGCTCATGTTGATTGGATCCACGTGGCCTGACCATTGTCCATGCCGTCTGCTCTATCATCAGCGGCTAAGTGGAGATCATGGTGCAGTTGTCGGCGCACGCTGATTGGTGCCACGTAAGCGTCCTTTCGTACCTTCTTGTCTCTTGTACCATCGCTAATCGTGGAGCACGATTGCGTGCAACCTGTTGGACGCTCATTGCCCAATTGTTCTGCCACTTGTACCATCTGTACTTGTCCCAAGGTGAGTTGCGCTTCTGCTTCCCGCGTGACCCTCAGGGAAGTCCTGAGTAGCCGGTGCGAAGTGAAGGTTTTTCACCCAAGGAGCCAAGTATGAGATCTGGTCTTAGGTTTGCCTTGTCCCCGTGCGCGACTAAGTCAGGTCTGTTTGGTCGGCGCACGGTCGGGAAAGCTACCAGATTGATCAGTGAAGGGTATTGTCTCGCGCGCGACCTAGGTCAGGCCTGTTTAGTCGGCGCGGATTTGGGACCATACCCTTTCAATAGCTGATTATTTTAGTTATATCTGTTAACAATACAAAAATAAAAAAAAAATGTATAAATTATAAAATAATTTGAGTATTAAAATAAACAAGTGGAAGAGGTTAAAACCGTCTTTAAGATCTTCCCGGTATTCATATCAACCATAATGCTTAACTGTTGTCTTGCTCAGCTGTCTACCTTCTCTGTCCAACAAGCAGCCACCATGAACACTAGAATCGGCTTGTTACGGGTCCCACCAACTTCACTTCCTGTGTTCCCAGTTATATTCATCATGGTACTTGCACCAATGTATGACCATGTTATAATCCCCTTTGCAAGAAAGATAACCAAAACTGAAATGGGTATAACTCATTTACAACGAATAGGGGTCGGATTATTTCTATCCATCATGGCTATGGCAGTTGCAGCCTTAGTGGAAATCAAACGGAAACAAGTGGCGCATCGAGCCGGTTGAAAGTTTACAAAACTCATGGCCTTTAAAATGTGGATCTCCCACAAATGGTGCATTGCCAACAAAAGTACTTCTGGCCTACAATCATCTCCATAGGTTGGGGACAGACTTAGGATGTAAACGATTAGAATTTAGTCCAAAATAAGCTCATTTTATAAACGAGTCCAAGCCTAAGCTTCATATCATATGTCGATCTCACCTAGACTCGTGAACCTAAATGTGTCTTTTAGTTCTATATATAGAAAAAAAAATCTTTGATATATAAAACTACGTATTAAATAATGAAAATAGAGGAGCGAGAGAGGGAAAGGAAAGAACGAATAGAAGAGCGGGAGCAACCCTACCTGTATCGGGACCAGAGGATGGAGGCGAAGGAAGAGTAGGAATTGACTCAACCTTACATTTTATCTAAACCCAAATTTTAATATTTTTCTTGAAATTTTCTTTAACAAATTACTTAAACATCATTTTATACCTTTGATCATATAATACACACATTAACATTGATCGTGATTATTCGTGTTTTCTTATAAAAGTTTAGATAGTTGGTATCAACTCATGAAAACTAATGACATCATTGGTAACTATCATTTTGTAGAAGTTATAGTTAAGTAATTTGCACATCAATCCCCAATTCTTTATTTGTTTGTTTGAATTTCAAATTTTCATTAAGCTTGCTTTGTTTAATATAACTAGAATTACGACACGCCGCAATGCGGCGGAGATTCTTTAGTTATAACTAAATCGATTTAAGACGCGCACGTTATGTTGAACCTGTCAAACAGAAAAAATAGACGATGTAAAAACGTTCACCCACACACGCACGTTGCGTCGTGTTAACTCGTAAAATTTAGAATGAAACGTAAAAACGTTAAACTAAAGACGCACGTTCCGATTTGTTAAGTCACAAAATTTAGAACGAAGCATAAAGCGAAAAATTTGCGGAAAACAAAAACTATAAAGGACCAAAGCTGAAAGTAAAAAGTTGTGAGGATAGATTGCAAAAGATAAAAAGTTTTGTGTTAAAAGTAAAAAAACAAATAGTTTTGGGTTAAAAGTAATTCATGAAATACTTTTAGGTGAAAAGTAAAAAAAATCATTTTTTTTAAAAAACCCCAAAAGCCATGGTTTTAACAACCATATACATAACCATTTTTTGTTTGAAAAAACCCCAAAGCCAAGATTACCACACAGGAAGTAAAAAAAAAAAAAATCAAAGTGGTTAAATTGCAAAAGATGAAAACTTTTGAATTAGAAGTGAAAAATCAAATTAATCAAAGGGATTAAATTGTATAAGATAGAAACTTTTGAATTAGAAGTGAAAAATCAAATTAATCAAAAGGGTTAAATTACCAAAGATTAAAACTTTAAACTTAAAATGTCAAAGATTAAAACTTTAGGGTTAAAAAGGAAACAAAGATTAAACTTTAAACTTAAATTGTTAAAGATTAAAACTTTAGGGTTAAAAAGGAAAATTCTAGTTTTTTTTTTTTTTTTGAAAAACTCCCTAAGCACATGTTACAACACATGTATGCATATTCAAGTTGCTTATTTATAGGTTATTAATGTAAAAAGTGCTGATGATGTGGAAATATAAGTATTGGTAAATATTTTTGTACGGTTGGAGTGAAAATAAGTGTTTTTGATGCATTTATAAAAATCTGATACGGCAGCTGCCTAGACGTATATGTAAGTGCGTTTACCTCCTTGCATTGGTGATGGTCTAACGCTATGGGGGTGGTGGATTGGATCATGGATTGTCACGCGGGACCTGATTCTCGTTGTACAACCCCCTTTCTAAACCATGGTAGTTCGTGTGGTTTAATCTATGACAACCATTCTCTCAATTAATTAGGGGATTCTGATTGGTGGGGGATGATAGTGGATGATAGTGCAGGTCATGGTCCACATCATTTAGGGTGACAAATTAAGTTGGTGGATCATGACGCTAATATGGAAGGTGATGACGATCATTTGGGTCATGACCACAACCTAAGCATGATATACCCATGGTAGTGTTAATAAAAAGATTCACAAGTGAAATGCTAATAGAACACTAAATGAAAACTAAAAGTGGAAGAGATAAATGTGTCATAGAAATAAAGCATGATATTGCCATGGTAATGTTAATAAAAAGATTCACAAGTGAAAAGCTAATAGAACGCTAAATGAAAATTAAAAGTGGAAGAGATAAATGTGTCATATAAATAAAGTAACTTTTGCATCATTTTTAGTAAGGTTTATAATAAAGTAACATTACTAATCGAAAAGTATTGGGGAGGAGATATCAATACATCAATATGGTGGCTATATAAATTGTTTTCCCCATAGTCTTCATACACCAATATCGTGAATATATTACCATGTTCAAGCTAGCAAAACCTTTCTACATATATGTTGATGCAACAAATAAGAGATCAAGGATGGTAGCTATGCTGGCTAGGCAAAAGGGTTGAAGGGTTCAACTTTGCCTAACGCAGGTCATGGGGTCCCCCCACGTTTGCAAGACGTGGAAGGAGGTTCACTAGTTTATTGTTGTTGTTTGCTGAAGATCCTTCTCTGAAGTATACTCAGATTCGGATGTGGGAGCAAACGGAATGTGTGTGTTGGATGTGAAAGTGAGTGACTTGCATAAAGCAAATACTCAATGTGAATGACCAGAGTTTAAGGAAACAGGCCTGGCCAAGAATGTCCTAACTTAGTTAATGAAGTGTCGATTATATAGGAGAAGACATCTCCCAAAGAGGCATTTATTTGACTAGTGTCCTAGCTTGCAGCGAGGGGCTTACCCTTTCGGGGGGTTAAAGCCTTTTGACCCCTGGATAATAGCGTGTGCTCTGCAGACCTGCATTGCTTTTGCAGCTGTGGGTTGGTGAAGCAATCCCTGGATGTGACTGGCTACTGTTTCCGTATTGCTTTTCCCCTCTTCACAGCTTTTTAACCCTTGAACCATTTAACCCTTTGAGCATTCACGTATTTAGTCATTTTATTTAATCTTGGGCTACCCCCGTCATCAGCCCCCCAAGTCAGAGGTTTTTGGGGAGTGAGCTTAAAGACTTCTGACTTTTATACGTGTATTTTATTGCCTAAAGGTTTCAAGAGTTCGATGCTTGAGGGCTTGAAGGGTTGTGAGCAGTTAATTTTTGAATTTTAAATAACTGACAATTGATGTGATTGATGTATGGCGGTTCATAGGGTGGCGGTTACTGTTTGCCATTATTACCCCTATTGTAGGTTATTTTATATTTACATATCTCATTTATTTACACATTTTACTTTGAAGAAACATCACTTTGCTCCTTTTTTCTCTCCGGTATCCCCCTTTCTTTCAAAATCAGGTCAGTTCCGATTTGCTTATTTTTTCTTTAGTTGTTCATTGTAATGGGTGCTCGGAAGGATATGGCAAAATCCTTCTCTCGACTGACCCAAGAGGAAGTCGATTTATTTTGTGTGGAATGGGGAATAGGGACAAAGTATAAACCGGTTGCACCGGCTTGCGATAAATCTATCAATGCCTGTCCTTCTGGTATGATTGCCTTGTATTGCCGTCATTTTGAGTTTTCAAATCTTCGTTATCCGTTTTCAAACTTTGTCTTGAATGTATTGGAATATTATCGGGTGTCTTTTTGTCAAGTTCATCCCCTAGGCATGGCTAGGGTTTTGCATTTCGAAATTCTGTGTCGGGCCTGTGGGTATGATCCATCTCTGTTGTCCTTCCGTCGCTTTTCCGGCTTGCTAAGAATGGTGATTGGTTCACTTTTGAAACCAGTCAAGTTGACACTTGTTTAATCTCGTCCATGGTTTCTACACTTGGGGTGTGGAAAGATCGGTTTTTCTGGGTGTCGGAGGAAATTGTCCCTTTCAAACCTGTTTGGAGACACCCGGATGCTGTTCTGAACGAGCCGGAGCCCTCTGATTCCGAGATAAACACTCGTTTTTTAGAAATTCTTAGGGAGTGCCCTTCGAGGCTTCGTCCTTTCCCTGAGCATTTGTTGGTGTTGTTGGGTATAAGTAAACTGTGGGAAAAGGCTAACCGGGATCCGGTGCTTATTAGAGATGGGAAGGGTATGCATTTGTTATTTCTTGCCCTTTTGTTCCTTTTTCTTTATTTGCTTATGTGCTTTTACATTTTTTATTACAGTTATGTCTGCTCTTGATTTCATCAAAAGCGATGATACCTCTGACGTTGTTCTTGATGATGTTGCTGCTACTCCTGACGAGAATGCTGTTGTTAAGGGTTCTGATTACAGGTTTGAGGGTTCTGGTTATGTGAATGTTCCAAACGTTAAAGGCTTTACGAAGGTTACTGCCTCCAAAGGTTCTACTCGTCGTTCCCAACACCATTTAAAAGGTGTTGATCAGCCTTCTGGTTCAGAGCCTATTGATGTTAGTGATGATATTGAGGCTTCAGGGGATCAAGTTGTGGATGTTGGTAAAGGCAAGGAAAAGGAGTTGATTGTTTCAAGCAAGAAGAAGAAATTGGTTAAGAAGGGTACCATTTCTGCTATTCAAGGTTCGTCGGCCAAAAGTGTTGAAAGCTTTGAGGGTTCAGAGGACATTTACGTGCCTAATTGGGGGGTTAAGGTTGGTGACAATTTTAAGGATCCTGCTGTTTGTGCTGAAGCCTTGGCTCATTTTGCTCCTCCCGGTGTTCGAGATGCCATATCTGAGATGGAGGGTGATCATCTTATCTCTAGGATGATGCTCAGTTCCTGCAACCTTTCTGCCTTTTTGGCTGAAGGTGTCACTCGCTTTGCTAAAGGGATGCGGGAATATGAGGAGGCCTCCAAGAAGAAGGAGAAAATGAAAGCTTCAATTGCTGCCATGAAGAAGGAAATCGAGATCTTTTCTGAGAAAGAACTGGCTTGGACCAAGAAAGAGGAGGAGTTAACAAAGAGGCACGAAATTGAGATGGGTGACCTCAAGAAGAGCTTTGAAGCCAGCCTGTTGAAACTGAAAGCTGACCGGGAGACCTTGGCTGCGCAAAAGAAGGCGTTTGATAGGGAGAAGGAGGGTTTGAAGACTTTGGTTGCCCAGGCTACCGGGGATAACCAATGGCTCATTGAGCAGGGCTTTTACCAGGTGGTTACCTATCTCTTGCATTCTAAAGAATTCAACTCCGCTCTTGGTGATGTCTACACTAAAATGCTCAATCTGGGAAAACACCAAGGTCTTATTGCGGGTTATAGGCTTCACGAGTCTGGTCATCCATTGGAGAAGTCTCCCTTGTACCGTCTCGAGGCTTCCGATGTCTTTAAGAGTTCCGTTGAGCAAATGGAGAGGATGTCATACCCGTATGTGAGCCAGGTTGCTTCTTGCTATGGTAAGCCTCTCTCCGTTTTGCAGGGACTGAAGCCAGATGGTTTGAATGAAAAGTTGTGTACTGAGATGCTTAGTTCCCTTTCAAGGAAACGTTCCTACTCGGGAGATAGTGAAGATACTTTTCCTGGGGAATCTGATGCTCCGAAAGATGTCAGCTTGGAGGGTTCAGCTGTTGAGGATCTGGGTCCAAAAACTAAAAAGGCTAAGAAGACTAAGAAGGCCAAAGGTAGTAGCTCTGGGGCTTCTAAGCCTTCTACTGATGCATGAATTCGTAGCTTTCTTAGCACTCTTAAAACGATTTATGTTTTGTAACCTTTAAACAATGTTAGGTTTTCGGGAGCCCTTAAGGTTCCCGTTGGTTGTGTTTAAGGCATGTATGGCCATTTGAACGATAGTTGAATTTGCAAGTTACTAGGACTTGCCTTAACTTATATTTGAAAGTCTTTTAGGGCTTTCTCTGATATGGTATGATGTTTAGCTATTTTCTGTGTGTTATGTTTTTACACTTGTGCCTATTTCGTTAAGGCAGTTTGTTTGGCTTTAACCTTCCAAGCCTTTTGGCTGTCTGCTAGTAAGTTGAAGCCTTTGACGTTTCGGGTTGTTACCCGGGTGGCTTGAAGCCTTGAAAGCTTCTTAGTTTTGTGATCTGACTTGGTTTGTATTTTTATAATTTTTTGTCCAAGTCATATTGTTCTTTTAGATTTTCTTTGTCTTTTTGTAACTTTGTCTTTGTCGAGTTTGTGCCGCCCTTATGTTTTTTATACCTTAAAGGGTTCAGTGCTGCAGTCACTTAGCCTTGGTATTTTTAACAAGAAGATATAACTCCTATCCTTTTTATCATTTCTTTGACTTTATAAGCATGTTTGTTGATTATATTTTAAGGCTTAGGGAACATTTGGTGTAGGCTGTTCAAACCTGTCTATGAGACAATTTTATTTTTCTTAACAAGTCTCATGGAGTTGTATTGATTTAGGAACTCACCCCTTATATAGGTTCATTCAACCCTCGAACCTATTGAGCGATGTGGCCTGGGAGCTCATCCCCTTACATGGCCCTTGCCATGGAGTTTTTTGCTAGGTTCTCAGCCTGATCTTAGGATAGAAAGACAAGTTTGATAAAACAACTTCATTCATTCAAGCAATACTTGCTTTTTACAAAAGGTATTCATAGTGTTGTTCGAAATACATTTTGATACAAACCAAACTTTCCTGTCTACACATGGAACCTTTTCAGGGTTTTGCCATTCCAATGCCTTGGAAGCCTTTTGCCTTCTGAATCTGCTAGCTTGTAGGATCCACCCTTGTGTGCTTCGAGGATGGTATATGGACCCTCCCATTTTGGGCCAAGCTTTCCTTGATTTTCCTTTTTGCTAGCTTCATTGTTTCTGAGGACCAGGTCTCCTGGCTTAAATATTTCATTCTTGACTTTCTTGTTGTAGTAGGCTTCCATTTGTTGCTTGTATTTGGCTTCTTGGATTGCAGCTTGATCTCTTGCTTCCTCTAGGAGTTGTAAATTCAACATGGTCTCTTTTTGGTTTGTTTCGGGATCCATGTTGATGATTCGTTGGGTTACAACTCGTATCTCAGCGGGGATCACAGCCTCGGACCCAAATACCAAGCTATAGGGTGTTTTCTTATGGCTTGTTTTTTCGGTTGTTCTAATTGCCCATAGGACACTAGGCAATTCTTCAAGCCAGTTGCTTTCGTATCTTCCCAATCTTGTCTTGATACCTTCCACTATGCTTCTGTTCGTCCTTTCAACCTGACCGTTTGATTGCGGATAAGCCACTGAGCTAAAAACCTGGTCGATTATGTACTCTTTGCACCAAACGCTGAAAGGCTTCTCAGCAAATTGCCTTCCGTTATCAGTGACAAGTACTCCCGGCAATCCATAACGGCAAATGATGTTCTCCCAAACAAAGTCAATAACCTGTTTTCCCGTGATCTTAGCAAGTGGCTTGACCTCGGGCCACTTAGTGAAATAATCTATTGCCACCAGCAAGAATTTCACTCCTCCTTTGCTTGGGGGAAATGGACCAACAATGTCCATTCCCCATTTATGGAATGGCCATGCCGAGGTTATCGGGACCAAGTCATGCTTGGGACTTTTTGGTATTGGTGCATGAATCTGGCAAGCATCACATTTCATTAACTGTTCGGTTGTATCCCGGTGCATTGAGGGCCAGAAATACCCAAGGTTCATGAGCTTTGCAACCACCGACCTAGCTCCAAAGTGAGCTCCGCATACACCTTCGTGAATTTCTTTGATCAAATACTTACTTTGCTCAGGACCGACACATCTTAGCAAGGGAGCAAGGTAACCCTTTTTGTAAAGGGTTTCTCCTTGTAGTACATATTGCCTTGCCTTGATTTCAACCCTTTTTGCTTCTACTTGATCATTGGGTAATTCACCATTTTTAAATAACTTTTTGATGGGAGTCATCCAGTTTGGATCTTCCTCGGTAACTACATCTTGAACCTCCAATTCGTCAATTGATGGGGCCTTCAATACTTCTACCAGCACCTTCTTGGTAAGGTGGGCGAAAGTGAGAGATGCGAGCTTACTTAGGGCATCAGCCTTTTTGTTTTGAGATCCGGAGATCTGTTTGATGTTGCATGCTTGGAAGGTACTCATCAGCTCCTTGGATTTTTCTCTGTATTTTTTCATGTTGGGCTCTTTAGCTATGTAGCTATCGTTTACTTGACTTGAAACCAACAACGAATCTGTGAACACTTCAAGCTTTTCAACCTTTATTTCTTTAGCCAGCCTTAAGCCAGCTATTAGTGCCTCGTATTCAGCCTCGTTATTGGTGGTCTGAAAATCAAAACGGAGAGCATATGTGAATTCCAACCCTTCTGGGTTGATCAAAATTAGCCCTGCCCCTGACCCTTCAACACTGGAAGCCCCATCGGTAAAAAGCTTCCAGGCTTCAGGGTTGGAGGGTTCAGTTGTGGTAGTGTTTACTTCAGTGATTGTTTGGTTCGGGATTTCCACGATGAAATCAGACAGGACTTGGGCTTTGATAGCTTTTCGTGGAACGTAGGTGATGTTATGTTCTCCTAGTTCCACTGCCCATTTGGCCAGTCTTCCCGAATTCTCTGGTTTTTCAAGCACATTCTTAATAGGTTGGTCGGTGACCACTTGTATAGGATGTGCTTGAAAATACCTTCGAAGCCTTCTAGCTGTTTGAACTAGGGCTAAGGCAAGCTTTTCAAGGGGAGGGTATTTGGTTTCAGCCAATTTTAGAGTTTTACTGAAGAAATAGACGGGTACCTGAGCTTTGTCCCGTTCGATGATGAGGACTGCACTTATGGCCTCTTCAGCAATTGATAAATAGACTGAAATTGGTTCCCCCGTTTCAGGAGCTGCGATGTTTGGTAAGGAAGCAAGATGTTGTTTCATCTGGTTGAAGGCTTCTTCAGCCTCATCGGTCCATTTGAAGTTCTTCTTATCGGAACAATTCTTGAGCGTTTTGTAGAAAGGTAGAGACCTTTCAGCTAGCTTGGAGGTAAAACGTTTCAAGGCTGCAAGCTTCCCGTTTAAACTTTCGACTTCTTTCCTGGTTTTTGGTGGTTTGGTTTCGAGGACAGCTTTCACTTTGTTTGGGTTGGCTTTGATGCTTTGTTTCCCAACAATGTGACCCAAGAACTTTCCTTCTTCAAATCCAAATGAGCATTTTTCCGGGTTAAGCGTCATGTTAACCTTTCTGAGATTCTTGAAAGTTTCTTGAATGTCGTCGAGCATTTGATATTCCGTCTTGCTTTTGATTACCAAGTCATCGACATATGCCTCCATGTTTTTGCCGATTTGACTTTCAAAGGCTTTGTCAACGAGTCGTTGGTAGGTTGCACCAGCATTTTTGAGGCCAAAAGGCATCTTTTGATAACAAAAGATCCCTTTGTCCGTGTGAAAGGCTGTTTTTTCCTCGTCCTCTTCCTTCATGAGGATTTGGTGGTAACCTTTGTATGCATCAAGAAAGCATTTGAACGAGTAACCGGTGAGGGAGTCAACCTTGAGATCAATTTCCGGTAGTGGATAGCAATCCTTAGGACAAGCCTTGTTAAGATCTTTGAAATCTATGCACATCCTCCAAGAGTTGTCGGGTTTCTTGACCATAACCGGGTTTGCAACCCATGATTGGTACTTAACTTCTTGGAGAGTGCCGGCAGATACAAGCTTTTCAACCTCTTGACAGGCTGCCAGGCTTCTCTCGGGTGCCAGGCTTCTTTTCTTTTGGACCACAGGCTTGACATTCGGTGGTATTCTTAACTCATGCTCAGCAATGTTCCGAGGGATCCCTGTCATATCTTCTGGACACCAAGCGAAGACATCGCTGTAATGTGTTAGCAGCTTTTCGAGATATGAAAGGGTCTCTTGAGAAAGGCTTGGGTTGACCCTTATTCTTTGTTCAAGGTACTTAGGGTTTATGACCAACCTTTGCCTGTCTTCTTCACCGTTTGAGCTTTCACCCTCAACCATGTAAGCTTCTTGAGAGGGTTGAAGGGTTGCTATGCCCCTCTCGGTAGGAAATTTGACTGTGCCATGGCCAACAGACACGGCCATGTAGAATGCACACTGCCCTGGCCTCCCAATGATCACATCATAGCTTGAGGGGATGTTGATAACCACAAAGGTGAGTGGTTGGGTTCTTTCTTTCAAACCTTCACTGAAACGAACATTAAGTGTCAGCTGCCCTAAAGGCTTGAGGGGTATATCAGCGATACCTTTTATAGAGGTTCCAGAGGGTTGAAGCCTTGAACGTTCTTCATTACTCAAGCGGTTGAAGAATTTCTCGAACATGATTTCAGTGGCCGCCCCAGTGTCTATGTATGCCTTACATGTTTGCAATGATCCCACGGTAGCTTCTACCACAAGAGGGCTAGAGAGAGGGTCTTTCTCCGTTGGGGGGAAACAGACACACTGAAGCTCCCAAGCTTCCAACCGCTGTCTTTTATGAGGAACCCTTCCATCAGAATCCACCATATTGACTTCCTTGCCTTTTCCTTCAGCCATTTTGTCACGGACTCCCTTTACCAAATGAGCGAGTTCTCCGGACTTAACAGCTTCTTCAATTCTTTTCTTGAGTTGGAAGCAATCATTGGTGTGGTGACCTTTTTCTTCATGAAACTCGCAATATTGTGTAGAGTTCTCATTTTTTATGCTTTTGGGGAGAGGTCTAGGAGGTCGAAAGTTTTGCTTGACTTCTTCCGTTGCGAGGATCTCTTGAGGAGTTTTTGTGAGAGGTGTGAAGCTCATGCCTTTTTCTCTGGTTGGTGGGTTCCGACCTTCAGGCTTTCGATGGTCTGAACCCTTTTGACGTCCGTCATAGGAGTTAAAATTTCCTCTTTTTCTGGCTGGGCAGTTGTCACGCCAACTGGACCCTCTTTTCCTTTGCTCTTTAATGTCTACCGCCTCTTCTCCCCGGACGTGGGCTTTTGCTCTCTCGAGAGCCTCTTCCAAGGTTTTGGGCAGAGATTTGTTGAAATCTCTTGTGAGATATTTTGAGGTGATAGCGTTCATGAAACCGGCTACCCTCATTTTCTCATCCGCCCCTACATAAGTTAGACCTTCCTTCTTGTACCGTTCAATGAACGCTCGGAGACTTTCGTCATCACGTTGTTTTATCTGGAAGATTACTGTTGCGTCTTTGACATATCGTCTTTGTTGGGAGAAATTGGCCAGAAAACCCTTGCTGAGGTCGTCGAAGCTTCGAACGCTTTTAGCAGGTAAGTCGTTGAACCAGATTCTGGCTGATCCGACAAGGGTTTGCATGAACATTAGACAACATTCAGCGTTTGACCATTTCTCTATCCTTGCTGCACCGGTAAAGATCTGAAGATGGTCCTCAGGGTCTTCAGTCCCATCGTATGTTTTGATGTGAGGAGGCATCTTGATCTTTGCTTGAAAATCATAATCGGCTATTTGTTGTGAAATGCATGAAAGGTTGCTTGGCTTATACGGTTTGGCCAAGTCTTCTTCAACCCCTGCACCCACATTATTGCCGTTGCCGTTGTTTCCCTGAGTGACTAGCACCTGATTAATAAAGTGTTGCCAAGGGAAGTTGGCCATCATCTGGGTCATCATTGTGGGCATGAGGTTGAAGCCTTGAAGGCTTCCAGGTGCAACCGAGCAGCTTACTCCAAAGGGAGTACTCATAACAGCACTTCGTGCCAAGGGGAGCACGGACAGAGCTTGCTCCCACGTGGTTGTTGTAGATGCTGGAAAGCTTGTTACTGGGGATTGTAGGAGTTGGTCAAGAGTCAGCTTATGTCCCAAAGGAGCACCACTAGTAATCGGTTGGGACGAGAAGAAAGGATGCACTGTGGGATTCGTCATTGTGGACAGATACGGGTGAGGGTTAGGAGGATTGCTGGGACCAGCCTCATTTCTAGTGGTGAAAGGAAGGGGAGGTGGTCCGGGAGACAACGTCAGTTCTGGTTCGTCATAATCTAGGCGGATTCTCACCCCTTTTTCTCTTTCTCTACTCACATGCTGGTTGAGGAGAGACCTCAGTTCCAGGAAATTGTTGGCCACTCCCTCGGGGGTAAGTTCAACACGAACCGGGGTGTCAGAGATACCGACATTGGGAGAAGGAACTCCGGATCTGGATGGAGTTGGTGTGTTGAAGGTGAGGAACTCGGGTGTGCTCCCCGGAGTTGAGAAAGAAGTTGGTATAGCCACATGAGCTTGGCTACTACCCGGGGTTGAGGTGTTTGGAACCTGATTAACTTCACCCGGGGATCCACTTTCAGACATGATGATTTTAAGTGAGGAGAGCTACACTACTAGGTCTTTTTGAGGAGAAATAGCGGCGTAGCCCCACGGTGGGCGCCAACTTGTTGATGCAACAAATAAGAGACCAAGGATGGTAGCTATGCTGGCTAGGAAAAAGGGTTGAAGGGTTCAACTTTGCCTAACGCAGGTCGTGGGGTCCCCCCACGTTTGCAAGACGTGGAAGGAGGTTCACTAGTTTATTGTTGTTGTTTGCTGAAGATCCTTCTCTGAAGTATACTCAGATTCGGATGTGGGAGCAAACGGAATGTGTGTGTTGGATGTGAAAGTGAGTGACTTGCATAAAGCAAATACTCAATGTGAATGACCAGAGTTTAAGGAAACAGGCCTGGCCAAGAATGTCCTAACTTAGTTAATGAAGTGTCGATTATATAGGAGAAGACATCTCCCAAAGAGGCATTCATTTGACTAGTGTCCTTGCTTGCAGCGAGGGGCTTACCCTTTCGGGGGTTAAAGCCTTTTGACCCCTGGATAATAGCGTGTGCTCTGCAGACTTGCATTGCTTTTGCGGCTGTGGGTTGGTGAAGCAATCCCTGGATGTGACTGGCTACTGTTTCCGTATTGCTTTTCCCCTCTTCACAGCTTTTTAACCCTTGAACCATTTAACCCTTTGAGCATTTACGTATTTAGTCATTTTATTTAATCTTGGGCTACCCCCGTCATCAATATATATTTTAGCTTAATAGTCTTAGCTACGGGCATGTGCTCCTAGAGAGTAGAGGTAGTGATTTAGGAAAAGCATTTAAATTGTAGTTACATGTTTAGTTAATAGTCAATATGGTTTTGATGAATACATACAATAATAACATATTAATATGGTTTCATCAGTGTTTTACAAGTGTAATAGCACACACTACAACTCTCATCACCCTCACACGTGTTTCCGCGAGATCTTTCACCACTTGTTCCTTTTTCTTTTCTTCCCCACATTTTCCCTTCTTCCTTCCTTTGATGCACCCTAAAATTATTTGCTAAGATTATTTGCTAGGGTGCGTATAAGGTGTTCAATCATATTTTTAAGGGGTACGGTCAGGCTTTTTGGCTAAAATATATACTATTTTTTTTCAAGGGGTGCGGCCACCAACCTTAGCCAAAGGGGTCCGCCAACGTTCCTCCCCCTTTTCTACCAAACGTAGGGCTGGCATATCGTGTCAACCCAACCTGTTAAGACTCAAACACGATAAGACACAAACCTAAAACAGGTAAACATGAACACGACACGAAATCTTATCGTGTCAGATTTTCCAAACACAAACACGAACCTGATAATAAACAGGTAACACGAAACGACCTTTTAAGACACGAAAAAATTACCAATGTATCATATAACCTGTTAAGACACGAACACGACATGTTACTACATATCTAATATTTAGCCATTAACAGGTCTTAACATATATTGTATAATGGTCTTAAGTCTTAACAGGTCATATCGTGTCTGACAAGACCTGTTAAGACACGAACATGATCTGTCAAGACACAAACATGAAATAGGTAAACATGAACACGATACGAAATTAAACAGGTCTTATCGTGTGGACCTGTTATAGACACGAAACCTGTTAAGGTTAAACACGAAACCTATTAACTTCGTGTAGGTTCGTTTCGTGTTTTCGTGTTCGTGTCAGAATTCCCGGCCCTAACCAAACGTTAAAATATTTATTAGTATCGTAAACTATATTGAATATCAAAATATCACCGTTCCAAACCGATATTGTATTGAGTACGGGTACCGTACCGTACTGTACCGATTAATTTATAACCTTATCAATACAAGAAAAAAAAAAAAAGATTGTAATATATTCATATGTGAAGAACAATAACAATAATTAATTATTTCAAATTCAAACCAAAACCAACCAATTAACAAACCCTAGAAGAAGAACAACTTAACTCATCTTCTAGTCTCTTAACAGGAGCTTTAATCGCATACGGAGATGAAGACTTCACAGGAGTTGGATTTACCTGCATGAACAAATAATTACCAGCAAACAAATCACCAAAATGTGACTGACTTTCTTTAAGCCTCTTCAAAACCTTAGCCATTGAAACCATAACTAATCTTGCTCTCCTCCTCATGAACTTGTTCAAGCTCGGGATCTTCATCTTCAAGCGCGGCCTCATGCGCACTCGGTTCAGCCTCGAAGACCTTCGAATTCTCGCCTTAACGTGGTTGATCGCCTGCTTAAGTTCTTCCTCGTAGGCGTATTGTTCGCCGCCTTCGTTACGCAGCCGCTGGTAGGAGAATCCGGTGGCTGGTGCCATTGTGTTGTGATCGGAAAAGGGGAATGTGTGTGTGGTTAATGAATGTAGGAGTTAGGTACTTAGGTGTTTATATGAAGGTGGACGCTGGAAAATGTTGTTGCATTAAATGATATAATGAGGTGGTAGATAGTGAGGAGATGCCATTCAAAAAAAATAATAATTTAGTTGTTGTTTCGGACTGTTGATTGGAAGTGTATTTTTTTTTTTTTTTGTATAACTGAATATAATTTTATTTTATTTTAGTGCATGATTTATACAAGATAAAGATTGGTGCAATAATGATATTTCTTTTTCTCAAAATACAAGATATTTTTTTTTTTTTGAACGGCTAATTCTTACTCCCCTAATATTCATTCCTTTTTTGCCTCTTATGAGGCTCGAACCCAAACCCCTACAACCACAATACCAAACCCTTACCACCACACCACTAAGGGGTGGGGCTCAAAATACAAGATATATTTGTGTTATACAATACTATATATGTTACATCCTATACGGCTAGGGTAGTAGGGTGTAAAGGAACCTAAATTTAGTGAACCGTCATGAAATTTAGTAAACCGTCTAAATTTGTTATTGTTTAGTTAACTAAATGAATATTAACAAATTTCTTGCTTGTTCATGTACATTTGATAAATAGTTTAAATATGTGATATATAGGTGAATCACAGAGACTATTCGGACATTTTTCTCTATATGTTATTATAAAATAGGAGTTAAGTTCACGTACAAAATGTCTTATCGTACAAAACGTACGAAATACATGAAAAAGCCAAAAAAAAAAAAAACACTGTGGCATTTTTGTAATTATTTACTCGTAGAGTAATTATCAAAATTACTCTACAAATGATCCTATAGTCTGTAGAGTAATTTTGATCTTGTAGAGTAATTTTGTAAAATGTTTTTGTAGGGTAATTTTGATCTTGTAGAGTAATTTTGTATAGTATCATAATTACTCTACAAATGATCTTGTAAGGTAATTTTGTAGAGTATCATAATTGCTCTATAAATGATTTTGTAGAGTAATTTTGAATTGTATGTTGTTTGATAAACTTGCAGAGTAATTTTGATACACTTGTAAAGTAATTTTGATACAGAGTAATTTTGATACATTTGTAGAGTAATTTTGATAATTACCATACAAGATCAAAATTACCCTAAAAGATCAAAATTGCTATACACAAAACATTTTACAAAATTACTCTACAAGATCAAAAGTACTCCATAGGATCATTTGTAGAGTAATTTTGATAAGGAATATTGGATGTTAATAATCCCTACTATTTGCCGTTGGCCGTCAACAGTCCCAATTTCAAAAATAACCACTGACAGTCCTAGCTATTGACATATTGGCCATCAATGGACTCTGACTAACAGAACCCTAACACCGTTAGTCTTCGGTCGCCGGAAAAGCTGTTTTGTCCAGAAAAAGGTTTCTAAAGGTCCGATCTAAGGTTATAAAGAGGTTTTGGGACGAAAATGTTGAGTTTTCCGACCAAAAGGCGAAAAAGAAGTTTTCCGGCGACTTTAATAATTGAGGCTTTTACCAGGAAAAAGTTTCCCAAAGGTCCATAATAAGGTTACAAAGAGGGTCGGGATGAAAATGTTGAGTTTTCCTCAAAAAATGAGTTTTCCTGCCAAAAACCGTTTTTCCGGCGACCAGAGAGTAACGGCGTTAGGGTTCTGTTAGTCAGAGTCCATTGGAGGCCAATATGTTAAAAGTTAGGACTGCCAGTGATTATTTTTAAATTTGGGACTGTTGGCGGCCAACGACGAATAGTTGAGATTATTAAAATCCAATATATTACGAAAATGTCACCCGCGTTTTTCAGCAAAATCTCCAGTTCGTACGTTTTGTACGTTAAAGTTATTTGTATTTGATATTTTGTCTATAAAATATATATTCGTCATCCAGCCAGGGGACTATCCGAGCAAATCACATGGAACATACGTGTAATTTTAGAAAGTTGTGGATTAAAGGTAAAATATGGGCAAACCATAGGGTTAGGGACTATCCGGACATTTTTCTCTATATGTTATTATCAAATAATTTAGTTTTTTTTTAACTTAATATAGTTTTAATTTAATTAGCACATGATTTATACACAAGCCCAATCGTGTTTGTTCAGTTCTTTTTGTAACTGTGAAAAAAATTACCGGATAATTTATAGGACTCACTTGACCACTTACATTTGTTAAAATGAAGATCCGTTGTTAAAGATTGTTTGGTTAATTTAATTCCCAATATGTGACAACATACTGGAGATCATTGTCACGTGTGGCTCTAAGGTGTAATATGAAAAAGAAGTAAGCTAGAAAGTATCGAATTTTAATGGCTCTAAGGTGTAATATGAAAAAGAAGTAAGCTAGAAAGTATAGAATTTTAAATAAGGTCACGCTCACTTTGAAAAGCACACACAATAAATATAGGAGCGAACATGAAGTTGACAAATAACTGAATAAGCCAGTAATAGCTGGTAATTGCAAATATAATAAATAAATAAAAACAAAATAAAACCATAAAAGGAAAACAACAAATTATTGGTGGCTGTAAATGTTTAACAAGTTTTGATGAAAATTCGGGGAGAGGTTCGTTTATTAATCATAAAAAACAAACATAAACAAGATTTTGTGCTTAGTTAAATGAATGGTGGCAAGCAAGTTTCCCATTCGTTTACTATAGTCGTGAATGTTCGATACAGTAGTTATGTACAAATATTGTATATGTAAATGTTGTTTAATGTTATACTTTTACATGAAAGTGTGCAGTTATGTACAAATATTGTATATATAAGGGTTATTGGATCTGATCACCCACAACTATTCGCTTTTTCTCAATTTTGACTTTGGCTCCCACCACTCCAACTTAACACTTGGGTTGTTGTGTCACCCCGTCGTTAACTAGGCACTAACTAGGTTAGTTTTTTTATGCTGATGTGGTCATTTTTGCTTAGGTGGCATGGTGACGTGTAAAAACAATTTTTCTTTATAAAACCCAAGCCCCATCCCCTTTCCCCCTCTGTCTAACGATATCACCATCATCGCCTCCATTGTAACAACCCACTTTTCGAAAGTCAAAGTCAAAGTCAAGATTGAAGTCAAAGGGAGAAAAGATTGCTAATTGCGATCTGTCACTCCTTGCTCAACTACTGTTTTGACTTCTTTGACTTGTAATCGAATCTATTATTTAATCGCTTTAGTTGTATTATGTGGAGTATCTATTAATAATCGAGGTTTAATCGCATATTAATCGACTTAACGCTAATCGCTATCGCATCGCAACTCGAATTATGTGTTCTGGATATTGTTTTACGTGTGTGTGCTATTTATGTGTTACATGTGCATGTTATGTTTATGTTAAGGTGTTAATCGCAATCGCAATTCTATCGCATCGCAATCAAATCGCAAACACTAAACGCAAGTTAATTATAGTGATTGTATGGTTAGATATAGTAGTTAGGTTATTTGTGTAACTAATGGGTAATACTATCGCATCGCTCGCTCGAATCGCATCGCAACGCTCAGCACGCGAAACGAAACGACAAAACTCAACGCGCCGGACACCAAGATCGAGTGGCCATCCGATCGGACTGCCACCCGATCGGACTGCCATCCGATCGGTGACCTACTCGACACTTTGACACTTTCCTTTTTGGGAAACCCTATAAATACCTTCTTGTCACATCATTTGTGATGTGACAGCTCCCCACTCAAACCAGCCGCACTCAAGCTCTCATTTCTCTCGATTTCTCTCGATTCTTGTAAGTTTCCAACCTAAATCTTGTACTTCTATGATCTACACGCACTTCTTCATCATTTTCATCTTTGAATCTTAACTTTTAACCGTGAAATCACCGGATTTGAGGTGTTCTAGGGTGATGTCATCATGGAGTTCTTATGAACTTCAAGGTTTGGCTTCATACCACCAAGAACAACTTAGATCTAAAGAATTTCCACATGAATAATCAACATTTTCGCATACATCTACACAAATTCATGGTTAAAAGGATTGAAAGCAGGTTTTCCAACTTTCTTTCAACTCTTTTACACTCAATGCACTCAAAACCGATAGAAACAGAACTCGTTCTGATCTTCTACTCTTTCTTAGTGATGGGTTAGTTCCAGATCTGAATTCTATCCAAGAGATAACTGATTTCGGGTTTGAACATGAACAACCGTCTCGAACCATGAACCGGTCGGACTAGGGTGGTTCCTGTTCGATCGGATCATTTGGGTCAAGATGGGGTCTCTGTTGTTTAAGCACGTTATCCTAACGTCTCGGTCAGAACTGCAAAACTTTCAAAACAATCAAGTGTCAAAGACGATCAGGCCGTTTGGGACGGATTGACGTCCGATCGGATTGCCATCCGATCGGACAGTCATCCGATCGGCTTGCACTTGGTTCCACACTTAAACAATTTTCCCAAAGTCTCAAGGTTCTGAACGTCGAACGGATTGCCGTCCGATCGGTTTGCCATCCGATCGTGTGACGTTTGGGACTTTGGTACTTGATCAATTTTCAAAGATCATCAGTAACTAACGGATTGCCACCAGATCGGATTGCAATCCGATCGAGTGACAATCCTGCTGTGAACTTGTTCTCACTAAGTACCCTACCAATCGGATCGCTATCCGATCGGACTGCCGTCTGATCGATCGACCTGAAGGGTAGAGATACTTCTCTGTTTTCAAAATGCTACAACGAAAACTTCAAAGCTATCATACACAAACACATCCTTACCAAACAAGATGTCAATCCAATCGAATGGCCATCCGATCGGATGACCACCCGAACGGATTGACATCCGATCGACTGGCCATCCGATCGGATTACCATCCGATACTTGGTACTCTTGCACCGTTTTACGCGCCTCTCATCGTTTATGCTATCGTTAACTGTTCAGTCTAATCTCTCAAGCGCTCCCTTCAATCCAAGGCAGTGTTTATTAAGTTAAACGCTATCTGTGAGTATACTCGATCCCTTTTTGCTTTACGCACTTTTGGGTGTTACATACGTTACCTATTCTAAATCACATCGAACACACAACGCAAACACTATTTATACGCTGACCATTAATGCATGTTATACGTGACTCGATGAATGCCTGTTTGTTATGTTTACACATTGATTGCTGTCTACATGCCTTAGCAACGATAGTACTATAGTTTGGACTCAGCACCTGTTCACTCAGGGGTTGTTAAGGACAATACTTCACGTGTTCGCAGTGGTGAACATGTGATGCGCACTCGCTACTCGCAGTCAACTCGCAGCCATTGGTATTGATAGGATCTTTGTCGATAACTTACATGCTTCACATTATACGTTGTACATGCTGGTTATGCGTAAACGATTTCGAACTCTGTTATAATATTAAACTTGTATGCTCACCTTTACACTATGTGTATTGACCTCTATTTTAACGTATGTGACAGGTGTTTAGGATGCTACCTGCTAGGATGCTTGCTATGTGGAATCGAGTTAGGAAGAGTCTAGAAACAAACGAACAATTTATTTATATGAAATCTGAGTTGTCGGAACAGAACAATTTGTCTTTGATTTGTCTGTAATAACTATGCTACTTGTTATGTCATGGTATGGGACATGATTTTTAAATAATTGGTAATCGTAGTTGTTATGGAAACTCCTGGACAATCTGTTTCGCTCAGTGCCGCGCCCCGATGATTCCGCCATCGGTTGGGTTGTGACATCCATCAACCACCACCCTTATCACCTGCCACCACCGCCATAAATACCCACACGGATTCACCAACCCATTAACCAATTCATTTATTATCATCAAGTAACAACGACAAGAAGCTTTAATCATAACTTCCCATAAACCCTCAAATCCCCAAACCCTAATCAATCCACACCTTCAAATCAAATCATCCAGAATCCGACTGGTCAACCACAGTAGCGGCGGTGGCAGTCAATCGGCAAGTGGCAGTTAATCCACACCTTCAAATCAAATCATCCAGACAAGATATTTGAAGAAGTGTTGGTGATGTACTGATGTACCCGAATGAAATCATCGGCTAGTGGCAGTTAATCGGCGATACTGTTCCCGGTAAGACGTCGGAGTAGGTGTGAGCTCACTATGAGGTGCTTGTTCATGATTTGTTTCGGATTGATTTCGGCCAGGAAGACTTGAAGGTATGATTTGTGCGACACTAGTCATTCCTAATTTTGGAAAGATCCAAGGGTTGTTAACGTTATACTCAAATCATTCGTAAAATAAATAAAAAAAATCACCAGTTAATCATTTGGCCATGTGCTTTGTTGTTACAGCAAGTTTATGATTTCACCGTTTGCAAACCAATTATCATTTGATGCATCATTTGATAGGTTTTCTTATAAGAATTATTTCTTCTAGGATGGCTGCTATAGGCTACATAGTGTGTCTTCCTAACCAAGTATTTGAAGACAAAAGACCTGAAGATATGGTGAAGGATGGTGAAGGAAGGTGAAAGGTGGGTTGAGGGTGTTTTAATTTATTTTGCTCATATCCACGTCATCTTGCCATCTCATAAAAAAAGCCACGTCATCAAATATTGGCCACATCAGCATAAAAAAACTAACGTAGTTAGTGTTTAGTTAACGACGGGGTGTCATGACACACTATGTGTGAAGGGGTAAGGTCCCAAAAACCTTGCACAAGTGCTTGAGACCATACCACAAATAAGCTCTTTTTAAAATGAACCTTGCACGGCCACGCACTGGTTCTAAAAGAGAACTTAAAAAGAAAACAGTTTTAAACATCCGCGCGCCAAAAGGAAACTAACAAATCCTTGCGCCAGCTCTCATACAACAGATAGGATAAAATCCTAACAAAACCTCCACATGAATATCATCCAGACTTGGATAAAAGTAACTTCTCTGCTACCTCAGAATTAGCATGAAGAAGAGTCACATAGGATTACAGCTGTATCCTTCTAGAAGTCTTCATCGTGCACAACCATTCGGTTATAACCAAATGGCCACGTGGCATCATCCCAGGCTTCCTCAAAGTCACGATGATGGCACTAAATTAAAGGGAGATCCACACTTTCCACGTGGCATCACCCCAGCCGTTGATCACGATCACGATCCGTGTGTACACACTCGTTAGTGATTAATGGAGGATGAAATAACCGCTTACGGAAAAAGCACTTTCCGTCAAGTTTTCCATCAACAAACTTTCCCGCCCAAACTTCGGCTATATAAAGGATAATTCAGGTATAATTCTCCAAGTTACCACACACTTCACTTTACATTACTTCTTCTTCTTCATCAAACCTTGTACTTATTCTCACGTCGGAGGGTGGTCACGAAGATAACCCCCATTCTCCCCGTGGCGAGTCTAACGACTGTTTGTTTTGCAGTTGTTGTTCGAGGAAGAAGACCATTCACCCCTGAATCGAACGAGATGATCTAACCCTTTTATGCAGATTCAAACCCTCTGGTTCAGTTGATTCCGGTCAATTAAACCAGTGTTTCTTCAATGTGTGAAATTGGGAATGGTGGGAGCCAAAGTCAAAGTTGAGAGTGCCATCGGCCAAAAGCGAATAGTTGAGGGTGATCAAATCCAATAACCCTATATATAAATGTTGTTTAACGATATACTTATACATGAACTAACATATTAAAAAAATACACATCATGGCCATTTTAACTATCATTAGTGGAATTCTCCCGCGCGTTATAGCTGGAATTAGGCTGGTATCGGTTTCATTTAATATGATACCGGCACTTGTCAGTGGCGGATCTAGAAGCAAAATTCAGGGGTATCCTAAAAAAAACTTGGACCTCAAGGATATCCGATACACAAAATGAAGAAAAAAATATTCACACTAGCAGGAGAAATAACTAAATAAAATAGTAAAATTTATATTAAATGAAATGATAAATAAATTAAATAACAGATATGTTAGGGGTTAATTTTTATAACTATAGATCACATATCCTTAGATTTTCCTGGATCACTGATCCTTAATAGATGGTGCAGGAAGTCTGAGGATCACGGATCCTTATTTATTGTACATAATAAGTAACAACTATATCCTTGTTTTGAACCTATATTTGCAGGAGTATAATGACTAGAACTCAGTCAATGCTGGAATATCGGAGAATATGCTTCCTAACTCGCACGAGCTGAAGGCATGTAGCCGTTGAGAGGTGAACGAGGGGAGCTTCCTTCATTTTCGCTTAGTTAGTTTGTTAGCTAAATTAGAACATATATGAGGGATATTGAGCTTGATGAGATAAGACACTTGCACATTTTTGCTACTCGAAAAACCGCTCTCAAGCATTGACACTAGTACTCGATTGTTACAAGCTCAATATTATCCGAAGTTGTAATCTTTGTTATTCAATATAGTTGATAGTGATAGTTTTCACTATCCAAGGTTTTTATGCCGGTTGTTAGGGTTAGTTTTTATAACTATGGAACACGTATCCTTAGATCAGCCTGGATCATTGATCCTCAGCGAATGGTGCAGGAAAACTAAGGATCCCATATCCTTATTTTTATCCTAATTAGCTAACAATTGTTTACTATTTTATTAGCTTAAATTCGCAGGTACATTACAAGGTGGACCAATTCTAAGCTAGAATATCGGAGAATATGCTCTTATTCAAGCACGTACGAGGAAGCTTGTAGCCGTTAGTGGTGAACATGGGGAGCTTGCATGATAATCGGATAGTTAGTTAGCTAGGTTATTCCTATTATATGAATGGGATATTGAGCTTGATTAGAACACTTACACACTTTGGCATACTGAACACTCTCGAAATGGCCCTAACTCACACTAGAATTCTCTAGTAACAAGCTCAATATCATCTAAAGTTGTAATCATTTTTGTGTAATATAGTTGGTGATCGGCAGTTTCCATCACCCGAGGTTTTTTGTGCCGGAGATCAATCATTGATCAAGGGCTTTCCCTCGTATAAATCCCAGTGTTCATCATTGTTTACATTTCATATTGTTCACTCAATTGTCCAACACATCAAGCACTCTACCTCACAATCAAAGTTTGGTTACATTATCCTTAATCAGATTTTTGACCAAAACAGTTTGGCGCTGACCATGGGGCAATTGGTGCTTCAATTCTAAAGATTTCGTTCATTTCATTTATTTTTGTTCATTACCATCAATCACATGGCTTCTCAGGGAAAATTTACTTCAAGTACCATGACGGCGGTTACCTCATCTCAAACCAGTGCACTGTTGCCTCCTCTTCCCCCTGCATTCCAGAAGAGTGCCGAGAATGCTCAAAAGAAGACAACCCTCGTTTTCACAAAATCTCCTACTGTTTCTTCCTCTACACATACTAATAGTGATCTCTATACTTTGATTTTGTAGATGAAAGGATACATTGTAACGCCCCATAAATCGGTTAATATTAAAATAAATGAAAGCGAACAAAAATTAACTTAGTTGATGGGTTATGATAAGATATAAGTTAAATGTTGGAAAAATGCTTGAATTAGATACTTATTAAACTTGGAAGGGGGTAATGTGTAAAGTTTTATTAGTTTGGGATTTATAATGTAGAAACCCAAAAACACACACTATGTGCGTGATCTGGGATCGACCAGGGACTGGAGAAACAAGGGTTCACCCTTGTTCTTGCAAAAACTCATCAATTAGCAAGAGAATTCAATGTTAATCAGTTGCATGTCTTAAATTCTTGATCTGCTAAGCATACCTAGTGAAGTGGTAAGTCGATTTTCTTAACTTGGTGAATTGTAGAAAAAGGGTTTCAACCCAATCATGAATTTGTGGTGTGATTTGTCTAAATTGAATGTTAGGGTTACTCCCTAGAGTAGAAATCATGCTTGATTGTAGTTTAATTGAAAGAAAATTATAAACCCACTTGATGAGAAATTAGCATGAAAACATAATCAAGTAGAAGTAAATATGTGTAATTGAGATACATGATCTTGATTATAATACTCGAATGCTAGATAAATTGATGTAGAATAAAAGAATTATATGAACTAGATTGATTATTGATGATGTGTATGATAAACTAGTAAAGGTCATGCTTGAATACTTGTACTTTATGCTTTATTAAAGTGACGCACACTAAGTGTTTGATGAAATGCTTAAGAGAATAAATGTGTAAATTCTGAAAATTGGTGATAATGTTGTCACTTGTAAATGATGGAATGAAAGTGTTGGACTAAATGAATGAATGCATTTAATGTAGGCGTGAAGGAAGAAGGTTCCAACACTAGGAAGTCGGAAAGCTCACAAGACCGAGGTACGTTAGTGTACATCTTATCTCTATTATGTTGTCATATGTATAACAATCTTTATTGTATTATGTTGTTATGTTGGAATCATGAAAGTCAAACTATATAATATTGTTGAAAGCAAAGTTTAGAGCCGTCATAAACGGATGGAGAGAAAGGAATATGACATGATGGAAATGCTTCATATCCGGTTCCTTCTAGTCGAATCGGGTATGGAAAGTTAATTATGTTTGAATGAAAGTTTACTCGACCCGTCTTATCGGGTTGGAGTGTAATCGAATGTAAAAAATAAATTCGTTCGTTATGAATGAATCGAATGAAAATTTTGATAACCGTACTAGTACCCGTTGTTAGTGGGTATGTTAAGAAAGCAATGCTAGTCTCTATATTGAGACGAGCATGTAACGAACCGTCTAACGGTTGGTAATGTAATTGAAAGATGCAAGGCCGCTATAATGATTATTCGGGTTATTAGTCAATTATGTTAGAGATGAAATGCTAACTTCTTTTGTTTATGTTGAACGTAGGTAAATCCTCAGTTTAGGCGACTTGGCAAGTTGGAGCGAGCATACGTACACTTTATGACCATCAAGCGCTTCCGCTAGTTCGTATTGATGTTTTGGGTTAAATGTCCGTTTTGTACAACTTGTTAGTAGTCATACTTTTTAAACACTTGATGTTATGGTTGTTAGTCGTGTCTAGTCGAACGGGTTGTAGACTTAGTTGTTTTTGATGATGGTTAAACAGGGTTATCCTCGTCTTATGGACGGGTCATGCCCAAATTTTGTTAAAATCATGCATTAATGATATTAGTATATTTTACCTCTCAATTGAGAAAAGTTTAGACATTTTAAAAGATTATGTTTCTAGCGTCTTTTGGATGTCGTTTCTACTAAACGCAAGTGAGGGCCTTACAAGTTGGTATCAGAGCCAAGGTTTGAGGGATTCGAGCATAAGATGTGATGCTTGAACTCAAACCGATGGCTCGTTCAAAAGTGTGCTCGCTCCAAGATCGCCAATGAGGTAACAATTTAAGTTTTTGATAAATACAAGTATGAGTAATGTGTTTGTGGTATAAAGTTAAGTTAAGTATGTAAAGGAATAATTTTGGAAGGCGAAACGATGAATTCCAGGGATCGTACGGCTGGAAACGGACCCGAAAAAGAGTAAAACACTTAAAATTAGAAGCAACAGCGGATTAATAAATGGCGGGCCGTCGCCGACGGCCGGGTACCAGTCGCCGACGCCCCCTGGCTGCCGGCGCCTTGATTTCCTATCTACGGGTAACAGTGGCCGACGCCACATTCCTGAGCCCGTCGCCGACGGGAGGCTAGACCGTCGCCGACGGCTAGCGGAAGTCCGGTCCGCCGGAACCTTTCAATTTGTGTTATTTTTCGTATTTCGAGTCCCCGCGTTATTTAAAAGCCTATTTTATGAATGAATGAGGCCCATATAAGGCCTAATAAGGTAGATGTAATCACGAGTAGTGGTTACGATTGAACGAAATCGTAAAAGCCGAAAGTAATATGTCGAGTGACGTGAACGAATGATAAAAATTTAAGAAGTGAATAAAGATTAAAATGTAAGAATATGAATGAAGAAAATACGGGCTAATGAACTATGATATACTGAAAGCTTATGATTTGTATTAAACGAAACATGACATTGTGTAGATGGCTGATGCAAGCAACATTAATGATGATGATGATACTGCTCGTCAAGAAGTATTTAACAACAAAGTCATAGAAGTGGCGGAAGGGGTTATGCAAGCTAATCTTCCACGATTAGCTCAAGAAGTAGAAAGTCGAGTGTTGGGAGTTGTGGATGCCATGATGACTAGCAAGATCGAAGAACTGAAAGAACTGATAGAGGGATCTAAAAGCAAAAGTAAAGAACGACGGTGCACGTATAAAGACTTCATGGCGTGCAATCCCGCAACGTATGATGGTAAAATCGACCCGATCGCATGCCAAAGATGGATTTCAAATATAGAAGCAGTATTTATACGAAGTCGTTGTGATAAGGAAGATCAGGGGATGTTCGCTACTGGCCAACTCACTCTTCAGGCAAGGATTGGTGGGATGCGCATAGTAAGGAAGTTGGGGAGGACAAGTTGCAAGAGATGACGTGGCAGGAATTCAAGGAACCTTTTATGAAATACCACTATCCTCAGTCAGCCATTGATAAGATTCAGGAGGATTTCTTACGCCTCCGACAGAAAAACGAAACGATAAACGAAATATCAAACACGTTCATGGATAAGATGAAGTTTTGCGGAGACTTTGTGAAGACAGAAAGAATGAAGATCAACCGCTTTTATGGTATACTAAAGGTGGAATTTAGGGAGTTTATCACTCCCTCAAAGTGTGAAACCCTTGACGAGCTTATCAATCTGGCACGTGATAGAGAAATTGAAATTAAGAGGCAAGAAGAACATGGTGAAAAGAGGTCGTTAGAAAAGGGGACAAATGCAAGTCCATCTAAAAAGGCGAGGTTCCAAGATCAGGGAAGGAAAGATAAGTCGAAGGGTAGTATTACTCCTTGCAAGACATGTGGAAAGCTACATACGGGGGAATGCCTTTTGGGTAAGAAAGGGTGCTACAAATGCGGTGAAGAAGGGCATACCTCCTACAAGTGCCCCAGTGTAACACCCCGAAAATATAAAACTTTAAATTAAGATTATAAAGTATAAATAAAAAAGAATTTACTAACTAGGAATTTTAACCTAGTTAGCTAATAGTCTAGAAATAACTTATAATAGGGTTAAAAACAGCCAAACTATAAGTTATACAAAAGAGGAGGGGTTAATCTTGTAAAAACTGAAACTAGAATTAATTAGAAACAAAAACCAAACACACTTTGGTGTGTTGAGTTCGACCAGACAACAGGGGAGGGGCGACCAGAGCTTTCCAAGAACCCTAACTCTACAAAATCAATCAATTGAAGGCTAAATTCTGTCCCAAATCAAAATTCGAACATAGATTACTGATCCTCATCACAAGAGGATTACAAGGTATGTAAAATTTTGAGGAAACTCTCAACTCGAAATTCTCATGAATTTGGAAAATCTGAAATTAGATGTTGCATGTGTGTTATTTAGATTGAATAGTAATGATGAAGTGTCTAGGAGCAAAACCTAGACAAAAACATGTGAAAACATGCCTAAAATTCTGGAAATTTCATGAATACATTGAAGGTCATTCATGGGTTTTGTGTGAAGTTGATGAACACTAGGGTTTTGAGCAAATTCCTAGGGTAATGTGATCCTTAGGAAGAGATTTCTGAAAATCTGAATGTTAAACCTTATATATGAAAGCTTGATTGATAAAATTTGGGCTAAATGATAAGTTAAGGATAGGTTATGTAATCATGTAAAATCTGCCCTTGAAATGTTTCTTTGAAATGCCTCAAAGAAGGTTTGAAACCAAATGTTTAAGTTAAAAACGCATAATTATAATGTATGGCAAAATGTGCGTTATATATGTGAAACAAAGAGTTCTAAACATAAAGTGATTGAACTCTATAGGAAAGGAAGCCGGGGCATCGAGCGGGCAAACCGGTGTGGACGCACGTTTGAAGGGCTTGCTTTAAAGGTATGTAACTCGACCCGTTACATTAAGTAAATTTTGATGATTATCATATGCGTAGCCGAATGTTAGAATAAGGGTTGTTGAATTAAAGCGGAGATGTCGCTATATTGAATAATAGGTCAAAAATTGGTTAGAACTCATTGGTAGTCATCATAAGGGAAGGATTTCCTTAGATGAGCCAAACGGGTCGAATAATCAATTAAGACATGGACAATGATCCGTAATATGATGGATTGATTCCTTGTTATTGGTTAATTGATTGATATATCAGAAGTACGAGAATCTAACATGTAGGTTGTTAGAATGGGAAATCCGAGTATTTAGTTTTGACAAAACAAACAAAATCAGGCAAATAATAAACTTCCAGGGTCTACCGTAATTTACGGTAGTACCGTAAATTACGGTGGAGACCAAAAGTTTACGGTGAGTTCCCCCTGTGTTACGGTGGAACCAAAACTTTCCAGGAGCCACCGTAACTTATGGTATCTACCGTAAGTTATGGTGGGGCTTTAGAATCTATGATAAAGTTGTATTTCGTTGTTCAATCAAATCAGTTTTAAACGCAGTTTCGATTATGTATTATTTCTAAGTATTCTAATACTAATTGTGACACCTGTGTCCCTTCAACCATCAAACAAATGCCAAACCAATGAAATATTGTATTTCATACTTGGGATTTATAAAAATATGTGTATCGTTTGCACATATCAACTCTTGTTCGATTTTAAGCTTTAAATCGCTTTCTGGAAGGTTATACGCGCTCTGATGCGTAAATATAACCAGTTTAATCTAACGAACATTCCGGAACATGACCATAAGTTAAACACACCTTAAATATCCTTTATATAGCTTAGAAATAGGCTTTGAGGGGTTCGGTGTGCTAAAATAAACTTTTGGGTCATTCAGGGACTAAAAGTGTCAAAAAGTGCACAAGTTTGCATTTTCGCGCATAACTTACGTTCTGAATACATCCGGACATCCAAAAATTTATGTAAACATGACTATATTATATTTTAGTGTTCGCCTTAAGAAAAATCCATTCGTTGCGTCATTTGGATCGTTTTTCGCGCTTGTGCGCATTCCGTCGTAAATAAGCGAACATCGCGTTCGTACGACCAAACGAACTGACATCAGACATATTTTTGAGCATGTTTCATGTCCACAATGTTTAGGCAACATTTTAGGGCCTTAAAGTTGGCTTTACGGGCCTTAGAAGTGTCGGAAATGGCCTTAAACATCAACAGGGACTGAAACTGTCAAAATTTAAACTTAATTCTGATCTGTGCAGGCCAGGCGGCCCGCCTCAGTTTCTGAACAATCTCACGCGGGCCGCGTCCGCATGTCTGATCAGATTAGAATGAACAGTCAGCAACTTCCAGCTGTTTTAACCACCACCACACACTTACAACTTGCATATTCAGCTGATAAGCACCATTTTTAGCCACCACAACTTTCCGACACTTGTACGGATACGATTAAGGCACGATATTCGACAAACGATCTTAACGGTTACCCGAAAACTATAAATACCCCACCCCCCATGCTTCATAATCACTAGAATTTTGATTTGAGAAACTCTAAGTTGAAACATTTGTTTCATACCTGAGATTTTTGAATCAAGATTAGCATTCGGGGACCCTTCGTAAGTATTCTTTCGTTCTTTTCCTTATTTTACTGCTTTTCGAGTCCGAAAGTCAAACTTTGTTTGACTTTCAGCGTTGACCAGTAATGGTCAATGCGAAGTTCGTTTGAACTTCGCAACGTGATTGTAATCACGATGGTTATAGTCCCTTGGGACTATGCCTACTGATTACCACGTTGTCTAGGGTCGTAGGGTAAGCGATCTGATCAATCGCTTATACCTTCGAACCCGACCCAGTTTGGTCGATCATTAGGATCCGACCAAATACATTAGGTGACCATAGTGTAGGGAATAACCTTCCGAGGTTATACCTTATGGTCACATCGTTTAAGTAGTTGTATGATAGGTAGTTTATATGCCTTAGGTAAATTACCAGAATACCCTTTTCATGTATAATTGGTAATTAAGCATATGTAACCTAAACGTTTGTCACATAACTGATTATGTAACATGTTTAGGCATATAACACTTGTCATAGGACTAGTTAGGCGGTCCGAACGCGTTTTACGCGAACGACGCGTGAAAGTAGCATAAGCTACCTAAACGGGTCGTAATGGGTCGTAAACACATAGGATAGGTTTCATTTAGTATGTAGGCTTTGTTAAACCATATGACACGAGTCCCTATACTCGTTTGGTTTACGAACCCTCATTCTATCTAAATCCTCTGATTTAGGTCCGGTTTATTAACATAGCTACCTATATTAGGTGCCGTTTGATTCCGTGATCTCTAGCATTGTTTGGTTGATATACAAGGACTCCTAGGCACTCTCAAGTGAGTACATAGTTCCCCTATTTTACTGTTTTTTTTTTCAAACTGTTTTGGGGTGAAGCATGTGTACCTATCTGTTACTTTCATGTTTTCCAAAAGTATAATTGATTATACATGTTATTACTTATCTATTGACAAATTGAATGACTATCTATGATTTAAGCATTGATTTCTCAAAGAACATAAAATAAAATGTTGAATTGTACTTATTTTATGTTCACCAGACCGATTGTTAGTATGATATAGCGCTACAGGATTTGACACCCCATTCCTGTTGTCATGGAATGTCTGAAACCAATTTGTTGCTCCATCCAAATAGGGATTGCCTTTGTGGTATTTCTATAGTCTCAAAGGTGTATTTTGATGCACCAGGTCAGAATGAATTCTCAAATCACACTATTAAAGTATAGTTTGATATACTCTCATGTGTGGTATTGTACAAAACCAACATATATTTTGTTAAACATCCAAAGCATATTTTGATATGTTATTTACAAAACCAAAACATAGTTTAATATGTTATTTACAAATCCAAAGTATACTTTTAAAATGCTACTATAAGGTTATTTGTTTAATCTTACATTTATTTATACAAATCACATTGGTTACACATTACATGATTTACATCTTGACATAAACATTTGACACATTATTCAATACGATAGGCAATTGGTTTAAACATAGACATCTTACATTGTTTGGTTTGGTTTGAGTAAGTGATTTGAATAACGAGGCGTGTGTAATATGATACAAGCATGGTGGATACGCCGCTGGTACTTCCTATATATAAGTGTTTGTATGGTATTACATATTGTGTCGTTATCTGAATCATTTCAGTTTGAGACATATAACATTTTATACAAATAACATACTTTTCACAAGACATTGTTTTACAAACAACTTATCTTATACAAACTCATTTTGCATGGTTATTCATTTAACCATACATTATTCTCTTATTTATACATATCATCTGATCTTGTTGCTTTTCAAATGATTTACAAAACAAAGCAAACTACAAGGTTCATGACTAAACATTTTCTTAAACATAAGTCATGAATCTTATTTCACAAAACCTATGTATCTCACAGGCATTTTTATGCTGACGTACCTATTTTTACACATGTTTCAGGTACTGCTTTGCAATGATTGTCAATACAGGCTACACTTAGGATGGACTCGTGCCTTAGCAACTTAAAAACTTGGAAGATCATAGTTATAGTTACTTGATTGTATTAAAACAATGAGTTCATTTATTCAATGAAACGAAATTATTTATGCCATGATTATGAAACAATAATTCTGTTACAACACTCCCCGACGTTTTCGCCACGTTTGGTTGCTTTACGTGGTCGGGGTGTGACAGAAAAGTTGGTATCAGAGTCAATGGTTATAGGGAATTAGGTTATTAGTAATGCTTTGACCTAGACTATAACCTTCCTAGGAACCTAACACAAGTTTTCTTGTGTTTAGTTTTAAAACAATACCGTCACTTATTCTTAGGTGACAACCACAATAAGAACATAAATTTCTATTCCGCTTTGAAAACTAATCATCTGTTCTAGGATGATTTATTACAAGGTTTTGAACCCTCTATTGTAAGATTTTGAACCCTCTGTTATATGGTTTTGAACCCCTTTGAGTTTTCAAAAATCTCGTCAAGGTTTTGGGTTTTAAATAATGTGAACACGTGCAAACTAGAAGGGTGAATGCTTGTATTCTGGGTTTTCTGTCTAGGCAAGCACTTCGTATATATCTCATCAGACGCGAGACCAGTTGTGCTTACCTGGGAATTCTTGGGATGAGTGTTCACTTATAGGCGAGCATGTCTTCACGATACATTATTTTTGACCCATTTACTTTGATTAGTCACTGTGTGTAGTTTGTTTGCTTTGTAATGCGAACAAATGACCACTATCCTTGCTTTCATCAGATTTGTTTCATCTCATTCTTTTCGTCTAATTCTCTCACTCGTTTCCTTTCATGTTTCCTCTTTTAGAATGCCTCCTCGACGTGAAAATCAGATGGCGAATGCCGAACTGGCGGAAATCATTGCGCAGCAAATGGCTGTTGCCTTCCCAAATCTTTATGCTCAAATGATGCAAGCCATCAACAACAACAATGCTCCATGAAATTTCAAGAGTTTCAACTCGGCCAAACCACTCAAGTTTAGTGGTTCTGAGGGAGCAACTGGGCTTCTTCAATGGTTCGAGAGCATTGAGAATACCTTCCGTCATGTTCAGTGTCCTGAAAATCGCAAGGTCGAGTTTTCTTCAAGTGTGTTTCAGAAGAGGGCTCTCACATGGTGGAACGGGGTGATGAGAGACCGCGGTGCTGAGGTTGCGTTAGCACAAACTTGGGCTGAGCTTAGGGCTCTTATGATGAAGGAATTTTTCCCTCGTCATGAATTGCATGCTTTGGAGAGGGAGTTTGATGATCTGAAGCAAGACAGTGGCGAGCATCGAGCCTATACTGACCGTTTTGAAGAATTGAGCCTGTTGTGTCCTGCTATGGTTACTCCTGTGGATAAGGCGATCGAGAAATATACTGATGGTCTTCCTGACCTAGTTCAGGATATCGTTACTAGCAGTAACCCTACTACTGTCAGACAAGCCATTGAACTGTCTGCCACCCTAACTGAATCCCACATCAGAAAGAAAAAGCTGTTTCGGAAGGGCGACCCAAGACCATCTGACAAGACTGCTCATGTGGAACCAAAGGAAGAAAATGCTGAGGTGTCCAAGAAAAAGAAGCGCAAAGCCTCTCAGAACTGCGCTGTAACTGCTCAAAACAAACAGGTTGCACCAAACCAGCCAGCACAACCTCGCAAAAGGCAAAACTATGTTGGTACTGCACCTTTGTGCAACAAGTGCAACCGTCATCATTTGGAGCAAGAGCAGTGTCACAAATGTACCCACTGTGGGCGGTTGGGACATTTGATCAATGTGTGTCGTTATGCAAATCAAGCTGCTGCAAACCCTGCTGCTGTTCAAGCATGGTTCCCTCCGGGGTCATGTTATAACTGTGGTGACCTTACCCACTACAGGAACAATTGCCCAAGACTTGTTAACATACCTCCAGCACGTGGACGAGTGTTTAACATCAATGAGGCAAACATGAACAATGATGCGGCAGTGAACAACTAGTGTTTTGTTATTTCCCTTGGTTGTTATCTTTGACGTTTAAAGACAAGTCAGTTGTTATATAAATAAAAAGTCATCGTTTTTATTTTTGCAAAACTGATACAATTGTGTGAATGTTTGATACAACCTTATGATGTCAACCCAAAGACAAACTACTCGTATGGTTCTGTCATTTTATGATCACTTGTGATCTCTCCAAGAACCTTAAACACTTGTTTCTTTTAAGAAACAAAGCCAAACTCTTATTGAGAATCCTTCTATCTTTATAGATGGATCCTTGGAAATGATTAAAGTACCAAATGAAATTCATGGATTGGATTTCTAGTGTGCTTTAAATATCCATGCCCAAAAATAACAAATTAAAGAATCAAGTTAACTAATTATGTGCTTATGTGTTTTCTTACATGTTTTGTGGTTGTATGTGATCCATCCAAATCCTCGTAAAATCTTTCATATCTCATATGAGGGATTTATAATAGGATATCCAAAGTTACTATTTTAAATCCTTAATGGACTTCTACGTTGTAGTCAAGTCCCTTGGGTTTTAAAGTACTATTCTATAATTGGACCCTTGGGTGGTCTAGTTAAACAGATTGATTTTGAAAATCTGATTAGAAATATCATGTGATGATATAATTGAAAAGATCCCTTAAGTGATCTATTTAAGGAGATCGTACGACGGTCTAGTTAAGAAGATCATATGTTGATCTAGTTAAAAAGATCGTTCGTTGATTTAGTTAAAAAGATCCTTTGGTGATCTAGTCAAGTCGCTTCATGTTTATTCAATTGATTTTTCCACTACACCTTATGAAATGAACTGTACGGACTGTGCAAGGGATTAAGTAATTATGGAGGCCTACATAATTATGGAAGTCAGTGCACCGAAACCACAAGAAGTTTTGTCATGTGTTAAGACCTAAAGTGACGAGAATAATGATACGGGAGAAGTCTCGGACTTTGACCGATGTCATTTATTCTTACACTTCCCAATTCTGATTTCAAGCACACACAAGTTTCCTATGATAAGTCTTCATAAGAAATGTTCTTCTGTCCGTAGTTCAAAAATTCCATGTTCTATTACTACAAGGAATTCACTTTGAGAGTTAAAAAATTCGCTAAGAGTCCTAACATGACCCAGAGTATTACTTAAGGGTTCAATGGATCTATTAGAAGGCGAAATCGTCACAGCTGTCTTCACAAGTTTCCTCTAGAATTAAATTTCGGGACGAAATTTCCTAAAGTAGGGGAGACTGTGACACCTGTGTCCCTTCAACCATCAAACAAATGCCAAACCAATGAAATATTGTATTTCATACTTGGGATTTATAAAAATATGTGTATCGTTTGCACATATCAACTCTTGTTCGATTTTAAGCTTTAAATCGCTTTCTGGAAGGTTATACGCGCTCTGATGCGTAAATATAACCAGTTTAATCTAACGAACATTCTGGAACATGACCATAAGTTAAATACACCTTAAATATCCTTTATATAGCTTAGAAATAGGCTTTGAGGGGTTCGGTGTGCTAAAATAAACTTTTGGGTCATTCAGGGACTAAAAGTGTCAAAAAGTGCACAAGTTTGCATTTTCGCGCATAACTTACGTTCTGAATACATCCGGACATCCAAAAATTTATGTAAACATGACTATATTATATTTTAGTGTTCGCCTTAAGAAAAATCCATTCGTTGCATCATTTGGATCGTTTTTCGCGCTTGTGCGCATTCCGTCGTAAATAAGCGAACATCGCGTTCGTACGACCAAACGAACTGAAATCAGACATATTTTTGAGCATGTTTCATGTCCACAATGTTTAGGCAACATTTTAGGGCCTTAAAGTTGGCTTTACGGGCCTTAGAAGTGTCGGAAATGGCCTTAAACATCAACAGGGACTGAAACTGTCAAAATTTAAACTTAATTCTGATCTGTGCAGGCCAGGCGGCCCGCCTCAGTTTCTGAACAATCTCACGCGGGCCGCGTCCGCATGTCTGATCAGATTAGAACGAACAGTCAGCAACTTCCAGCTGTTTTAACCACCACCACACACTTACAACTTGCATATTCAGCTGATAAGCACCATTTTTAGCCACCACAACTTTCCGATACTTGTACGGATACGATTAAGGCACGATATTCGACAAACGATCTTAACGGTTACCCGAAAACTATAAATACCCCACCCCCCATGCTTCATAATCACTAGAATTTTGATTTGAGAAACTCTAAGTTGAAACATTTGTTTCATACCTGAGATTTTTGAATCAAGATTAGCATTCGGGGACACTTCGTAAGTATTCTTTCGTTCTTTTCCTTATTTTACTGCTTTTCGAGTCCGAAAGTCAAACTTTGTTTGACTTTCAGCGTTGACCAGTAATGGTCAATGCGAAGTTCGTTTGAACTTCGCAACGTGATTGTAATCACGATGGTTATAGTCCCTTGGGACTATGCCTACTGATTACCACGTTGTCTAGGGTCGTAGGGTAAGCGATCTGATCAATCGCTTATACCTTCGAACCCGACCCATTTTGGTCGATCATTAGGATCCGACCAAATACATTAGGTGACCATAGTGTAGGGAATAACCTTCCGAGGTTATACCTTATGGTCACATCGTTTAAGTAGTTGTATGATAGGTAGTTTATATGCCTTAGGTAAATTACCAGAATACCCTTTTCATGTATAATTGGTAATTAAGCATATGTAACCTAAACGTTTGTCACATAACTGATTATGTAACATGTTTAGGCATATAACACTTGTCATAGGACTAGTTAGGCGGTCCGAACGCGTTTTACGCGAACGACGCGTGAAAGTAGCATAAGCTACCTAAACGAGTCGTAATGGGTCGTAAACACATAGGATAGGTTTCATTTAGTATGTAGGCTTTGTTAAACCATATGACACGAGTCCCTATACTCGTTTGGTTTACGAACCCTCATTCTATCTAAATCCTCCGATTTAGGTCCGGTTTATTAACATAGCTACCTATATTAGGTGCCGTTTGATTCCGTGATCTCTAGCATTGTTTGGTTGATATACAAGGACTCCTAAGCACTCTCAAGTGAGTATATAGTTCCCCTATTTTACTGTTTTTTTTTCCAAACTGTTTTGGGGTGAAGCATGTGTACCTATCTGTTACTTTCATGTTTTCCAAAAGTATAATTGATTATACATGTTATTACTTATCTATTGACAAATTGAATGACTATCTATGATTTAAGCATTGATTTCTCAAAGAACATAAAATAAAATGTTGAATTGTACTTATTTTATGTTCACCAGACCGATTGTTAGTATGATATAGCGCTATAGGATTTGACACCCCATTCCTGTTGTCATGGAATGTCTGAAACCAATTTGTTGCTCCATCCAAATAGGGATTGCCTTTGTGGTATTTCTATAGTCTCAAAGGTGTATTTTGATGCACCAGGTCTGAATGAATTCTCAAATCACACTATTAAAGTATAGTTTGATATACTCTCATGTGTGGTATTGTACAAAACCAACATATATTTTGTTAAACATCCAAAGCATATTTTGATATGTTATTTACAAAACCAAAACATAGTTTAATATGTTATTTATCACATCTAAAGCATATTTTGATATGTTATTTATGAAACCAAAACATAGTTTAATATGTTATTTACAAATCCAAAGTATACTTTTAATATGCTACTATAAGGTTATTTGTTTAATCTTACATTTATTTATACAAATCACATTGGTTACACATTACATGATTTACATCTTGACATAAACATTTGACACATTATTCAATACGATAGGCAATTGGTTTAAACATAGACATCTTACATTGTTTGGTTTGGTTTGAGTAAGTGATTTGAATAACGAGGCGTGTGTAATATGATACAAGCATGGTGGATACGCCGCTGGTACTTCCTATATATAAGTGTTTGTATGGTATTACATATTGTGTCGTTATCTGAATCATTTCAGTTTGAGACATATAACATTTTATACAAATAACATACTTTTCACAAGACATTGTTTTACAAACAACTTATCTTATACAAACTCATTTTGCATGGTTATTCATTTAACCATACATTATTCTCTTATTTATACATATCATCTGATCTTATTGATTTTCAAATGATTTACAAAACAAAGCAAACTACAAGGTTCATGACTAAACATTTTCTTAAACATAAGTCATGAATCTTATTTCACAAAACCTATGTATCTCACAGGCATTTTTATGCTGACGTACCTATTTTTACACATGTTTCAGGTACTGCTTTGCAATGATTGTCAATACAGGCTACACTTAGGATGGACTCGTGCCTTAGCAACTTAAAAACTTGGAAGATCATAGTTGTAGTTACTTGATTGTATTAAAACAATGAGTTCATTTATTCAATAAAACGAAATTATTTATGCCATGGTTATGAATCAATAATTCTGTTACAACACTCCCCGACGTTTCCGCCACGTTTGGTTGCTTTACGTGGTCGGGGTGTGACACTAATGTTTAATGTAAACATTTCAGTTTCTAGGTATTCAAGGATTACGGATGACGGTCAAGCAAGCTTTTGAAGAACCGAACACAACTTTTGAAGCTTCCGCGTTAACTTATTTTGTTTAGACAATGTTTATGATGTAACTAGTTTGCAAAACAATTTATGAATGTTTGAATTAGTCGGTAGTTGACTAATGTTTGTTACTTTAAAACTTTAATTTTGAAACCTATGTTTTAAAATAGGTCATCTTTTATATAAATCTTATGAATTATAGCTAAATTCAAGTAGAATTTTTAAGGGTGTTACAAGTTGGTAATCAGAGCTTAAGGTTGTCAACAAGTGTTCGGTTCAAGCTTGATCAATCGTCCGGTAAGAATTAACTTATTATGTTAGTAGGTTATACTTTGTGTAAGAAGTGAGAAATGAATTGTTGTGCATGGGAAGAGTGTGTTAACACATTCAAACCCGGAAAGTGCACCAAATGTGAACGGTTAAAGCAAGTTGAGAACTTGGCTAAACCGAAACAAAAGGAGCAATGTTATAAATGAAATGTTTAACGTTTAAATGTAAACATTTCAGTTTCAAGATATCGAAAGGAAACGATGGTAATCCGGTGCAAACAAGCACCGAACAAATGAAATAAATAATTGCTGAAGAAGTAGGAAAGGCAATTGAAGGTAGTCTATCCGGGTTTATAGACAAAATCCAAAGCACGGTGTTGTCGCTTGTCGAAGAGCGAGTCAAAAGGTTGGAGGATAGTGTCAACCTTATGAAGGAGAAATCGGACAACGTAAAGGGTGTTCATACAAAGAATTTATGGCGTGTAAACCGCCAATCTACAACGGGGAGGTTGACCCAATAATTTGCCAAAGATGGTTGGGCGACATTGAAGGGGTGTTTGAAAGAACCCATTGTGATGAAAGTGACTTTGTGGCTTACGGAACGGGCCAGTTGAGAGGTCAAGCCAAAGACTGGTGGGACAACAAAAAGAATGAAATAGGAGCTGAAGCGGCGAGAACCATGACATGGGAGGAGTTTAAGACACCGTTTCTTAAACATCATAGTCCCAAGGCGGTCATCAATAAAATCAAGGAAGAGTTCATGCAGCTTAGGCACAAGGGTGAGGCCATAGACAAGATTATGGCAATGTTTATGGATAAGATGAAGTTTAGTAGTGAATTGGTGACAAACGAAGAACAGAAGATATACTACTACTATAACATGTTGAGCACTGAATATAGGGAGTTTATGACTCCTTCAAAATACGAGACCCTCACCGAAATCATAAACGTTGCTCAGGAACAAGAAATCGAGTTGAAGAAACAAGTTGAAAGGGGTGAGCGAAGGGCGCAAGATGTGAATCCAAGCCCTACAAAGAAAGCTCGAACGGGGGAGTCGGGAAAGAAAGTGGATGCTAAAGGTGGGTCGCCAAGTTGTAAAGTGTGCGGGAAAGGACACAAGGGAGAATGTCGGTTTAAAGACAAACCATGCCCTATATGCAGTAAGACGGGGCACACGGCGTCGCTATGCCCGGGTAAAGTTTCAGTTTGCTACAAATGTTATCAACCCGGCCACAAAAAGTCCGAATGCCCGGAATTGGTTGGAAAGAGAGATGTTAGAGAATCTCCAACAGAAGCTCCAAAGGCGAAGGCTAGATCCTTCCAACTTACCGCGGCTGAAGCAAAGATAGAACCCGACGTGGTCTCAGGTATATTCATGATTAACTCAATTCCTGCACGTGTATTGTTTGATACGGGTGCGAATAAATCCTTCATTTCGCATGGATTTATTCGACATCCTTCATTTGTATTGACAAAGTTATCTGTGCCCTTAGAAGTAGAAATAGGGGACAACAAAAGTTTTATAGTTTGTGATGTTTGTCGTGGCTGCAAATTAAACATAGACGATGAAGAATACTTGATAGATCTAATCCCGATGTCAATGGGAGAATTTCAAGTAGTCGTTGGGATGGATTGGCTATCTCAGCACCACGCGAAGGTCGTGTGTTTTCGTAAGGAGATAAAGCTAATATCTCCGAGCGGGAAACACGTCACTATCTATGGCGAAAAAGGAGGCAACCCAATAGTATGCTCAATGTTGAAAGCTCACAAGCTTATGAAGCGAGGATGCAAGGCATTCATGATATACGCAAATGAGCCCGAGAAAGAATCACGAAAGATTGAAGATGTACCGGTAGTACGAGACTATGAAGATGTGTTTCCGGAGGATTTACCGGGGACACCGCCGGAACGGGAAGTAGAGTTCGGGATTGAATTGATTCCGGGCACAAAACGCGTAGCTAAAGCACCGTACCGACTCGCACCGTCGGAATTACAAGAGTTGATGTCCCAAATTCAAGACATGCTTGATAAGGGATTCATAAGGCCGAGTGTGTCTCCTTGGGGCGCACCGATACTATTCGTGAAAAAGAAAGACGGAAGCATGTGGATGTGTATAGATTACCGGGAGTTAACCAAACTCACGGTAAAGAACCGATACCCGCTTCCGAGGATAGATGATTTATTCGACCAATTACAAGGTGCGAACTGGTTTTCAAAGATTGACCTTAGATCGGGGTATCACCAACTAAAGGTCAAGGAGGAAGATGTGCCGAAGACGGCTTTCCGCACGAGATACGGACATTACGAATTCCTCGTGATGTCATTTTGGCTAACAAATGCACCCGCGGCTTTCATGGACCACATGAACCGGGTTTGCAAGCCAATGTTGGATAAGTCGGTCATCGTGTTTATCGATGATATTTTAGTGTATTCAAAAAGCGAAGCTGAACACGCACACCACTTACAAGAAGTGTTAGAGACACTTAGACGAGAAAGGCTGTATGCGAAATTCTCTAAGTGTGCCTTTTGGTTACGAGAGGTACAATTTCTTGGCCACGTCATAAGTGTTGACGGAGTATTAGTGGATCCGTCAAAGATTGAGGCGTGTCAAAATGGAATCCCCCGAAGAACCCTTCGGAAATTAAAAGCTTTTTGGGGCTTGCGGGATACTATAGGAGATTCATTCAAGATTTCTCCAAGATTGCGTCACCGCTAACAAAGCTAACCCGAAAGAAAGAAAAGTTCGTTTGGGGTGTCGACCAAGAAATAGCGTTTAAAACGCTAAAAGAAAAGTTAACTCAAGCTCCGGTACTGACATTGCCGGACGGAGTCGAAGACATGGTGGTTTATTCGGATGCTTCACTATCGGGGCTCGGATGTGTTTTGATGCAACGGGGCAAAGTTATAGCTTATGCCTCGAGGCAATTGAAGATACACGAGAAGAAATATCCCACGCACGATCTCGAGTTGGCTGCGGTGGTATTTGCATTAAAAATATGGAGGCACTACTTGTATGGGGTAAAGTGCACCATATTCACCGACCACAAGAGCTTGAAATACTTCTTCGATCAGAAGGAGTTAAATATGCGACAAAGGCGATGGCTAAAAACGGTGAAAGATTTCGATTGTGAAATACATTACCACCCCGGAAAGGCAAATGTGGTGGCGGATGCTCTGAGCAGAAAAGCGGACTATGTCCTAATACATGTAAGGTCGATGCAGCTCGTGGTGACCTTGGGTATACTTGAACGTATTCGAGAGGCGTAACTAGAGGCAGTGAAAGAGGAGAATTGGAAGAAAGAAAGAATAATCGGTCAGTTGAAAGATTTGTCGGATGGGGATAACGGGTTGAAGACTCGATCCGGAAGGATATGGGTTCCAAATACTTGTGGGGTGAAGACGCTTCTACTTGATGAAGCTCATAAATCCCGATATTCAATTCATCCGGGTGCGACCAAGATGTACAATGATCTGAAACAAAATTATTGGTGGCCTGGAATGAAGAGGGATGTGGCGAAGTATGTGGAAAAATGCTTGACATGTCTACAAGTCAAGGCGGAGCACCAAAAACCATACGGCAAACTTCAACCGTTAGAAATCCCGGTTTGGAAATGGGAACATATTACAATGGACCTGTTAACCAAATTGCCTAAGACTAATCGTGGTTTTGATGCCATATGGGTGGTGGTGGATAGATTGACGAAAAGTGCTCACTTCATTCCGATTCGTGAGACTTATATGTCAGAAAAGATGTCAGAAGTTTACACTAACGAGATAATAGCACGTCATGGAGTACCGGTATCCATCGTGTCTGATAGGGATACTCGGTTCACTTCAAATTTCTGGCGAGATTTCCAAGAGCAAATGGGAACCAAATTGTTCATTAGCACTGCGTACCATACTCAAACAGATGGACAGAGTGAAAGAACAATACAAACATTAGAGGACATGCTACGGGCATGTATAATCGACTTTGGAGGAAGTTGGGATGTTTACCTACCATTAGTTGAGTTTTCGTATAACAACAGCTACCACGCTAGTATTAAGATGGCGCCGTACGAAATGCTCTATGGTAGGAAATGCCGAACCCCGGTATGTTGGGGTGAAGTGGGTCCACGTGAACTCGCCCACCGAGATATAGTACAAGCCACTAATGAAAAGATTGATGTGGTACGGGCACACTTGAAAGCGGCTCAAGACAGGCAAAAGGCGTATCGCCTCGAATTACCGGAAGAGTTGAACGGAATACATAGCACTTTCCACGTGTCGCAATTGCGAAAGTGCCTAGCGGACGAAACAGCTTATATCCACTACGATGATATCGAAGTGGATAGTAGCCTGAATTATGCGGTGAGACCAGTGGAGATTTTAGATCGAAAGGTCAAGCACTTGCGAAACAAACACATCGATCAAGTCAAGGTCAAGTGGGAGCATAGGAAAGGTTCGGACACTACGTGGGAATCCGAAGAGGAGATGCGACGTCTCTACCCTACTTTATTTGGTACGTAATTCGGTTTCGGGGACGAAACCCTTTTAAGGGGGGTGGACTTGTAACATCCCGAAAATATAAAACTTTATATTAAGATTATAAAGTATAAATAAACAAGAATTTACTAACTCGGAATTTTAACCAAGTTAGCTAATAGTCTAGAAATAACTTATAATAGGGTTAAAAACAACCAAACTATAAGTTATACAAAAGAGGAGGGGTTAATCTTGTAAAAACTGAAACTAGAATTAATTAGAAACAAAAACCAAACACACTTTGGTGTGTTGAGTTCGACCAGACAACAGGGGAGGGGCGACCAGAGCTTTCCAAGAACCCTAACTCCACAAAATCAATCAATTGAAGGCTAAATTCTATCCCAAATCAAAATTCGAACATAGATTACTGATCCTCATCACAAGAGGATTACAAGGTATGTAAAATTTTGAGGAAACTCTCAACTCGAAATTCTCATGAATTTGGAAAATCTGAAATTAGATGTTGCATGTGTGTTATTTAGATTGAATAGTAATGATGAAGTGTCTAGGAGCAAAACCTAGACAAAAACATGTGAAAACATGCCTAAAATTCTGGAAATTTCATGAATACATTGAAGGTCATTCATGGGTATTGTGTGAAGTTGATGAACACTAGGGTTTTGAGCAAATTCCTAGGGTAATGTGATCCTTAGGAAGAGATTTCTGAAAATCTGAATGTTAAACCTTATATATGAAAGCTTGATTGATAAAATTTGGGCTAAATGATAAGTTAAGGATAGGTTATGTAATCATGTAAAATCTGCCCTTGAAATGTTTCTTTGAAATGCCTCAAAGAAGGTTTGAAACCAAATGTTTAAGTTAAAAACGCATAATTATAATGTATGGCAAAATGTGCGTTATATATTTGAAACAAAGAGTTCTAAACATAAAGTGATTGAACTCTATAGGAAAGGAAGCCGGGGCATCGAGCGGGCAAACCGGTGTGGACGCACGTTTGAAGGGCTTGCTTTAAAGGTATGTAACTCGACCCGTTACATTAAGTAAATTTTGATGATTATCATATGCGTAGCCGAATGTTAGAATAAGGGTTGTTGAATTAAAGCGGAGATGTCGCTATATTGAATAATAGGTCAAAAATTGGTTAGAACTCATTGGTAGTCATCATAAGGGAAGGATTTCCTTAGATGAGCCAAACGGGTCGAATAATCAATTAAGACATGGACAATGATCCGTAATATGATGGATTGATTCCTTGTTATTGGTTAATTGATTGATATATCAGAAGTACGCGAATCTAACATGTAGGCTGTTAGAATGGGAAATCCGAGTATTTAGTTTTGACAAAACAAACAAAATCAGGCAAATAATAAACTTCCAGGGTCTACCGTAATTTACGGTAGTACCGTAAATTACGGTGGAGACCAAAAGTTTACGGTGAGTTCCCCCTGTGTTACGGTGGAACCAAAACTTTCCAGGAGCCACCGTAACTTACGGTATCTACCGTAAGTTACGGTGGGGCTTTAGAATCTATGATAAAGTTGTATTTCGTTGTTCAATCGAATCAGTTTTAAACGCAGTTTCGATTATGTATTATTTCTAAGTATTCTAATACTAATGTTTAATGTAAACATTTCAGTTTCTTGGTATTCAAGGATTACGGATGACGGTCAAGCAAGCTTTTGAAGAACCGAACACAACTTTTGAAGCTTCCGCGTTAACTTATTTTGTTTAGACAATGTTTATGATGTAACTAGTTTGCAAAACAATTTATGAATGTTTGAATTAGTCGGTAGTTGACTAATGTTTGTTACTTTAAAACTTTGATTTTGAAACCTATGTTTTAAAATAGGTCATCTTTTATATAAATCTTATGAATTATAGCTAAATTCATGTAGAATTTTTAAGGGTGTTACACCCATCAACCCGAAGACTTGTTTCAACTGCTTCCAAAAAGGGCATGTTAAGTCAGAATGTCCTAAACTTCAGCAAGGGACGAAGAAAGAAGGAAAGAATGAGGATAGCTCTAGGGCGAAAGGAAGAATGTTCCAAATTACATCCGAAGAAGCTAAGTCTCACCCGAATGTGGTCTCAGGTATCTTTTTGTTAAATTCCTTGCCAGTATACGTATTATTTGATACCGGAGCCACCATGTCGTTCATTTCGAGTGAAATAGTGCAACACCCTTCCTTTAGAATTGAAAGAATGATGGCACCCTTAGAAGTAGAAATAGCCGATAGTAAAAATTATTTGTTGCACGAAATCTGTAGAAGTTGTAAGTTAACTATAGAAGATGAGGAATTCGACATCGACCTTATACCTATGGTTTTAGGGGAATTTAAAGTATAGTGGGTATGGATTGGATGTCCCAAAACCACGCAAAGATAAATTGTGAAAATAAAACCATAACTGTCCAAACCCCGGGTGGAAACCAATTAAAAATTCAAGGAGAAAGGAACGTAGAAGCGAAATTATGTACTATTGCCCAAGCGGTCAAGTATGTAATTAACGGAGGTAGAGCCTACTTAGCTTATGTAGTAGACGCTTAACAGAGCCTCCCGAATTTTGAAGATGTTAAGGTCGTGAACGAATTTCCGGATGTATTTCCGGATGAATTGCCGGGACTCCCTCCCGAACGAGAAATAGAGTTTTGCATCGAATTGAATCCGGGTGCGAAACCGGTAGCGAAGGCTCCCTAC